>PDGT01000056.1:885096-1117137 GCA_003671415.1 Megathymus violae
TTTTAATCTATACTAATATTATAAAGAGAGAGCGCGAATTTTGTGAATTTGTGTGTATGAGGTAAGTAATGTTCGAAGCCACAGTACATAACTAATTTTTTTTTACCATTTGAAAGATATATTATTCCGGATGGACAAAAGCTTCATATCAAGTGTGTATATATTATAATAACGAATTGATGAACCCGAACGTAGTTGGGACGAGCCGGTAGTAATTCATATAATTAAACTCAATGTATACCAAGAATTAATGAAAGGAAAGTTCTGTTTTTGATATATATAACTATCATTTATGGGAATAATAATTAATCTATTTTTATTTTTGCAGCGATATCCATTGTGTTGTTGGCGCTTACACTCCCATCTTTCCCGAAGAACGCCTTCAGACAACATTCAGCAATAGGAATCAGTTTATTCAGAAAAAAAATTATTACATAACACTAACACAAAGTTTAAATGATTAATTATTGTTGTGTTATTTAAAAAGTTTGTTATTAATTAATTACAATTTAAATTAATATACCTCGTTTTTTTAAAACTTAAAATCTCTTCGTTCAAGTATCAAATAATCAGCGAAGTTTTCTACGACGCGAAGTGAAAAGGGGTTCATAGTTAAATAACAATAAATGAATATTTATCTTGGTGCGTAAGGGGTTCCATCCAACCTTGACTCCAACCCAACCTCCCCTGGTTGTGGTGCATCCCGCTGAACAACGGACTAAGCTATGACTAATGGTCCCTCCTGTTGAAGGTTGCTGGACTCCGTTTCACTCAGTCTAATCCCGATGGTTCTGGCGCGTTTTACTTTGCCAAACTGGCTAGCTACAACCCTCTTTTTAAAATTAAACGTGAATTGTTTCATACGTGTTTCGGCCGCAGTGTGTCGGAGAGCCAGTTATACTGCGGATGCTCCTCTCCCTTTTCGGTAGGCAACACTTCCATGACGCCTTGTTGTTCCCTGATGTTACTGAAGTCCATAGTGACGGTGAACACTTACTATCAGACATATCGTTTGCTCGTTTATCGACTAGTTACATAAAAATAGACTTCCTTCCACATTAACATTCTTTTTATTTAGGACACATAATAAATTTACATAATTGCTACATAATAAGTGACATAAATTAATATTATTAATGAATATGAACCAACGATGAAAGTTGCCGTGTTCAAAAGTTCACCAGTCTCTTATGTCGACGCAGCACAACTGCATAGTTGTCATGAATTAAAACTGTTACTTTCATAGATGTTACTCGTATACTCTCACGGCGTTGTACATCGCTATCAGATCTAGAGAATCTTACCGTGAATCACAATATTCACATGATTCTGTACAAACAGTTCATTGTTTGACACATTTCTTCATTGGTTTTGAAAGACATGTACAGGCAAGAAAGACGTGTTTTCTGTTATGGGAAACTAAAGAATTAGTAAATAATTATGTTATTTGTAAATAGCAAGCTAATTACTGGAAATCCGAGGGTACTTTCGTTCATTATTTGTATTTATGTGCATGGACACTCGCAACATTTGGAATCCCAGTGCACAGGTATGAGAGTATATCAAACTTTATTTATATATAAAGATAACATAACATACAGTCTTGATTCGTATATATATTACGTAGGTACTTTGTCTATATATCAGCGTACAATTTGAGTTCCATAAGTACCTGCATTGTAGTAGAAATGTTTTAAGTTAATTAGACCTACATCAATCCACCTTATAGTTGTATATTTGAGCTAAGTCACTATTTCACTAATTCGTCATTCGTTCTGCACTGCAAAGGACTGGAATAGTTTGCCTACGTCGGTATTCCATGGTTAGTGCGTTCAACATCTTAGAATTCATCTCGACTTAAAAAAACTACCTAATCCTGCCATGAACTTAGTTGGGTTATCACGTTTGTAACTAACGATGGTAACAAATGACACTTTACCATCGTTCCATCGCAAACATCAGGAGAACCAATAACCTCTGTTACCGATTTCAAATAGGATAAATTATTTTGAGGGTCATATTTCATTTATATACATATATTCCTTCACTTCTTATGCGGCCACAGATTATATATATATAACATTTATGAATTTATGAGATATCACATAAAATAATAAATAAAATAATATATGTCTGTCATTACTTTTTCGGAGTCCCTATATTTTGTCGGAGCATATTTCCTATATCGAAATAATTTATCGAAGTGATATCGTAACAATTTTCCCCGTAAAGACGATATCAATGATGACACGAACTGAGGGAAAATTATTTCGTAACGGGATTGTTATATATTACTATTTATAATAATAAGAAAGTCCTTCAAGATTCTTAATTAATATTGTGCTTCTAACAGAAAATACTTCTAGAGATATTTTTGAAGTTAAATCACCTTATAATCTAATCGAATTTAATTATACTAAATCTGATGAATCTGATTATGGATAAATGGTAAAATGAATTTTCAATAATAGATTTCTGTAAGCTATAGAATTTTAAACTTTAGACTTTTTATCTTCAATAGATACTCTCGAATTTTGTCTTAATGTGCCATGGATACAGCGATTTGGGACGGTGGGGACAAATTCTTGATAGTTGACACTTGACAAACGATATAGACAGTGACGCCTGTTAATTTAACGTCTAGTTCTTTTACGTTCTTAGGTATACGCTCGACACTAGTGACATCTTCACGCACTGAACTTAATACTGTATTCACTTGACATAAACTAATCACTGAATACCACCCATCGATATCTACCATCATAATTTAAAAACCTTTTAAAAGTTTTAACTCCCTGTTAAAAAATATTGTAATGTTTTTTGATCTTAATGTCCCCCCTTTACTAGACGTGAAGTGTACCAACATTCTGCCAAGTTTTTTACCGGCTTCAATCAGATATTCTGCTACGGCGGATTTTTTCGGGTCATTCTTTTTGTCTGCGTTGATGTATCCCTTTATCCGTTTTATGGAAATAGTTTTGTTTGACCAATATAAAAGCGTTGGTATGGTGTAATATCTTTAGGCGACCATAGGGAGGCTGCAGTATCACATGATTGTTTTAATACCTAATTATCAACAATTGCATACAAGACTTTATCTACACCCATAATATGAATCCTCTATAAAGGATTCTGAAACAGTTAGCTTACTGCTAATATTAAAATTAAATCTTGATACGCTTTTTCATAATGCTTTCTTGATTATTCCGGTAGTAGTTTTTTGGAAATGTGTTTAAAATATCTGGCGATGTGCTGTCAAAACTTGAATTGCTCATTTTTTTTGTAAACAAAACAATAAAAATATCGAAGAAAAATGGCGGGGATTCGAATAACCTACTTTTTTTACGACGCACGACGTTCTGATAGTGAAACGCACGTGAATACCAATGTTCTTTTTTTTAAATTCATACTATTGAGTGTTATTATTCAATTCAGTACAACATTATATCATCCGTTTGGATAATATTGTGGTTATTAGGACATTGGGTGTTTTAATGTTGGCAGTAAGCTAACTGCTTCAGAATCTTTTATAGAGGGTTTAAAGCATGGGAGTAGATAAATAACTTTTTTTATCTCGGTAACTAAATTTGACATTAAAATAAATTTTACTGATTATAGAAATAATAACATAAACGGTTATATAAATAAATTGAAAATTTTAAAATTCAAATTATTTATATGTCAATAGCGTAGGGTATAAAGATTTTTACATTTTTTGACTCTATACATTAATTTGACTAACAAATATTGGTATTATTTAATTGACCATTCATTTGTAACAAAGGATTAATACATTAATATTCACTGTTAAATAAATAAATAATGATATTTTAAAGGTATTTTTAATTACGACTGTTAAATACATATATATATACTTTGAAGAATGGCGTGTTGTTCATCGCTGGAAGAAGCACCTGTCGCACCTATATCTGTTTGATAATTAATGCAAAGGCATTATCACAAAGACAAAAGGCATTATGACAAAGGTCTTAAACTCCCTAACGACTCACTGTAGGGCACGGGTATTTTTGCGTAATTAAGAAGCCTAGAACAAATTATAGCAGTGAGAATTGGTGAACTTTCAGTATAAAGTATATAACAAATTAATAACAGCGCCATCTATCTATAGCAAACGGAATTATTTACCCTCTGAGTGTTGTAGCAAGGGGGGTCGAGCGCCCCAGGCCGAAACATCGCCGTGCTGACTGCTGCCATCTGCCGGCTACCTCAATTTGCCCTTCCACCGAGACATCGTGCTGAAACAAAAAGTAGTTATACTGAGAACGGAGGTATTTAAATCGTAGGTACTAATGATATATTATTATTGTTAACAAGGTAATATGAGAATGTAATCCATATCAAAAAACTGTTCCCTAGATTGTCCCTTTTTGGAAAAATACAACCAAAAAAGACCATCAAATCCCGAATCTTTTTAATTTACATATAAATTGTAAACTTTAAGATTCGGATATTTATGCTCCTTATGTTACATCGAAATTTCTTCCACTATGATTACCACTTACTTGCAACATTACTTCAATTGTGGCTCAAATCATGAAAGGCATGTATTGAATAGTATCAAAGACCATAATTATGTCATATCCATATTTCCTTATTACAAACAACGTGCCTGCTTCAAATTATTTCATTTCAACATTTCATTAAAACTATTCCTAAGCAGGATATGATTATTTATATTGTATTAATTTTATATTAACAGCTGACAAACGAGTAGAAGAGCCACCTAATGATAAGTGGTCACCGTCGCCCATGGACATCAGCAAGACCAAAAGTATCACTGATACGTTTTCGGCCAGGAAATGAGAAGGTAAAAAAAAAGACTAGCTCTGAAACCTCCATAATTCGAATTTAATTTAATTATTTTGAATAATTAATTATAGTTTGAAATTTTGCTTATCTTAACAGGTGGAACTCGGCGGAATTACATACATAGTATAATCTATTATGTATTCCAGTTCTTGCAAATTAAGATATTGTATTGTATCGTTTTATAAATACAAGGTTGTAATTAAATAGAGGTATATTTTTAATAAACGAATAAACACAAAATATGTTCTAGAGACAACAGAAACGTAAAAAAAAATTATTTCATTTCAACATTTCATTAAAACTATTCCTAAGCAGGGTATGATTATTTATATTGTATTAATTTTATATTAAAAGCCCACAAACGAGCATACAAGCTACCTGATGGTAAGTGGTCACCGTCGCCCATGGACATCAGCAAGACCAAAGGTATCACCGATGTGTTGTCGGCCAGGACATGAGAAGAGGGTAAAAAAGAAAGTACTGGCTCTCAAGCCCTAGCCGGAACACAACAAGTCGTTTGGCAGCTGATTCAAGCAGGAGGCTGGTAGCTAGCCAGGCAGGCTTCGCGGAAAGATAATAATACCAGAAATAATATTAATGACTTAATAAAAATACTGATAATATAATCCTTATACGAAGCCCTACCACCAAGCAGGCTGGCTTGTGTCGCCTTTTACGACACCGTTTTCCACCAGCATGGAATTGGGGGGAGTATTCTAGTCCGCCCCAATACGGCCAAGAAGAAGCGTTGCCAACATATACAGAACATAATATTACAATTAGTTTTTCCCAACTAATACTTTTTTATTGCCAACATATACCTATTACGATAACCGACTGTAATCGAAGTTACTTAACTCTTTCTCGTTCTCGTCTTTGACTGACACAAACATTCGGCCTATGAACGCTTAATTGAGACAACGCTATTTTTCCTGGTGACTTATATATATATTTCATTTATTCTCTGAGTGAGAGAGAGTCAGCTTTGATCGGTTTTAACCGACTTCATAAAAATCTGCGGCTCTTTGTTCGTGTGTATTCTTTATTCGACTTCAAAAACGGAGGAGTTTTTCAATTAGTTTCTTTGTTCGTTACCACAGAACTCCGTTATTTATTGACGGATTTAGAAAATACCTTTTGTTTGAGAGGATATACTTCCCGTTTGATCCCATCTAAATTTGAAGAAAAAAATCCTCCTAAGGGTGAAAAATAGGAATCGAAATTTTTTCACCAAGAACTTCACCTGTTTATTATAATATGTCTGTACCATAATAGTTCAGTATGTTCTATATAAGAATATTTTATTTAAGTTCATTTTTGTTCTTTATACAATTATGTGGTTTAGTTATTTGTAAAGCTTCATATTTAATTAGGAATATGTATATTTATTCATTGCAGTAAGTAACTATTCATAAACTCTTATAACTTTATTTAACTATTCTCTAAACGGACGTTCTAGTACATTTTGCCTCTCATATCAATCGTTTTGGCATTCATAACAAAACCTATAATTTTAATGTACAATATTGATTCGGTTACAATTTCATTATTATTAGAAATTTTATAAGTACCAGGCATTCATTAAAGTATAAGAACAATACAGTTTTTTACTGATATAACATTTCGCAATATACCCAACGAAGCATCACTAATATCTACAACCTTTAGACTAAGGCAATTGAAAATGCTCAACAACTTTAACGATCGCTTCCATATTATACGAGCAAGGTTTTCGATTAATTAATAACTAACATTATTAAATTTTTATAACCTTTCATAACTTAACAATTGTAAGTGTAAATGAAAGAAATAATATTTATTTACTAATTTAATCTTTTCCTACTTGAACCAAAACGATAGTATAATACTCGGTATTCATTCTAAATAGTATTCTCTGACAATTAGGTATCCTTCAGGATATGCAGATAACAATGAAACCCAATGTAAAGTGAATTGTTCATAATAAAGCAAAAATTAAATATAGTAATTGAAGATGAAAAATAAAAATGAAAACAAATGAAACGTTAAGAAACGACAAGTTCATTTACTAAATTTTAAACATACGATCGAAGTTTTAAATTGTGCCAATATGTCATACAAGTTTTTAACGAAAATTGATATCCAATTTCCTGATGTCTTGGAGAAGAAAATGCGATAGCTGGACAACTTGGAATTTGAACAAACGTTAAGTAACAATGAAAGTGAAGACAAAAGCCAAAAATAGAGAATCACACGAAACGAAGGAAGAGGAGCAGATATTGAAATTTACTTTTAAGTTATTCTAAAGCCGTAGGATTTAAAAGAACGGAGAAGTGACAGTTAAATAAATAACGACGTGTTTTCTTGACGATATAGTAAAATGGTATTTAAAATGTTTCATATACAATTAATTAATACTACCTCTGGTATTGCAGGTATCCGTAAATATGACCAGTGGCACCCACATGCCTTTACATGCGGGACCCGTCCGTTCAGTTGCTGACTATTGCTATTTACAAAACAAGATGATTATTTTCAAGTATATTTGAAAACTATTATTCTAAAGCTCTAACTTACTAGAGTGTATCTAGTTTAAGCCCCAGTTGTTAAACAACTAACCTAAGTATAAAGCTAATAACATTGCAGTCATTAGCTACGTGGGAACGGTAGGACGCGGGTCAGTGACCGCTCATAGATGCGCCTGTGTTGCACAATGCAGTTTAGCAGAATAAAAAATGACGGAACGGACGCCGCACTGGAAATTTGATGCGCTCTTTAGAACAGTCAAAACTTTGTCGTTTTTTGTTATAGACGTACTAGCAACTACCAGTAAAGAATCTAGCATTATTGTGAACATCTATGAAAAAGCTTCAACTTGCAGATAACGAATTTATTGTATGTAATTATTTTGTTCGATTGGTAATAATAATATTCAAAATAACATTTTATTTTCTCGATAAATATTATGTATATTTTTTTATTTAATTCCAATATTTTTCCCTCGTGTTTCTATATGTTACATGTATGGGTATTACATGGATATATTAGTTAATAGTAAACTCAGCTACAAATTGCTTTAATAAGGAAACGTGTTGTGAGGAAACCTCTGTACCTATGAGATCTCTATAACGTTCTTATACATGAATGCATGCATCGACCTGATAGCCGATTAACGGCCTAATTTTAAGACACACGATACTCACAGAAATAGTTCTAAGTTATGATTATAAAAACAATAGATTAACGTATAGCGTCAGCAAGAGACGTAAGCGACGCCTTAAAACAGTTGTGTAACAGCGAACGCATGCATATCCCTTTTACTGTCAACCACATTTTCATTAACGCGCAAAGCGTGTTCATATGTAGGGAACAAAGAACGTACTGGTAATGACAACGACCTGCGTGTGAACTGCTGTAGGAAGCTATTAATAAAGTCTATTCAATCAACTTTGTCACTTGCACATACTCATAAAACAGTATTCAAAGGTTTTGTACACGCTGTCTTCCGCTGTGTGTTGTACGTTTGATTACTGTGTATGATACGTCTCAGCTAGTATCAGGATAGATGTGGATTTTCTAGTTAGAGACCTTTTAATGTATAATTTACTTAATGAGAAACTAAATTTACAAATGACACTGTCAGTACGAAACAGATAGAGTAATGTAAGTTTTTACTCATGATGAAAAATTATGTGTGATATATTTATGATGACTTTCTTTGATTGTAATTAAAAATATTAAATTAAATATAATTACGATTATGTAATAATTTTAATTAAATGACAATAGGTTTTTTTTTATTGTAGATAATACAATTATAGTAATAGACTACATTACACTTTTTTAAATTGCTCTTTAATTGTTAATAATTTCCTTGTTATAGGTACCGTACAAAAATTCTTGTATGCTTTGAGACTTTAAAAGCTATAAGAATTATTAAGTATTTATTATTAATTCGACATTTAACTTTCTATGATCTGACGAACACGTTTTCGACCATGCTCATCTATAGATATTTGTGTCATGACGTCACATTGTTTGTAAACGTTTCCACTAAAATAAATTTCTCTTTGGAAAATTCTGCGGGAATAGAAACCATAGTATAAGTTCATAAGTGTGTCAAGATACTTCAAAATTCAGCTTTTGTCAGTGTTAAATGTGTACAAACAAATATACAGACCAAAATTCCAAAATAATTATGTTCAAATCTCTTCCAAAGTAGATACGTCAGCTATCTATTGGAACTATTAAATAACGTGTTAAAGCACAGCTTATAGGTAAAGAACATTATGGTATAGATAATTATATTAATGACAAGGACGCCTGGAAATAATAGTGTCGGAATCAGTTCCGCGCAGCTTAAAACTTAATTTGTAATTGCCATAAGATATTTTAAAAGATGTGCTGTGAGTTTCTTTCCCCGTTTCTTCTCTTATGTTAAAGTACCTTTACGAAACGGTAGTAGAAGCAAAAAAGACGTGGATAATTCTATTTACAGAATAGCTAAATGATTAATTGATTTTGAATTTGAATTTTTAAACATATAAGAAATATTGAACTTTCTAAAAAAGCCAAAAATGCCATTTCGATGGAATTTATGAATAGAAAAAATTCGTTAAGAGAAATATTATTTTCGTAAATACTAAAATAAACATTTTGTAAATG
The DNA here is from genome assembly GCA_003671415.1 of Megathymus violae. Lineage (NCBI taxonomy): Eukaryota > Metazoa > Arthropoda > Insecta > Lepidoptera > Hesperiidae > Megathymus > Megathymus violae. The sequence continues at coordinate 894,571 of PDGT01000056.1, forward strand.
AATTTTTGTATCAGATATCTAGCCTATTGAATATCCTTATCTTGGGGGCATAAAGTTGAAATTAACTTAACAAGACGAAGTTATTTAGATGTTATTTCGTACTTTGCCTTTTATTATTTTCTTGCGGTGTATTGTTTATGTTGAAAGTCCGCGAAACTTTGTAACAATATTGAAGTTTGTGTTACATTGAAAACCTCTACAAAGTATCGTAATTAATGGCCGCGATACTGTAGTGACCGCATATTGGTAGGGTATTTTGCCCGACTGGCCATCCACTACTATACTTCTAAAATCGACCATGTAATGTTTCATACGTGTTACTGTCGCAGTGTCAGAGGGCCTTTCCTTTTCCTTTACGGTCTTTACGGCCTTTGGTATTACTGAAGCCTGTGGGCGATGGTGATCACTTATCATCAGGTAGCTCGACTGCTCGTTTGTAGACTATTCAAAAAAAATTAGCTTTTAGCTAGATTTAAAAAAAAAAAAAACAATATTACTCCGTAATACTAACACTGGTTATAATATGTTCGTAAGTACAATATATTTAATTAATTCACAGAAATGAATTTCCCTCACGATTTTTCGCATAAGGCAATAGAAACGAACAAAGTCACATTACTTTATTAACGTAATAACAGGCGTAAATCTTTAAACATTAGATTCTAAATCACCTTTTAAGGTTAAGTTGAAATTCAAACGATACATTTATGGACAGGTCATAACTCCTTTAGTACATTACGATTTATTGAATCCTTCTATTATTCATTATAACACAATAATGCGCGTGCGACTTCGCAATTTAAAAACTTATCATAAAAACAATAATTTTCCTTTTTCTTGCCTCTTTTTAAATATGGCAATGATTCACAGTTTAAGAATGTTTACTATGAAGTTACTGTTAAACTAAAGGTAACCCAACCTTGCCTATACGTGTATCATTAATATTATTAAATCGTTCTCAAAAATATCAGTGTTCTCAAGAGTGTAAGAGACAGGATCTGAGTTCAACTAAACTAACCAAACTGCTGCAACTTTAATGACAATTCAGAAACCTAACCAAACTAGTCAACGGTAAGAACCCTACCATACAGTACCGGCAGGATTATATTACATGGTATAGACCCCAGTGACCTCCAACAGAAGGCGCCATTGTCAGTTACGTTGTCCAGCGTCGGCACGAACAGGGCTTAGACTTAAGGATAGACGGAGTCTATTACTGGTACACCCCTAAATATGTATCAAAATATTAGTATTAACGTTATAGAAGCCCTAGTCTAAAAAAATTAGATTCTAGAAAATGTTTACATCGATCTGCTAGCAAAACGTTTCGTCGTTTTAATTTAAAATATTTACTAAAAAGTTTTAATTAATTATATTTTTAATCGATTTCAAAATAGTAGAAAGTTATAATTATGTTCGTGTATATTATTTATTGTATAAATAGCCATATCTCGTTGTTTATGAACTGATTTTGAATATTCTATTTTTATTGCCCATGTGATGGCTCGAAATTGGTCCCTTTTTAAATAAAGTGAGGATCTGATGATGGAGAGTTTGGGTTAGATATAAAATTGCGGGTTAAAATAATCCAAATATTTTTATTGCATTGTTCTGTTTCGAGCTTGACACCGACTTCAATTATTTCAGTATGTAACTAACGCATACAGTAATATTTTATTTAAATTGATTTTTGCTTTTTAGCACCATTTTTTTAGTTTTAATTTTTGAAGTTGGTTCAATTTTTTTTATGTTTCGTATTTTGGACAATTGAATTACCAACCATATTGAAACTCACGATTATTTAGCTCAAACAATAATAAAATTACTCAAATATATTTTTAAAATTGGAAACATTTTAAAACAAAATCGTTACAGGCTCAGTCATGTGCCTGTCTATCTGTCCATCACTCTCCAATTTCTCCCAAATCTACTGCATGAAAAAAGTTGAAATTCGGTATACACATGGAGTTAGATGAAAAATAAAGGAATTCTGAGTTTGATGGGAATGATGAACTTTATGGAGTACATTATAATTATAATAAAAAATACCAATACGGTTAATAATATAATTGTATCGAGGCCGAATCAGTACATGGAATATTTTTGGGATAAGTTAATGTTATCGATATAAACATATTTTTTCGGTATTTTTGTCTGTTTATCTGTCTGAACAAATAGAACAAAAACAACTGAATAGATTTAGATAATTCTTTTCATATCTGGAACTTATATTATGGGTCATAATCTAGGATACTTTTTATACCGGTATATTAATTTGTTCCCGTGGAATTTTCTAAAACGAAGCGAAACGGTGTTACTAGTATGAAAAAAGGCATCATTATGGAAAACACAAAAGTACATTTCTATTATGTTAAAATATATAGTATTAAAGTTATCGATGATTACCCCCCACCCTCATCTCAGTGTTGTTTTTAGGTGTTGAATAATAGAATACATAATCTTATCTATAATAATAGGAAAATTTAATGAAAATTATCTTGAATAATATAGAAATAAATAAAACCTATTTCACAACGTTTCGTTTTCGACTTCATCATATTTTTTAACAGCATCTTATTGTTTTGTATTAGGAACTCTCGTAGCCCAACAGCTTGTCAATGGTACAAGCAGCTTGGTCAGCTTGTCATATTTTTTTATTTCAACTTTTTCTTACAGTTGACTTCGATATAACGTCATCGATATTTTGCATTTGTAAGGAGTGTTAAATTTGGTCAAACTGTAGGTACAAGTATGTGGGCTCGCCTACAATATGCAAACATTTTGCATCTTTTAAATATTTTTATGTTCGTTGGTTATCCTTATGTATTTATAGAAATGAAAAACATTATGACATTGCCGTTCATAATAATATTCAAATAATTAAAGTCCAAAATACATTACGAAACTTTCATATCTTCTTGTCACTATTTATGTCGACACTATTAAAATTGGTTATTAGTTTATTTAGGCAACGATGGTTATCGCCCCTGTCGGTTGACTGAGGGGTCCCGGCTTCGATACCCGGCCGGGGCAGACATTTATGGGACAGTTAAAAGATTGTTTTCGTTTCATAGATGTTTGTGATGTCATATTTTTGTATATCCATAACACCCGCGACACAGAAAAGTCTAGTATGTAAACGTGATTATTTGTAATATAAAATTTGTATTGAACATCTTATACCTTACATATTAACCTTTGTCCTCTAGAAGTTTCTGCTTAGGGTTTTCGGAAGAGTTTACTGTTATTGATAAATTTCTCATATATTGTAACTCTATTTTTTCTTAAAATTGTTCACAATAAATTGCACTAAAAAGATCTTCACAGTCACCTAGATACAAATGACTAAAATAAAGATTATTTCTGTCTTGTATCCATAAAATCTATATTAGGAATTGCCCCAGTTTGGACCAGTCTAAAAGCGTTATGACACCCACAACTTTACATTAGGATCTGCAATAAACACGCCCATATTTGCAATGCAGCGAATGGTCGTGAACTCAAACAAAAAACTTAATGCTAATCGGGCTAACAGAACTTGTAACATCTATAAGTTCTATTATTACTGAGTAAGATAACCTAATCTATAGTAATTTATGTAGAGACAATGCGACTGAACTGTTGATTATCATGTACGGGTAGCACATCAAAGGCTATAACAATTAAACAAAATAAGCTAAAAACAATATCATCGCGACATCAACTTTTACATACATTCAGAGTTTTACAGGGATCAATTCTTTGTCCTTTAAGTTTTATAATTATTGTATACTACCTTTCGATACTTATCGGGTTTGCCGTGTATTTAATCTGATATATGTAATTATTAAATTATCTTTCGGAAAAAAAAAATTCTATTTTTGATTCATTTATAGTGCATATAGGCATCATCACTTATTGAGTAAATGGAAAATTAAAAATATCATGAAATAAAAGTAAAAAGTGAATTTTATATTCTGGATTACATTATATATCGGAAAACTAATGGCTTAAGATACTTGTAATGCTCCCCATTCATCCTTGACATGTAGTACTATACATATACATAAACAAGAATGTGAGTTGGAATAGAAGTATAACGATTGAATATTTAAAACTTTACAGTCCTTTATTAATGGCTTTCGGAAATCTTTTTTTTGGTTTTCAACGTATTTTAACTATCATCATATTGATGGACGGAATGACGGAAATGTATGATTATACAATGGACGCGTTGTGCTACTTATCATTTATCATTTTCCTTCTTTGTAACCAAAAAAGCTTGAAAGTTACACGTACATTTGACTTTTAAAGCAAATCTACAGTTTTTACTATACATCAATAAAAACGAGAAGTCCGTCTATTTCTTGCGTTTTCTCCTCATTATGTATTTTTATGGGTGTAAAAACTTCAACAAGACTTGGAAACCGCTTCTTCTGCCGTATTCGGCAACAGATGGGTTTCTTTTAGCTATGAGCGTATCTGTATCTTGTGGAACATCTAGTATACACTACAGAAATTAGGTTATTTTTATCGCTCTTATTTTATTGTTAGAAAAAAATTTTCTTTGCTTTATTGCAATTCCTCTAATAATTGTAAGCGTAAAAATATTTAAATGTATTTTAAACATTAAAAGTTATGCCTGTAAAATGTGTTGCGATAGATTATTGTCTTGTGGCATTACTAAATTAAGAAAATCGCATTGGAACGTTGGTTAAATTACTCATGCTATGTGATCACTCGAGCGTCAAAGATAGGCTTTCTTTTATTCATTGACTGTGTTTTTGACTATCTATCCATCTTTGTAAGTGTAACTCAAACAAAGCATTTAACTGTAACTTGGCCCCCCTATTCCATAACTATATACCCAGACAGCGAGGTTAATACTATACAATTTATTTTTATCAGATATGATACAATATAGGTGTAATGTACAAATTGGCATTTTTCATTGATACCATTAAATATATAAATAAATAACTAACGCACACAAACTCACACACGTATCATGCCAATCTACCCTAGACCACCGTGGCAGTTTATGGCCACTGTTATGGTCCGGTCACCTTAAAAGAAGACCCTAAACCCAGAAGCGGGATAATTATGGATTGTAATAAATTAATGAAACAATCATACACCAAATACATGGCATGAACACACACAGATAAGACATCACATTTATATACCGAATATTCTTTTGTGTTAACCCCTTGAACCAAGCCCTGGCAGTGCGGCTTGAAGCACTATCATGCTCTTTTCGGGAGTGCAAAGGCGACAATAAGTCCCTAACAGCTCATTCCCTAAGCTCAGTCTCATTGTAACAGAACTACCATGTTATTTGTATAAAAAAAGTAACCTAGCGGATAGATTAAGCACAGGACCAGGTCATAAGCTAGCCTCCATAAAAACGGCTCCAGCACTAATCCCTAAAGAACACCAAAGCTTACAGCTGCTTTATATATGTACCGAAACTTATCTATGCATATATCTTAACTATACGTAACTTATCTATATAATCGACTTCAAATGCAGATATTGTTCCGTTGATATTTCTGAGCATTAAAATGATACTAATACTACATTTGTGGCTGGTTAAAACACTAGACCGTTTGACCCAACACGGTAATCACAAAATTATGAAGTGCGAAAGAGCTGTACAAAGAATTAACATCTTTTATTTGGACGTGACTAAACTGAGCTATAGTGCACATATATGTGTCATTTACAAAATCCATCGTCCAGCCAACCCATTCCAATCACCATGGCCTAACCAAACGCGGCAACCAATATTGCCTAATAGGCAACGCACGACATTACCATGTGCGTACGTTTCACCTAGAAAGTAGCACTCGTGTTCGCGGACTGTTAATGCTGTTTTAGAGAAAATGCCGCTTCCGTTCCGCTGTGCGTGGTCTATCGACGAAACCTTAGCCTGGTTCGAATTGGGATTGAAATTAAAAGTGAAATGTGCCAATTGCGTGCGCCGTGTGATGGCGTCAATTGAGGCGTTGCGTTGATAAAAACTTCAAGAGTACAATAATAATATGAACATTCACACTCACAGCCTTGCACTAGAATTCTCTCCGTCGGGGTAACATGGACATACATCACAGTGACAATTAAGATATCGCTATCGGCAGAACAAACGTGGAAACAAATTGTAAATTCTATCAGAGCTTTGTTACAGACAACCATGGGTTGGTTGAATGCACTCTGTTTAACTAACTCCATACCAATTTTTTCATGTCATTAGCCGACGAACGAACAGACGAACCACCCGACGGTAACTGGTCACCATCGCCCAAGGACAACAGCAAACCAATGGTATCACCGATGCGTTGTTGGTGAGGAAATGAGAAGAAGGCAAGAAATAAGTTACTTACTGGCTCTCAAGCTCGCAGCCGGAACATGACAAGTTGTTCGGTTACTGACGCAAGCAGGAGCATAGAAAGTAGCCAGGCAAGCTTCACGGAAAGATAATAATACCAATAATAATATTAATGACTTAACAATAAAATCGATAATAAAACGCACGTACACCTTACGCAAAACCCTACCACCAAGCAGGCTGGCTTCTGTTGCCTCTTACGACACCCTGTTCTGCCAGCATGGGATTGGGGGGAGTATTCTAGGCCGCCCCAATACGACCATAAAATTAAATGTACAATATTTACGGCAGTAATGATACATCGATCCCTACTAAATAAATATTAACTCAACATCGACCGAGACCCACTTAACTAGTCCTTTATAAATATTGATAATTTAGATGTTATTTATATTATAAACTAGCAAACTGACCTCGCTTCCCTTCAAAAATACTACGCCTTACGCTTAGAAATAGCACCTACATTGTTTTAGGACTGTGTTTTTATCGTTCTATGAATTAGAAATATATATATATATATATATATATATATATATATATATATATATATTAATTTATAACTATTTTATTTATGGACGGATTGCAAAGAAATGATTTTTAAATATTGAGTGATGCTTCCTGCAATACATTAGCGAAAACCGTAACGAAAGCGGTCAAGCCGTTTCTGAGATTAGTGCGAACAATCGCAGACAATCAGACAAAAACAACCATTTTTTGGGTTCTATTTAATTAGTAAAGGCCCCCAATAGTGGTATATATCCTTAATGTACAGAAAGCGATCAATAAGAATTTTATTATATGTATAATAGCAATTTAGGTAGGTAGTGTAAAAAACAATTATACTGTCATTAAAATACCCAAGTTATGCCGACGACCTTATCTGTCAATTTTTTTTTTCAAATTATAAGAACAAACCGCAATTCTATAATTACATCAGCAATTCAATCTATGTTTAATAATTATTCTTAACAAATTACCTTATTACATGTATCGAAGTATCGTACCGAAGCTAAAGCTATTTTTTTTAATACTTTAATCATAAAAGACGTTAAAAAGTCAATGATTCAGATGTAGTAGGTATCTATATTATATATATATATATATATACTACATCTGAAATATGCACGAAATAACTTACTTATTTTCATTGGCTTTTTAACGTCTTTCATGATTAAAGTATTAAAAAAATACTAATACATAATAATATATACTATATAATAAAGAGAGAGTCCGAATTTTGTGATTATGGTATATGGAGAAAATAATATCCAGAACCACAGCACATATTTGAATAATTCTTTAACCATTTTTTTAGGTTCATTATTCCGGGTGAGTATAGGCTACATACATATATCATGTAAATATAATAAAATTTTCAACTCCAACTTAGTCGCGGCGGATCGCTAGTTAATTTTAAAACTATAACTAGAATATTTTTTAAACATTTTAATGTAGGAAGACAATGTTATCGATGTAGAGACCAAACATATTTTCATCAAAAATTTTATCTATCACTTTGCGTGGATGTTGTCATTGTGAGCACGTATCACGCGGAAACCAATGTACAGATTGAGATGATATTCGGTGTATTTGTAATTTATTTAGTAGATAATAACTATCTAAAACAATTTATAAACGGATCTTTACTCTCCAAGAAGGCAATAAAAGTAAGAAATGTACATGTAGAAACAAGAGAGTAGTAACCAAAATTCTGACTGTTTTTCTATTCATATAAATAAATAACTTGTTTAATTTATAAAACTAGAGAAACAAAACCCTAATCCTGATCCCTAATCCTGATTTATATTAAAAACATTTGTTTCATATGTGTTGCTATATGTAAACGTGAGGCGTTTTTCGTAATATATAACATAACAAGCTTAGAATTATTAGATAATGGAAATATCGTCTACCAATTTCAGTTATAAGTTGAAATCATCATCATGATTTTCTTATCATCCTACAAAATCGCCGGTGCCTCTACTTACGCTGGTAGGTACTGTGCAGTAGGAATGTTATGGATATGAAATTTCGGATCTGGATATAAATACGGACATATGAATAATAATAAACATTTACACACTAACATTCCTGCACAAGGATTCCCTGTGTTGCGGATGGCATCGACTTACACAATAATGACATTTCAAACACCCCTGACCCGATAATAAACATTTATCTGTCACATAAATGTCTGCCCCGGACTGGAATCCAACCCGAGACCCCTTTCTCGGCAGGCAAAGTCATTACCCACAGGGCTACGGGGTCGTAATATAATATAATATTTCACCGGTAACGGATACGGTTACGTAAATGAAATTATTTTAGATTAACCGATTGTTTCGGATGATTTCGGTTGCGGATATTAGATGATTTTTGAATTGGAAAAAAATAGAATCTATTTAAAAGATAGCACTGACTTTATTACAAGGTATTATTTGGTATCATAATGACAAAAAAAAATCTTAATAATTAAATAATGAAAACTGTTTAGACATGAAACCAATGCGGATAGTGCATCGGCTCGGCCGGTCAAAACCTGTCACAACGTGTTTCATTTGGACTCTGCTTCTATCCGAAATTATCTGAAACTTTTTTATCGGATTCGGTTACGGTTTCAGATATTTTTTAATTCAGATATCCGATAGTTACGAATACAGAACTCCATAACATCCTTGCTGTGCAGATATGTAACATTCTCACGTACGTGGTAATAGATTCGTGCAAGATTGTAATATAGGAGATGTTATTATTAGACATCGTATGAATATAATTTTCTGCAAGATAATTACTTTTAAATAATGACATTCCGTACGTTATACATGTTAACATTCACATGAATCTACGTGATTAATAAAAGATTAAACAATCAAATGAAAGAAGCTTTTGAGTCATCAAAATCCAAGATTCATTTTATTGTAAAAATAAAACAAAATTAATCTTCTAAACTTAACCTTAAATAAAATTTAAACCCCAATTTTTTATGAGTCTGAAAGACGCGCAAAGGTTCGAGCTGGAAAGAACGTTTAATTACACTAGTTATTCTATAACCAGACAAATCAAACACACATTTAATTCCGGGATGAGATCATTATAACTGCTAATATTATGATTAATCCAACCATTTATAATGGATAAATTGTACATAATACTTGATATTACAATAATCAGTTGCAACTTAAATGTGTGAGATTACAGAATTAATGTACAGCAGAATTTGATTTCTTGGCTTAGTCGTTTACAATCTTATTTGTGTTAGAATTGGACAAATTGTAGTCGTTGAAAGTATAGTTTATGTCACATAAGTAACAATTAAATAAATGGATAAGCTTATTTTATTACTATTTTTCAACTGTTAAATTAATCTACATAAGACATCACACAACATAAGACATAACACATCATAAGACGCTAAACGGACTCGCAAGTTTAAATAAACCAATCTGAAAAACCGACAAATGAGAAGTCTCGGAATCTCATCGGATCGTTGCTATGGTAGCAGTGATGTATGTCAATCTTCGTTCAGCGTCGAACGGAGAAACATAGTAATGGAGAAAGTGTAATAAACAGTGAAAGAATTTAATGGTGACGTTGTGTAAAATTTCCCATAGCCGTAACCCTTTAGTTCAGAAGCGGGATGAGCCAGAAAATCTTACATATTTTATGTCACGTCCTCGAAACTGACGTTTAATATAAGGATACATATTTTAAAATTTCATTTCTCATGGTGGTCTATTTGGTGTAAAAAACGATAACATATCCTTTAGAAGCGTTTTTTTATTGTTTTGTCAATAATACTAAATGAAAATTTGCTATTCAAATTTTGTTTGAATGGTAAATAAAGTTGAACAAATGTCAGAATTATGATCATGGTCACCGAATGACATTAATTTTAAAATTTAAAATGAAATATATTCAATATTTGAAAATCGATATTACTTTTGTTACGTTTACACATAATATTCTAGGGAAATTATTTTAATTTACTATTATTTTTCTTTTCTTGCGGATATTTGAATTATTATAACAAAAATTACTTTATTTTATTCCTCTGGTAATAAAATAATAATTCGTTTAAATTTCTTAATGTTTCGTTGGTGAGTTTTATTAAAAACACTTAATGTGTATAATATAATATAGCAACTACACATTAGCGGATTCCTGCAGGGCACGAGTCTCTCCTCGTAAATAAGGAGGCCTACAACATGACATTTATATTTAATATTTAATTTATTTATACTAATAATAAAATTGTAACTGATTGCTTTCTGTACATGAACAATAAATAAGAAAATACTTTATTACAGGCCTTTATTAACGCAATAGAACACAAAACAATAGTTAACAACTATTTTTGTGTGTTTGTCTACGTTTGTTCCCGCTAATCTCAGGATGCTGAGAAGTGAGTGATGCTCGGAGTGATTTGCCTATCCTAAAGTTTCCTTTTTCTGGCTGTATGACGTGCTGATTCCGTTGTGATTTTAGGATCTAAATAACAAATCTACACTACTTTTTTCGGAGCATAAAATATTGAAACATACTGGTACATAATATTACAAAAGCAAATAATATAATACAAATACTTTATACTTATGCTGCATTATTTTCTCTTCACTTAAATCTGAGAAAGTGTATGATACAGTTAGTACCTTACCCTTTTTTTTGTAACATAGATATTTATTCATTTTGAGGCGAAAACCTCTTGATTTAATGAAGCAAAATCCCATGTAGCCATAACTCAATGTAATTTATCGAGAAGCGGCTAAAACTCATGAATTGAATTACCTGTACATCAATAAGGTAGACTTTCACTTACTGTTTGACATGGGAAGATGTTCGTTGAACGGTTACAAATTAACTTAATGTAGAAATGTTTAAATGGAAAGATGTAAGAGTTTTATCGATATGAAAGTAGCAAACGAATAACTGGCATTTACTGCTCAAGTTTGCTTCTAGCCAAGGTTATTTTTATAACCGCTGATACTTCTGATAAATACTAATACTCTTGTGCTAAGATTCCCTATGTGTCATGTATTGTGGACGTACGCGTATGAGACATAACAATCAACCATAATCTGGGGAAAAACACTTACTCTTATTTAGCTATATACACCTCTTAGAAGGCATGAGTCTCTTTTAGTAAGTGAAGGGGCTTGGAGCCGTCACTCTTTTCCCGTACGGCTTGGCAATGGTTAGTGGCCAACACGTATCAGAAGTTTTCATACTGTCCGAACGCCTCCGATATAGCTTAACGACTCCTATCTATTGACAACAACTAGGACTAATAACAAACAAGAAATATTCGAAGGGCCATCTACCCTTCGTACCCGCCGTTGCTTTCCTTGGTCCATCATTTACCACGCCACTAGCCGGAATTTGAACGCATTGGAATGGAAAACCTATCTATATGAAAGTCCTTAGAAGACTACTTAGACAAGTTTCTACACATATACATTATACGTACATTTCCATACATTACCGTGCGCTGTTCGTACTGAAACCATAATTTTTATAGTTGAATTTACCCTAGTTTTTCAATTTTGATTGTCATAATAATGCATGACAAAACAAAACTTAAAATTATAACGGTCTCATTTCGGAATCGTGATTTTGATACGCGAAATTTGAGAATTGCTTTGCTGATGTGTGAAATGGACCGTCTAGCCCTTGACCACCCCACCTTCCAAACTATCTTAAAAACTCAAATTTATACGTTTTATGAAATTTAATACTAATACAAAATAATAATACGAAATTTTAATTTTCCGTAAATAGATTTGAAATACGAGACATACTCGTACACTGAATTCAATGGCATAAAACACTGTTATATTGAATACAAAAGAACAAAATTATCAATGATGGTAATTAACTAACATCTTTTTCTTGTCCAGTATATGTATATTGTGTCCAATAACGTGTATAAATAAAATGGTGATTGTTTGGATACATCCCGTAAACTATATTTTGTTTTGATTATTGCAAAGTTCAGCAGTTTTATATTGATCAAAATGCGATTTGTGATTATCAAACACATCTACATATCTGCATATTTTAATGAAAACAAGACACTTCTCGGGCCTCATTATTAAGAGAGCCATGTTAATCAATTTTACGATTATCCAGAAAATAAAAAAAATTGACAAATTCGAATCGCATTCTGATCAAAAACATAGTAATATCAAAATTTAAATTTCGACCTACATCAAAGGAGTAATCTTATTTATATTTTGTTTATCAGTTTGTATTACGAAAGCTGTGAAGTAAATTTGCAGCGCAAAACTTGTTTGGTTTACCAAGGCTAGTTTATTTACCAGTTGACCACGACCCGCACGGTCTTGTTATCATCCTAATGTACAAATGTCGACTGGACGTCCCAAATTTAGTGCTAAATTTCAAAAATAATTTACATTTAAACTAAAGAGTACTCAATATTTTTGGGTTTTTTTACCGATATTTCAATGCAAGGTCAGGGCGATACTGCGATAGCGAAGAAATTCTTGACAGACACCAATGATAGATGAGCCTATAGAAATATGATACCCTTGTTGAGACCCTGCCTGGGGAACGAAGGGTCAGGGGATCAATTCCAAGTCGGAACGAATATAAATATTTTATATAAATTTGTGATTGTTTTTGATTTGATTATTTTTCCTTATATTATTAGCTTTTAAATACAAGTGCTAACGTGTTAGGTTGCAAAGTTGGAAAGGCAGCGAGGAACGATTTTTTCCCTTCCTTCTAAGTCTACAATGTCTTGATAATGCTCCTAATATTGCGGATATCCAAGAGCGACTGAGGCCACTTTTCCATTAACTCTCATATACTTAATAATATTCATATATGTTAACATGCGATGACCATATCCGATTACATGTCATACAAAACATCACGCACACATTCATAGCAACAATTGTGCAACAGTAACTAAGATGGCTATCACAATGCTGAATATTCAGATATTTTAGTATTTTTATGATAATTAGGAAATAAATGAGCATGCAGTCCAATGTAAATAGCTGGCATCCTTTGGCATTATACATAGATTTTAGTAAAGTTTTATAAGTGTGTACAATTCAAGCAGGCTGTATGACCAATATTATGTTTCTTAAAGCAAGAGCATAATGTTGCCACTAGACACGTAAAGTTGAATTCCAGCTAAAGTTTCTTACACTTTAATACAGTCGTCCAAGGGAGTCGTAGGTAGGAAGAAACTATTGACAGTTGACACTTGACATACATTAATGATGATGAGCCTATAGATTTTATATCTAACAGGATTCAGCGACGAACGTGGAGAGTAAGTGTAATGTTACTTTATAATAATAATATTTTTGTATCATGTGACAACCGTCACATGTCACTTCAGCAAAGTGACGCAATGTCTAGACAGTGTTCTGCCCATGTTAAAAGCGATGGACATCTGAAATTGTTGAAGTTCTTACCATTTTCAATTCTAGGTCTCTTTATCCAAAGTTGTGGATATGAGAGAATTATTATTGTATTTTTTAATTGTAATAACAAAAATAAACATACATTTATTACTCTTCTCATAAAAAGAAACGTTCCCGTTTTACGTAAGCGATGTAACTTACGTGTTAGCATCACGCCGTCGCCATTCAAATATTAATTTTTATTACGATCACGTTTCTCTCGCCACTTTTACAACACTATTTTGGTTTTTCTCACGTTCCTACTTGCAACACACGTTTTGTGTTAGAAAAACTTAAATACCCGTTACGTTCGTGCCTTACCTATTTAAAAAAGTCTCTCACAGACTATGCACTTATTGTATCGAAAGATAAAGCAGATAATTTCAGTTTCGGTTGTATATTCGATTATGCAACCATATAAATTTCACAAACAAATAGTCGGTACTCATGATGATAATAAATGTAGGTATGTTAATAATAAATGCTTAGAAACTTACACTCAAAAATATTCTGTATCTCATTGTACCCAATCAAGACTATCAATGGATTTAAGGGTCGTTAATTATATCCACCGATATTCTTAACTGGTGACACGAATATAAGTCAATGGTCAGTAAGTGAGGAGTAGTCACTTGAAAATAGGGCTATCATATGAGCTTGCTTACTAATTTTTATAACTCTGAATACGTAACACAAGTTGGAGTACTCGACCGTTACTTCCAAAGTTCAAAGAATATGAGTGCTTTGTACCAGTTGAATTGACCTTTATATAACCTTGACAACATAATAGGCACGTTATGAACAGCAGGTCGCATTTGTTATGATATGATTATCGAAACGTACACCGACGTTCTGGAAATATCATGTTTGTGTACATGTATTGTAGATATCTATTTACAATCGAGGCAATGTGAAGGAGAGCAAGTTTCAGACGTGATCGGGAACTTAGTCATTTGCAATCTAAGTATTTCAGTATTTTTACTGAATTATTTAATATTATTGGATTCGTGTGTATTATTTCCCCTATAGGTGTAAAATAATGAGAGTTGCTAGCATTTAGAAAGAAGCCCTAATAAATTGAATTATAAGATACATGCATTTTTTTCTTGTTTTTACGCCACAGGATAGAAATCATAAATCTATAAACATCTATAAAAATCTATAAACAAATCGGATTATAAATTTAAAACACTGAATTCTAATTAGGAGAAGTTATTAAAATGGAACTCCTCGAAAACAAATAGTACAGTTTAAAAACATAAACTATCATTATTTACTTTCGAGGCAACTACCAAATGCATAAAATATCTTACTACAGATTAAATATATTCATAGTGATCAACATCGTAGTACGCAATCCAGCAATTACGCAAGGTGTCTAATTACAAAAACAAGTAGAGTGCGACGTTCACACAGTATCGTGCATGAAGGTATCCGATACGTTTATTTAATATATTTCATATTAAAATCATAATTGCATGTTACATTTTGAGAAATTCATTTATATGCACGTGTGGTACAGGGCGGTCACGGAATGGACGCGAGCAATTGCGCACGCAATTATTCTTGTGCTAACTATACAAACTGTTGTTTTACAATAAAAGTATATTATCATAATATTTACGTGATATTTACAAATATTTCGAAGTTTTCGATATATCAAATTCAATAGATTACTTAAATGACACGTCCTATATTTTTATTTAACTCCTTATATGTACATATATTTAAATGTAATAAAATCTTATTAATTCAAATGTGTGTATCTTATATGTATTAAAAAGGAATTAACATTGACCAATGAATAAAACTAACAGATTTTTTAAAGAATATTACTGAATTATGTTGTTTTTTAGTTAAAAATGTTTGAATACGCTAAGTGGACTTAGATGCATAGAAATATGAGTTGATTAAATCCTGAGATTTAACATAGTCTGTCTATGAGACAACTGTAGGTCAGTGTTTAAAATCACGATCAGATTACCGTTATAAATACTTCTGTGAGACGCTAACAAAAACTAATAAGTGGACCAAGTCACTAGACAAAAACTGATAAGCTATACAAGTCACTATAAATATTGTACGGTACAGTTTGTCACGACGATCCTAAATATTATGATCATTAATGCGTACAACTCATCCTCAAAGCGAACTTCCTCAACTCAGAATGCGTCAATCCTATTAACCAACGGCAAACTCTCTTACACATACGAGTATAACTGTCCCGTGAATGAACTCACAAACCCCTTCCCTAGGTAGTTATAAAAGCCGCGATGTCCCTCAAACAGAGATAGGGTAAACAATTCCACAATCAACGTTATTCCCCGTTGATTGTGTTGGTTAATGCTACAGGAACATGCACAGCGCCATAATTGTCTATTGTTTCTCTTTAACCCACTTGCTAAACAGAGCGGGGTGACGGCTGATGATGTTTACATGTCTGGTATCGCCGGTCCGTTTGCACCGTTTACGGTAGTGTTTACTATTCAAGATTGTAGTGTTTTTTATCGTGGGTTAAAACTGTACTGTTGGACGTTCCACGACAGTCAGGTAGGGCTAATACACGTGTAAATAATAACATGTAGGTTTTAATACAGAACATTTATTTAACAGTTCTGATTAAAGATACGTCAAAGTAAAACCCTCAATTTCTTTTTCATTCATCATCCAATTTCTGTCATCATCAATCATGTAAAAATCACTGAAACTATAACATTAATCTAAACTGATTTACTCTGGTTAAAATGTGATACATTCATGATCACTGAAATTAAGAAAATTAAGGTTTTTGAGCTGCGGACACGCCTGGGTAAAAAGGCTACGCAGACCAGATGAACTGATGACATGAAAAGGTTAACGAATCAGTTGGATTCAGCAAACTCAAAACTGGTCAGTTTGACCCTAATTACAACAATCTAGTCTAAGTCTAAGTAGTGCTAATACGTCTAGCAGTAGATGTCCCAAGACTAATGGACGAATCATTAAGTAGTGCAGAATTTGCACTGAACATTTTTCTACAAAAAATAATGTTTTAGTCACGTTTTAGGCAAAAAAGTATAAAGTATGACACAGACGTTTTCTTGTCCTCATTGAAACTTACATGTTGTGTAAAGTAGATATTTCTGTTTAGATTATTTGTAACAACAATTACTACATTAGGCATAATCGCAATAATGCAATCAAACGAAATATTCACCTTAAATTAGGAAATAAAAACTGGTTATGTTCAAACTTACTTGCGTGGGATGAATTTTTTCGTATTATAAATATTTCCGGGAATATCTTGCGTTTCGTGTGGAAATTTAAAGACCTTGGATTTTTGTATAACTTTCTCTATGAATTACAAACAAGGGCCTATATTTCGTTTCTTTCGACACTTCCGTCTAAAAACGGAGCAAAGCCATATTTTTATACCAAAATCGTAACATCGTCATATCATGACTTTCCATGTACCTACGACTAAGTTCATGATGTGACAGTGATCTTATAGCGATATTGTTTTCGCTTTACATATTATATGGAACCCAAAAAATAATCACGTTTATGACATCAATTGACATAATATTTCATACGGATAGGAACAGTCACAAGAGCTGGGTTTGATTTAAATCTAAATGTTATAGTTCAATCAGTTTTCAATCTTAATTTCATACTCATAAAGATAACAACTTGTCTTTGTGAAACAATTTGTGTGCACATTACTTGTGAAACGATTGTAACAAAGTATTACGTAAAGGTCTCTCAAAGTTTTTTTGTTCATTTAATTCTAAGCGCCATTGTCTTTCCAGTGAATTTTAAGTAACGACATAATATTTGTATCATTAAGTTAAAAGATAAAAGGAAAACAATAACGTCTTATAAGCGTAAGGGAATGGCTATAAAAATAATTAATGTTATTAAATTATTAAATAAATGCTTAATATCGTAGCTTCATAAATTATGGTAAAATATTTAACTTATATATGTATAATTCCTTACCTTTGAAATGACACCAAAAAGATTTTGAATTAATCAAACTTCCTACCTAAATTTAGGGAAATATTGCAATAGGTCGAAGTTGTGGACTTCTAAATGATTAGCAAGTAATACTAAAAGATAAAAGATTTATTTACAGGGTTTATGTTATTTTCCCTCAGTATTTTGGAAACGGTTTTTCTAGGGTGTTCTTTTTGTTACGTTTCAGGATTTGAACCAAAAAAAATTGATTGTTTTTGTTTTTACATTCCATGACTTATGGTGAATAATTTTTCGTTATGATATCGAAAGAGGTTGAAAGCTAACAAAAATACCTTTCAAATGATTATACCACAATCCACAGTTCATTGCATAGAAAATGTAAAAATTAGGCGCGACCAACACGCCGTGTAGTGATTCCAGTTTATTGCTCTTAAGTGTATATACATATACTAATTGTTTAACTTGATAGACAGAACGCTTGCCAAATGCGTTGCCATCAAGTAACTTATGTTAGCTAATAATTCTTCTAACATTGCTGGTGCAATATATTTAAATTCTAGCTGTTTAATCAAAGTAGTAAGTTTTGAAATTTTTGCTGGAATTTTATATATGTAACTTCGACACTTTCAGTCCCTTATTTACTTGCCTTTTTTACCCAGTTACGACACTAAAATATTTTGCACAATTTTATTATACATGACTTTGGTTTTTTATGCAACACTTTTTGCTAAATTCACGTAAAAAACTAAAGCACAGACGTGCTTATCTTTTCTAAAGAAATGTACCTTGCACTTAAAAATTGCACTTTTGATGTGTCTATTTCCATCAACTTAAAAGGTTTTTCAACAAAATCGAGAAAATATAGAACCAGGTCATTTCTTAAGACGGTGTGGTTACATTTCATTCAGAAACTTAGGATTATTTACATTTAAAACTTTTTTAACCATAATTTTTCCCGTTAATACTACGTCTCCTGCGCTAACTTTTTCTTTAACAACGAAAACATGATCTAAGCTTAGAAAGCGTTTGATTTTTCAATATGTTCTGACAATTCGCTTATTAAGCAATCTCCAGCCACATTTTACCATTTTATTAATAATGATTATAATACGTTGCTATTTCCATAATAAATCGTTTGTGTTACAGTAACAATGTCACTTTATGTATGACAAGTATGGAAAGTTTAATTTTTTTATTCGCATTGTGTCTCTGCTATCGAATGTTCTGCTGCCATATAAAGTTCACGTTCAGTGTCTATACGAGATAAAATAATGCTTTACGTCAGCTTGAATTTTAAATTTATTGGATATGATATGTATTAAAATATGCCACATTGTTTATATATTGTATTGGACATAAAAATATCACAACAAATTCATTTGATTACCTCCAATTAACAAATAAGACAGTCTATCGCAGTTATTACTAAGTGTACAAAAGCAATAGATTTCCAAAGAAACAGTAAAACTGTGTGAATTATATGTAGGTATTGACTACCCGTTTGCAAAATGTAATTATACTTAGTCTGCGATACAACAGAGTATCAATATGTGACGTGGTAAATAAGGGAAAATCGATATAAGTAAACTATATTAGATTATACAAGTATAAGTTTTCGAAGGATCGACCGAAAAGAGGAGCGGGGCAGTTTTACAAAGGTTCTCGAAGAGTCGGCCGAAAACAATAGAGGCCATAAAAAACAGATAGTGATAACATCTGCCTGGATCACTTGACTTGATCAGGTGTCTTTCGCCCTTATAAACTTTGAGCAAAAGGGCGAATATGGCATACACGGCCATCGTTACCAGACCCGCTATTGTTCTATCGATTTCCGGGTATTATTATTGCCTACGCTCGAAAGGTGTAGAAAAGTCTCGAATATTCCCTGTGAATATTCAATTCCTCTGTTACAGATCGGGCTTTACGAACTGTTTCAATTACTTGTATGTAAAAATTACAATACTTTATTAACAGCAGGTTTCGTCATTAACCTTGAATTTTATTAACTTCTACTAAGCCATCTGTCAATGGACTGTATTATTTAGGTAAAAAGCAGGTGTCGGCGAGTACAACGCAGGTGACAGTTATCAAAATATTTTTACCTGCCTGTGAATCGACTTGTCAAACGAATCTACTTTGACAGCATAAAATTCATTCGAATCGGTACTCCTAAAATCGATGGCAGCACACTTTTTAGCAATGGTTCAAAATGGAACTAACTTTTATCATATACAAATAGAATACACAATAAAATTAAGCGTAAGAAAATAACTGTTTTACTTTTATTAGGTACATTATTGTTTATTGAAATAAATGTAATATAATAATCAATATACATAGATAATTTAATCGCTACAAATAGTTTAAGCATAATAAATTAATACTAAGACGATAAATCTGATTATCAATCCATATTAAATTATTCATAATATTTATCATTACAATGGGATCATCACGAAATCAGCGATTATTTTGATATGTTAAAATCGATAATCACCATACTGATCGTTCCCATTCAATATTAATCTATATACTAAAATGATTTATGACTGCTGAACATATATAAATAGCAACAAGAAGTTTTATATATTTTTATAATCTGTGATTTATTTTTATTTTTATCTGTTGGAGTTCATCCAAGACTATTAAAATTTCTACGACTTTTCTGAAGTGAAATGGCAACACTAACCCCTATAGAATAATAATTCGAATTTGCTTATGAATTTATGATAGTCTCATTGGACCTATAAAACTCGACAGTTCTCCTGAAACTGAAATTGTCAAATTTAAGTTACCATCAGACGTAGTCATGAGTTCGGTGAGTGACCCTTGGGAATAACTCACGAGCGTTTTCATGTCTTCGGCGGTTTTTAAGCACTATCAAAGGCCTTTCAATACTCGGGTTGGCCACTAATATCAATCCTCCTTAGATAATAGGATCCTTTACTATCCGTGCCCCGTATTTATTGGGTTTTAGCCATCAACTCATCAATATTGAAGTGTAGTAGATCTAGACACTGAGCGGTAAATACACTTGCAGTATAAATGTCCGCAACACTAGTGTACATGACGTTGGTTTTTGTCCAATAAATTAAGTATGGCGCAAACTAGTCTATGATAATAATAAATTATGAAACTCGGCAACTTTGAGTAACTTGCCCGTGTTGAATACGCAATAAAATCTGCACCAGTCCGCACTTGATCGGCGAGATTTAGTAAAATGTAAAGTGAATAGACCTTTGCTTTGCCTTGTCTTAGCCGTTAAGTAAATGGGTCGACGCCAACAACACAATGTATAGCACTTTTTCCATTAGTCAGATTACATTTATCCGCTATTAAACATACATAAAATACGGATCTTTTAAAAGAAATCTACCTAATACATCACGCAACGGCAACGGCAAGATCATTACTATTGATATAAAAATATGTAAAGTTAACGGTGAAGGCCCACGCAATGGGACCGAAAAATATACGAAGGCAATATGACACGATCGTAAAATAAGCAAAAGATATTTTCGGAATCCGATTCCGTTTGAAACAAAAATAACTTAGGGTATCCACCAACGCCGATATCTAGAGATGTCTCAAAAAATAATTAGTCTTCGAGGGGAGTTAAATGATCTTCTCTGATGATTTTTAGAAATAGTTTGCTTTACCGTCCTCAACATTAAATAGGTACTAACTTATTATACAGGTTTACGTCATCACAATATATTCTCGACACTCGCACGTAAATTTAGATACACGTCGGAAACACTCTAACAACAACAACAACAACAACAACAACAACAACAGCAACAGGTCAGGCGTGTAGTCATAACATTTAACATTTGCTTAAAACGTCACGGATGGACATTGCCCAGACAAGTCCATCTCTTAACATCTCCCAAACAGAGCCAACAAACTTTCTCGACATTACATTCTCGGCGATACAGCAGAGAAGTCAGCATCATCATGTACATATCAACATCATCGCGGCCACAATAAAAAACATCTCATCTCAGATGTTAGGATTAAAAATTATAATAAAAAAGAAGCGTTTTAACAGTATACATTATAAAAAAAAAAGAAACAAGCACGTTAGATATTAATAAGAACAATGAGCGTAATTGACATGAACATGTAATAACTGCAACATACGACGTCATTATTTCTCACTTTTATTTTCAAAAAAAAACTTCATTTCGTTTCGTATATTATATCGTATTTCGTATAGAAGGATCATGACTGGCAATAGTGCTCCCAATCACTGGAAGCCTATGTCTTGCATTAGACCTGCAAATGTTGAATTTATTGAATTTTGAGCATCTTCAAAGATCCGCATTTTCTACACGAGAACCAGACATGTTGTTCATCTTGATTCGGTTAATTATAAATCAACATTTTAACCGACCGATATAACCGACACAAATGCAGGTGTTTTAACATATGCCGGAAATGTTGCACGTGTACTTTATTAGCAGTTAAATAAATTATGAGCTTTGTGCAGGTCAGTTCTTTGCTGTATACGGCGCTTGTACCAGGAACGCAAATCAATTAATTTAAAAAACATTTACAGTATATTTCATTGAATCAGTTGAATAGAATCTGATATTACAGCTCTATTTCTGTACCACAGACTATATGTTGGTGGAGATTAGAGTACTCACTCAGAGAGATACTCGTAAGAAGATGTTTCTGTTCGCAGATCAGGGAACAGCAGGGGTATAATTTTTTGGACGATTCAGTGATCCTCCAAGAATATGTAAAGCTTATTCGGAGGAGGCATATAATTTTTCTTGTTCTTAGGTTGACTACTAACCATACTGACGGAAGTTGATAGCGTGGTGGAGTATCCTCTAGACCTCAATACAGAGTAAAACCTAAGAGTGGACTGCTAATAAATTGAAGCCATATCGACTCATATTTTCATTATTATTAATGCTTCTTACAAGCGTATTTAATGTAGAGCTTTCTGCAACTTTCATTATAAACTAAAATAACCTGCATATATTTCTTCGTTTAAAGTAGAGCAAATCCTTATGAACTCGAACTGGTAAAGTAAAGCGGTTTATTATCATCCGATTTCTACGTTCCCACTGCTTTCACCTCACAAAATTCTCTGTTCGCGTGCAATTCATACTTACTATTGTTCTTATGGTGGATGAAACTCAAAACAATACCATGGAACGAGCAATTAGAACCATTAGCCATGTTACACTCTCCATAATGTTAAAAAATGATTACAAAACAATAGTTATAAATGTCTCATTGAATAAACATAACACTGAATAAGAAGATTATGGTGTTGTTCTAACGTTACATTATGACTGATTTGAGTGATCATATAAGCTTGACTAAGCTTATGAGATTTTAAAATGTTACTGTGTGGATATGCTGATACATTTTTACTTTTTAATCTCCAACGCAAACAGAGAGGTGTTATAGGTATATGTATACCTATGCTTATTTATGGCATTGTAGCTCCCAAATAGTCGAACCGATTTTGATATTTTCTTTTTTGTTTCCAAAATGACTTGATTCAGAGCGTCAAGATATGATTCAAGATATTATGTCATCTGTTGGAACACTAAGAACTCTTTTTTAGTTTAAAAGATTTTTTCATGTCGAGAGTTTTTTTTTTTATTTTCTGTGTTTTATAAGTAAATGCTTGACTTTTATTTCACTTTTTTTTAAAGTGAATATTTAGAGCCTAGGATAGTATAACGCTTAATTTCTATACCAGTAAGAGCCCCTCCCTCTTGCTTAAAAAATGTGTACTGGTAATCAATCTTCAATTTTGGTGCGACTATTTACACTCGGCACGACTACCTTTTTTATGTACGGGATGTACGTTAACAAGGTTCCAAGATGCCTTTATTACAATCCCTGGAATTCCATCAGGACCACTGGCTTTATTCACGTCTAGACAACGCAAAGTTTTTACAACCTCCTTGTTCGTTATGCGGATCTCGGGCATAGAGATTCCGCAGTAAGGTAAATTTGGTGACTTATTATTGCAAGCATCTAGAGGCGACTTTTCGGCAAACAGAGAAGCGAACAAGTCCGCATTCTCTTTAGCCGTATGAGCTAGAGTGCCATCTGGTTTTACCAATGGAGGCAGTGTGAGTCGACAGAAGTTAATCTCAAACGCTTTGGGAAGAGACCAAAAATCTGTACTGCCAGATGGTTGGTCAGAGAGTTTTGCGCCGATATGTTGGATGCCTTTGAGATTCACCTTCTATAATGCCTTTTTGTAGTACTTGGCGGCGTGATTAAAGGCTTTCTTCTTCGAACTGACATCTGGAGCTTTGCGATCTCGAGCATCAACCCAAGATAAATACGCCGAATGTTTTCGCTTCTCAGCCTGAGGGTATTCTGCGTTTAACCAAGGACGAGCTTTGCCATTGACGGAGACATCAGAAACAAGGATTAAGTCGCTTGACGTACCACATCGGTTATAGCATCTGCGCAGCTCGACGGATCTTCAGAAGAAAAGTAGACCTCACGCCAAGGATAAGATACAAAGAAATATCGTATCTCATCCCAATCTGCTGACTTATAATGCCATACTCGCCGGACTCCGTGGGAATCAAGTTCAGGATGGGAGTATGACGACACATATTTCACCAGACAGTGATCGGAGGCGCCAAATGGGACGAGACCTCCACGTCATATCTGTCTGGATCGGTCGTCAGCAAAAGGTTCAGGCAAATGGCTGTGTGATCGTCGACATCAGGTACCCTAGTCGCTTGTTTTACTAATTAGGAGAGACCAAGCGACATGGCAAAATTCCACATTGCTCTCCCAGCATGGTCGATTGTCTATTATGGGAACAACCAGTCCTGGTGACACGCATTAAAATCCAACAGAAAGACCAGTCGAGCCGTAGGATGTCGATGAAGGGCCTCATAAGCTGCTACACTGAGGTGTTCAAATAACCGAGTTGTCTCATGGTCACCGCTCTGCGATCTTTAGACACAGGAATACAGGATCTTGTCAATTTCTTTATCTACCAAAACCCAAACTGTAGAGAAGGTGGGATCTTCAAGGTAACGGAGACGCTAACAGCAGATACACAGACATATACAGGCAGATACATAGACAGTACACACAATTTCCGGCACGAAGATGGAAATTGTGCTCGATTGTGTAACCTGGATAATCTAGATACGCCACGCTGGATGGACATCCAATCTGCGTCTCCGTCAGGAAGAGCAAATGCGGCTGCGTAGTCTCTAGATGGTGTTGGACTGAAGAGAGGTTAGAGTGCAAACCACGTACATTTGTGAAATGCATTTTAAGTGAGGGGAGATGCAGCCGCTGTGGAAAACAATTATTAGTCCTCTTACCTTTCATTATAGGTTAAATTGTACGGAGTGAATAAGATGGGGAATGGCAGTTGAACGACAATATTTAAGAGTTTAGACAACAGTTTAGTGTTGAACGACAATATTTATAAGTTTTACGTGGAAAATTTACTAAACATCTGATACAAACCTACTTATAGCTCGGCGCATACTTTTATAATCGTTTACAAACTGTCCTTACTCATAACAATACATACGCGATTTCCACAATACGCGGACGTGATCACACACGGAACGAAAGCAATACTAATCTCATTTACACGATCATTGGAGCTTCAAACGGCCTCATTGAAATGATGACAGGTTACAAATTGTCGAAAGCGACTCTTCATTGTTTTATTTCAACGAATTTTGGGGCTGTGGACTCGTTTCTTACCGTTTCCACTTTGTTACTTTGCTCGCGCTCAGCGAACTGTAAGTGTCGCGTACCTAATGTATGGAACGGAAACCGAGGTAATGTATTTTATTGAATCTACAAGCAGTGATGTTAAATGAAAATTAAGATCATATAACACGGCGACTGAGTAATGACAAGTATTAGCTTGACCGTAGTGCTTTCGTAATTTAGTGTTCTATTCGAATAATATACACATAAATAACTTTATAAACTAAGAATCTGCCCTCCTCAGAAAGTCTAACCCTTACAAATAACATCCACATTGTTTCCGGGATGGATTTAGGGATCAACGGAACCCTTCTCTCTCTATAACACCTTAGGAACTTCCTACGATATCACGCAAACTTGATTCTAGTACAGTCTCGTTCTACCTACCATTGTTTGTGCAGATGTGTGTTATCCAGAGTTAACAGAAGAGCTTCTTGATTAACTGGAAGACATTTTAAACAACTGAATCAAACTTCTTTTTAACCTTTGTAAGTATGACCGTGTATCTAACTATCGAAAGTAGTTAAAATGATTTACTGTACGACATAAGCGAACCTGTAGGATTCTCTTGGCTATAAGAACAATTATTTTATATTGATGTTATGTAGGTTTATTATTTTGTGAATATGTTTTTACATGTAGTGAGATTAATTTAATTACATTTAGGTATTAATACAGCCGTAAGATTTTTTTTAATTCGAATAAAAAGTATATTCTTATTATTTTGTGTATGTATGTACGCTTCTTACCTTGCATTTTTCCCTCACATTGGGTTGGCTGAGAAAGAATATCAATAATCATTAAGTTCGCACTCTGTATCCCCTGGCGAATATAATAAAGAATAAATAAATATCACATTCATCACCACTTACCATCAGGTGCGATTGTTGTCAATCAATAACTTATTTTATGTAAAAAAGGCGTGGTCCACATTGGGGTGCAAATAGGCCGCGTCGTCTTAAAATCGTATAAAGTTACAGCAAAAGAGTAATTAAAACGAATGTAGTTAGTTGTTTTAATATATATAATTTATTTTCTATTGAATGTTGGTCGGGTGTCTTTATTAATATTGAGTACGATCCGTAAAACTATCTGCCTACATTTCGTCAACTACATGCTTACTAAGACCGCTTACAAAACAGTACATAATAACCACGACTTCGTTTGTGACATTCGTTAAAATGGTTTAATTGCTACATCCTCACAGAGTCTGTTATTCCCTTTTTACAAGAATCATCTTTAAGTTAATAGGTGAAGATGAAATAAATTAGATGTCTGTGAAACCACAGAATTCATTAAGCAAACGAGACGTTTTCTGTAATGATCTTTCGAGCCGAATATTTGCGGAAAAGAGGGTTAATAAATTATAATTTTCGAAACGGAGCCGATTAGGCAAACAGTTCACGTAATTAATATCATTTATTGGTATAAACACAAAAAAGTAGTCAAGCTTAATTTAAACTCTTATAAGAAATTACATAGTAACTTTACTAGCTCAGGTCTAATAGGCTCCAGACAGCCCTGTGTCCAAGCCAACCTCAACGACCACCCGAACAACGAAGAAGGTTATTATTACATATTCAATGAATATGTATATATCGTTGTAACTTATTAAAGATCCACATTCATCTACTGACTAGTGTAAATGCTCGTATAATTAATACCTTTACAATACTAAAATTATTCCTAACAGATCCTCTGAACACAACAATTTTACTGAATTTAGATTGGATATATCTCTATGCGCTATAATTTTTGAATTTTCTACACTTTTTCTTTTAAAACAATCAGTTCTAATTTCCAAATTTCCTGAATGAGTTCCTTTTTAGTTGCAGGATCACTGTGTATTGCTGTGATGGTAATTACTGCTGTAGTTATAAAAATCTCTCTACAGATAAAAATATGACGTATATATAAAGAGCACTTGGATTAAATGTGAGCAATTTAAAAAATACAATTAGGCGTTTTGACATTCTAGTTTCTTAATTCTAATTTGCCATTTTTATCTTAATCTACATCAGATTCAGTCCTTAACTCATGAATTTTGACGTTTGGAACAGCGTTTCGTAATGTTTTTGTCTTTCTACATATTATTAATCTTTATATTTGATCTATTTAAAGTTATCTACGATCAACAAATGGCTCTTACAGCGCGAGCTCGCCAACATCCAGCCCTTTCTACGCTCTGGAATAAGCACGTATTGGCGTTCACTGTAATGAGTTGTACAATAGTTGCTGATGCCGATGTTTTTAAATTCTAATGTAGAAACAATTCTACAATACAAAATAATTCCATCGTATAATATACAATACAATAATACAATTCTACATTACGAGTATAAACATCAACTACGCTTAGGTTATATTAACGGTATTCTTTTTTATCTATTAAACATTATCAAACTGTCAATCTTTATACAGTTTTAACATGTTTCGATTGGGACACAAAAACCAGTAACAAAGGAAATTCTCGCTTCTTTCTTGCCCGCCAATGCGTCAACATTAATACAGAAGGAATAATTGATGGTAACATACTTGTGACGCCAATACACGTCGATCGAGACACCAACAACATTAACAACTATGATAGATCTACGGAAATTGGTTGGGTGACCGCTAGTAGCAAAAACTTTCTAAGTGTTGTCATTTTTCGAAGACTATAAACTTTGTTATTAACTTTTACTTAGTTATGTTATTTATTAAAAGTAAATTAATGTAAAATATATGCCATTTGGTAAGACAGAAGATAAAAGTATAGATTCAGTTAGATAAAATGGTTCAGTCAGATAAAAGTAAATAATTCCGACCCTCGGTTTGCTTCTTTAACTTCATTCAATCAGGAATGGAACAGCATGGCTTACTTTACTTCCTATTTGTTTAAACCTTAGCTCTAAGTCTTAATTATAAACTAATAGCACGCAAATCAATTAGCTTGTGCATAATTTTAAAAATACTTTTTCATTAATTAAAATTATTATTTTTTCAATTAAACTTTCTACTGTATTTACTTAAACACTTATCTAAATGCTAATTAATATTTAAAGATTGTGACATGCAGAAAATTATGAGAGTTATAACGATTCTTATACCTACCAAATTTTCTCATTAAATATTATTTATTTTGAGTCATATTTTAAATATGAAATATAAGTATACAGTTAATTATATAAAACAAAATCTAATTGAATTAAAAATGGAAACAGTTTTTATCAAAACAATGACATTGAATGTGGCAGCAGTGAGATATTTATGCTTATCATAACAACATTATATTTACATTAAACTTTAATACGTGTCATACATCATACATATTTTATAATGTTTTAATTATAGTTAATTAAAACATTTTAATAATAGTCGATTTGTCTTAAGAAGTCCCTAAAGTTTACATACATTTACAGAGTTAGGGTATCTAATATCGGCCGTCTATCTACTGTTAATAAACGCAATCTAGTTTTGGAAGATTAACTTGTAAACTAAATATTTTGCGAGTGACATAGAAAAACATAAATATGTCACACAAACACCCATGACGAAAGTTTTGTCTACCACACAAATATCTGCCCCGGCAAGAAATTCAAACCGAGTCCCTTTGCTAGACAGGCACAGTCACTAACAACTGGGCTGCGTAAAATGTGTGATTTTGTTTTGTTCCTAGTGATTTTCTCGCCTCAGTATATTAAACGTGTATGTCCACTGCTCACTTGAGAGCAAAGGGTTCTGGCTTCGATTCCTGAGTAATTTGTGACGGTCATTTCCACATAACACTAACACAATCGTGTCACTCATAACATAGTAAATTCTAAGGATATAAAATCAATAAAGTAACTTAAGTTCAACAACGACCTCGTAAAGGGATGTTGACGTATGGAAAAAAACAATAACATCATTGAGATTATCTTAAAAAACTTGTATGTACATAATAACATGATGTAAATTGTAAATTGATTTGTTATATTAACAAAATTCAACTCCAACTCCAAACTCCCATTAGGCAATCTCTAAAGCTTTTATGAGCGGTTTCTATAGCTACTTGGTACTCGTAAGAACATTCGAAATTTCAAACGTTACAAGTACGAGTAAAGTTTTAAATAAACTCTATTAGTAGAACAACCAAACTAGAGATATTAATAACTTGACACATCTTAGATATCATATTAAACATTACATATAATAAAATTTTATTTGATCGCATTCTTTACATTAAGGATATATGAGAAAAACTACTATTAGGGGCCTTTTTTAACGCAATAGAACCCAAAACAATAGTTGTTGGAATTTTCGTCTGTTTGTCCGTGCGTTTGTTCTCGCTAATCTCAGAAACAGTTTATCCGAGATCGTTACGGTTTTCACTAATGTATTGCAGTAAAGGTCACTTAATATTTTCATTTCAACCCGTCCATAAACAAACAAGTTACGAGTTAATTAAAAATAATGTAAGTACTATATCTTAACGTAAGGAGTAGTTTTTACGAAGCGAAGTGAGGGCAGTTTGCTACTATAGTAATAAGGCTTGAACTGTTTCTTGCGACGTAAATGTAAGTCACAAAGATCCTGAAGACAATTTTAGATATCGAGGTCATCCAATTAATACTTCACGTGTAAATAAAAACGTTGTTAGAAAACTGTTCTACCACCGTTATATTCAATTCAATTAGTATGTAGTTGAATCAAATAACAAAAATAGCTTCTTTTTTCATTTATGATAAACATTTCACAGAACAGTTACTATAAGTCCACGTAAGTAATGTGAATTTTGATAAGTTTTCAATCAAAAACCGTCTTAATTGCATTTGGTTATACGAAGACAATCACATATATCTTTTTAATTATTATCGATTACTCAAAGATCTCAATTTATAATAACACCATTAAGTTTTAACAGCATCAATGAACTCGTTCATCTCGAAACATCTATCCACAACTAATGTACTTAAATTTAAATCTGAACAACTCATGTAATTAAATTTCAATTTCAATAGTTTAGTTTTCTCAAATTATTTTAACAGCTCTAATAGAATGCTATTAATGCTCTAATAAAATATTAATCAAAGTAATTACTTTGATTAACACTAACTTAAATAATTAGAATAAAATTAATCTTGCAATTGCAATAACTGTCTCAAACGTTTAGAGGAGTAGAGTTATTGTAGGTAAGAAACCGCTGGCAATCTACAACCTAGAAAACCGTTAGCTGAGCTAAATGAACAGCGGAACGGCCCAGTTGTTGCGGATTAACATATCAATAGAGGTGAGGATAAATGAAGAAGACAACGAACAATTAGATGTCTTGTCAAACAGAAAATATCTTTTTATATACGTTTTAATAAATATTATGTTGAGTTCGCAGTTATTTCATATTTCTTGCCATTTGTGAAATTACATTGATAACAGTAAGATAAGATAAAAAAAAACATTTATCTTAGCCTTTCGATCTTATCTAGTTAGTCAATGCTGTTTTTGTCATTGGTGATTTTGGATGAGTGGCGTTAGATGCAAAAATCATTGGCTTTCTTCTTAAGGAAACATAACTGGTAGTTTCTGGTTGCTACCTTTAGGTGACGGTTGTTACGCTGTTGTTGTTAAAGGATTTTAAGTGACTTCAGCCTTGATAGCACTAGTACGTGTCGAAGCGCCCTTCAGTACTTCTTAGCTATAGAAAAAGCTCTTGCCCTGTAATGGGGTGCTATTGTTTTATACCCAAACCGAGATTACATATGATGAGCAATGTAATAGCTATACTATTTTATTGAATGTATACGTATATATACTATTTTATTGAATGATATTTTGTTTGAAATTTTATTTTAGGACTTTATTTAGTTACTTTTTGTTCACACATATTTTATTTGAAAATGAGGTTCAAGCTAAAATTATTGCATACTAAAATTATTTAAAACTATTTATCCATCTTAATGGGTATTTAATACATCTTCTATGAATTAATTAATACCTTCGAATACAATCAACTTTATTGGCAGCATAGTGCTGACAGTAACAAATTTTAAATTAGCATAGCCTCAATAAATAATATTATAGTGAACAAGTTTGTAAAGCCAAAACCAATAAGTCATCTTGAATCGACAAATAGTTCGATCGATGTGTTAGTAACAGTATATACATACATAAGTATGCTAACTTTCGAAGTAAATACTTGTAGATATAGTCCCAATTTTAATTACAATAATAAAAAAATTTTTAAACCCTTTACCCACTTACAGATTGCAAAATTACTGTTCCAAAACACTTCCCTGTGAAACCCCTCATTACCCCATTATAATATGAAATTACATCCGTTTTTAAGTGGCGGAACGACCCGAATTCAATGATGACAGTAATAGATGCATCTAGAGATGGACTCCAAACGAGAACACAATTTTCCTTTCAGTAAGAACTAATTCTATAGATTGTAGGACTCATTTAAAGTCATTATGTTATAATATTTTCGAGGTCAAAGACAAATATATTTTTACTGAAATATAACTTTCACTTGGTATTGGATTGCAATAGGCATTGTTTAAAATAATTGAAATTTTAATATATATTACAAAAAGCTATATAACTTATGAATACACGATATATCAAAAGCGACCTTACAACTCAAAGGAATTTACTTCATTAAACAAAGTCTTAGCTGCAAACTATTACAGGAAAAAACACACTGATCTCAAGCTCATATAAATATTCGTATTAAGAAATTACAGAGGAGAATGATCAGTTTTTATGGAAAACTAATGGCTTATTGAATAAAGATAAGCAAAAAACATCTACCTCACATTTAGTAGGTGCGCAAGTGAGAGGCCGGTCAGCCTTGGTGCACGCTTGAACACTTCCTCTAACGATCGGGGTAAGGGCGCGTACACAGTATATTGTTGACCATTGTTTTTAATATAGTAACATCAAATAGGCAGTTTTCACAAACATCATAATAATATAAATTGCATTTACGTTAATTTTAATTGATTTTAGTTTTACATTAAGAATAAGAATACTGAAGCAGTGTGAATAGACACGACTACTACTGCTTTTCAACCAGGAGATGAAGCAAGGTTTTAATTTTGATTTCATTTTTCCAACTAATTTGTCAATTTAATTATATCGCTAGTGCTGTGGAGGTGTCTTAAACTGAATAATTTATATCCAAGTGAGCACAAGCTTTTATAGGGACACTTATCACGTGACTTGTTTCTACCTTTCTATCTATCAGCCTTTTATAGTCCACTACTGGACATAGGTCTCCCTAATTGGCGCCACTCTGACAGGTCTTGGGCCCATATGACCTATCTTCTATGAAATAACATTGGCAAGAACTCAATAACTTTTTTCAGCTAAATTTCTTATATATATTCTATAGGAAACTGTTAACCCTGTTTAATAAACTTCATAGAAGAAAGATCCTAAAATAGCTATAAATAATATAATAAAATCAATCCTCACTAATAGAAGTATACCAATGCCCCCAAATTAGGTGTATACGATAAAACCTAAAGGTAACAGTAGCAGCTACAGGAACTTGATGATATCAACTATGGCTGATAGAGACTAAAATGCTTATACTAAGGTTATAAATATAAAGCCCATTAGTTAGTTACTGGCCAATAAAGTACTGATTAGAACATTTACCGTCGATTAATAATTACGTGTAATTAAAAGCAAAGAATTAGCGGGAATGTAGTCCACTTTATGAGAATCGATCAGATGGGGGTAGCTCAAGAAAGCTTTATTTAAGCTCGAATGTAGCTTTATCTGACCCAAATATTCTTGCAAAATTTAGACCTTTCGAAGATCATTTCCATTACCAATTTTATGGAGAGGCGACTCTAATTTTCACCACTTACATTACTTGTGATGTACAACCGTTACATAATATGGGTATTCGCGAAGTGAAGCTAGTAAAGAGTATCATGACCATCAATTCTACGTAGTGGATTTATAGCAGTAGTGGTACATTAATAACAATAATCCATAGCTTCATTTATCTCGCGGTTCCGATATTAAATTATTTTCAATCGGGAACAGAATGATAAATAGATTGAGAGGGATCGAATAGCTTTGCTTGGACGTATTTACCGACTGTTTAAATATGTAAAGTTGTAGCAACTAATAAATATTAAGGTTTAAAAAATAATGATTAGGCCATGCAAGGTTTAGTAGAAGAAAGATGCATCAAAAACACTCAAGTAAGAGGATGGCTAATAAAACAGGGTTTTGAGGATGAGATGGAATTAAAAGTATTAATCCCAATAATATTCAGCGTAATAAATAACATGTGACAGATAGTAATGTGGATGAAGTAAGGGAGAAATAATAAAACGGATAGATGGAATAAAAAAAAGATAGCCGATAATAAGAGTAAACAGCAGTAGGTTACGTGTAAGTGTAATAAGACAAAAGTGATCGCAGTGCTAAAATCTATACACATAATAAAATTCTAACTAATCGTTTTCAGTACATAAACGATATATCAGAAAAAATATTATTAGGGAAAAAATATTATCAACGCAATAGAACCCAAAATAACAGTTGTTAGAATTTTTGTCTGTTTGTCTGTGCGTTTGTTCGCGCAAATCTCAGAAATGGGCTTACCGATTTCGTTCTGGTTTTTACTAGTATATTGCAGAAGCATCACTTAATACTTAAAGTTTGTTTCACTGCAATCCGTTCATGAATAAAAAGTTATAATTTAATTTAAAACAATGTAGGTACTTACTGTCGTACTTCTTAGCGAAGTCGTATTTTTTCCGACGCGAAGCGAGGGCAGTTTGCTAGTAATATATAAGAACGCATAAGTATTTTTTTATTTTGGTTTGAATTTGATAACATTATCTATATTACAGTCCACTGAGTATGGACGGACACATAGTGATTCTGATTATGTCTTTTCATTTCGTGTGCAAAAAGGGGAATTTTTCAGAAAAGGATCTCTTTCGAACCGAATCACCTAGGAAATACAACAGTACTTCTGGTAAACATATCTTTACCGTAAAAGAATGAATGAAAAATATATTGTTCCAATCTGAATCTTCACTCAAAAATATGTCACAATTCCAACTGTTCCTGAAAAAGTTGAGCGCAACACCGGAACACATCAATACGTGTTAGACAGATAGACAAGGGAATTGTATCCGGAGCGGAGTATTGCAGAAACTGACGTGTCGGGAATGGGATATAAAATAAAAAGTTGCGACCAATGCTGTAGTGCAATTTCGCGGTGCGCTGCACCCCATCAATATGCACTGTCTAAACTGAAGAGTTCCACGAAATATAAAGTTTTGAAGTACATTTGTTATCTAAAACTTAGGGCTACCATTATCGCATACGTTTTTTCGGCCATATTGGGGCGGCCTTGAATACTCCCCCCCATCCCATGCTCGCAGATCAGGATGTCGTAAGAGGCGACAGGAGCCAGTCTACTTGGTGGTAGGGTTTCGCGTAAGGATTATGTTTTCAGTATCAATATTAAGTCATTAGTATTATTATCTTTCCGTGAAGCCTGCCTGGATAGCCACTAGCAACTTTGTATACATTAGTGAAACTAGTTAGATTTAATATCAAATTCCAGTCCAGCAATATTCATAAAACAGCCAATAAAATCACTTCATAGATGTTGCGTTATATACGAAGGAATGTAAATATCAACAAAAAATAAATATTTGTTCTTGTTGTGTACATAATATGAAAAATATAAATAAACAACATTGAGCTTAATATTCCACATGAATGTGCTACCGTTTGTTGAAAATTAGACCATTTAATAAAATGATCATTTTTGAATGTTTTTTACGTACAGATTTAGACTTAACATATTATTTTAAATAGCATTAGCCGTCGTGGATCCACTTTGTTGAACATAAAATAGCATAGCATAGTCAAGTTCGCGAAAAACATTTTATGTAAATTATCAGTCATGTCATTCCAAAGGTACAAAAACAACCTATATATAGTATACATACATTTGTTGATGTGTTCGTATTACTTTCGAATGACTTGACTGATCGAGGTTGTTAATTACCAAAAAAAAAACAAAGATTTACACAACATGTGTTGCCGACTGAGGAAAAAGGGAAGTACCCTCTTAATCACTTGGATATAATATATAACAATGCTTACTATACAAGTAAGTAATAGGATAGAAATAAAACACAATATCACAACGCAAATATCAACTATAGACTTCTATTTCGCATGTAGCGAGGCGATCTAGTTTCACCTCCGCCTCATTGTCTTTTTTCTTAAATAGAATAACAAGGCTGGTGTGTTCCGGTTGTGATATTACAATGGAATGCATACACAACATTAAGTGTAAACTATTTTGAATATAAACAGTTTAACTATCATAAACCTAACAATCAGAATAGAAAAGTTTTCGTCTAATTTTCCAGAATTGTATCCTAATAAAGTTCCAAGAACAGTCATAAGACATACACTTTTAATTTCATTTTACGGTTATTCTCAAAACTTAAAATGCTGTATTCTATTATATTATAGTATCAATAAAATTTTAATAAATTTGCGTAAAATACTGGATTTGAACTAATTCTAAATTTTACCATCTAGTTCCGCAAAATGCGAAGGTGGTTCTTCTCTTTACCTGTAAACAAAAAAGAAAACGAAAATAAGAAAAGGTAATTAAAACTAATCGATTACAAACGCTTACTTACACTCTGACGCCTCGAAACCAGTATCGCAGGTATCATTGGTACAGCCAAATAAATAACCAAAACAATCAAATTGCTAAAATACTATACTGGCCTCATATATAAGGCCTCAACGTTAACCGAAGCAAGCGATAATTATTAAAAAATAAAAAATAACTGAAAATCTCATACAGGCTTCTTTGCTTGGCAGTCACTGGCAATATTAACAACAGATTTTATTAAGTGGAGGGAAACGCTGGGAAAGCCTTATCAATAAACAGATTTAGAAACACGAGGAGTACTGAAACCAATCCATCACATCATTCAGAGTTGTTATCACAAAAGGTCATGGAAAAATACCTATTACTTACTATCGAATCAATAAAATTAGTATTTTCAGTATTTTTAGAAATTAAATGTAAACTCAAACAGCGGTCAAATAAATAGATTCTCAGACACTTGAATCGATCGCTTTTATGATGCTCAACTACGGGGTTAGTTATTTATTTATTGAATAAGGACTATAATATTAATGGTTTGAAAGTTGATTTCCCCCGTGCGGGAGATCAAAACAGATAACGTATGTATTTTAATATTTTCGCATTATAAAGCATATACCCTTGATGCAAGCATGTTAAATGATCGTATGGGTGCTATAAATTTTTTTTTACATTAAAATACTTATCCCTTTCATAATAAACTTAAAAACTTTTAAAATAACGAGTCAGAATGTAATGGGAACACCTCAAGCTGTCAAGTAGAGCTCAGTCAAACTTAAATATAACGTAAGTATATCTTCAGTTTAAGAGGAATTAAAATTCAAATAGCTGCTCGGTCCCGTCGATAAAAGTCTGAATAAACAAACTACTACTATGATAGGAGTACTCACCATTGTACACTTAATTCAGCTACCATTAACTGTTTAGCCGTGTATACGATCCATTCAACTAGATCGAAGTATCGACGTGAAATATACCTACAGGTTTTTTTCCCATGCATATTTCGTTATTTAGTGTACAATAAAGTGTTTTCTGTGGTACATATCGTGTATAGTCGTGTATCGTGTATAGTGTATCTACCACAAGAACGGTTCTTTGATGTTTTTGTAATTGGTCCACTATTGCCGTCTAATAGAAAAGACGGTAATTTACTGAAAATTATTCGTATTTTCCATTCCTCGATAATGATAATTACAATTCACGAGACATACTTTCGCTTCGTACTTGGCACAGTGACCAAGTGCCGATGCAATTAACTGAGCGATCGCAATTATAGGGTTTTATGCAAGCCTTTATAGAGCCGCCATACAAAGACTCATATGGGGAGATGTGTAAATACGAGTTCGTGCAAGCGCCCATAACTCATAGTCATCTGAACTATCGCTGATCGCCCTCGATGGACTTGAGCAACTTCGAATGCAATAGGAAGTTTGCAGAGTAACCTATGATACCAAATTTCTTGACGTTCTTCGGAGGACATATTAAACCACCGGGCTTGTTGTTGACACGTCGGAAACCTTCGAGATACGTAGCAACTTCCAATACATAGGTTGGATGCTAATGCGTTCACCATTCCGTACTCAGAGTGCCGTATTCGTGTTCTGCAATAGATTTCTTATCGTTTGAAGCTACGTATACTTTACCTAATACTATTATTACTGTTCTATTATTGAGGTCGAGTATCAGTGAGTTAGAGATCGAGTACCAGAGAGTGAGGTAGAGTTCAGATCAAATCGGTACGGTCTAAGTCCAACAGACTGGGCAGTTACTGATTGATAGATATAAATAAATCTCCTCAAAATGTTACATCAATTGAGCAAGTTAA
Source organism: Megathymus violae (assembly GCA_003671415.1). Taxonomy (NCBI): domain Eukaryota; kingdom Metazoa; phylum Arthropoda; class Insecta; order Lepidoptera; family Hesperiidae; genus Megathymus; species Megathymus violae. The sequence goes on from PDGT01000056.1 coordinate 932,526, forward strand.
AATCACAGATCAAAATTATAGATGGTTCCGCGATGTAGCATTTTGATAACTCAACTATTTTTCATTTCATGTTATATTACTAGCAAACTGCCCTCGCTTTGCTTCGGGAAAACTGTTCCTTACGCTAAGAAATAGTACCCGCATTATTTTAAATTAATTTATAACTATTTATGGACGGATTACAATAAAACAAAATTTAAGTATGAAGTGATGTTTACTGCAATAAAATAGTAAAACCACAACAAAATCAGTTAAGCCGTTTCTAAGATTAGCGCGAACAAATGCACAGACAAACAGACAAAAATTGTTTTGTGTTCTATTACGTTAATAAAGGCCGCTAATAATGTTGTTCCTCATATATCGTTCATGTACAAGAAACCGATCGGTTAGAATTTTATCATATGTATACTTAAAATCATGGATCTTAGAACCCAGCGATCTCTGAAAGTAAAGACCTAATGTCAGCACCTCGTCTGTTGACCACGTGCATCTAAGTTATTTTTGTGAAATAAAACTTACAATAATGTCAGTAACGAAACACTAAATCATGTCCAAGCTAGCTATGTTATGCGGTCAAGATTTCATTCGGTTACGTGATAAATCATACATACAAAAACTCATACTGTTGACATTAATTACTGTACGGACTTGTAGCTAAGTCAAATAAGTATATATGATGAGGAAGTCAAATAATAGGAAACTACATAGTATTTTTTATTAAAGTATCGCAACAATATATGTATTATGTATGTGTTACGTATTACGATTTCATCTGATCCTATCCGTCACCGAGTGATGATGAAAATTATCGAATGCCTATAATTAACGCACTTATATGATAATGTTCTTATTGACTCTTTATGTAATATTTAATTTTCATCTTTAGTCCAATCAAATTGGGAAAATGAGTATTGTTATCTATACTAATATTATAAAGAAAAGTGCGAATTTCATACAGAGCACAGGCTATATAAAATAATTTTATGTAATGTATGTATGTATGTCGTTCAACCGAACCAAGTGGAGGCTGGTCGCTATTTAAAAATAAAATCAATATGCATTATGTATAACTTTCTTTTAGAAATACATTTATAAAATTACAAAAATTCGTCGTATATGGGCAGCATTACTGGCGCCATGATCAGACATCTTCGCGGATAGATAGTTAGTAATTCGAGTAACATTCCACAACAATTCACTGTTTTCTCAATAATTACCAAGGAAAATTGTAACATCCTAGCAGAGAGCTACTAGTCTCTCGCTTGGTTCAAACACAAGTGTGGCCTTAACATATTCCTTGTACCTTAGATAGGCATTACATGGCTATGTGGCATAGACATGAGACATTACAAACAACACATCATTATTCGTCATAAATACCTGAAAGAAATCGAATTCGCTCATTAAGCAAGATAACTTTCAATTGATCTAAATAAATAACTTTACCATAACTGAACTGAATTTATTCTCGCATTTAAAATTTAACACCTACAAAGACTCGATTACTTACATGCAAATTCGAAGTGAGTTTGGTGGGAAAAGCGGCGACGAAGACAAAAGCGAGTAAGATGAAAGCGCGGATCTTTTTTGTAATCACTCGTAATTCCAACGTTCTCAGACCTCTACAATGGCGTCGTTTGTAAATAAAACGAGATTATGTTCGTAATAGTCTCTTCATAAGAATGAAAGTGTTGCGTCATCACTAAAAAGAACTTTTGATTTAGTATTTAGATGACAAGAAGCGATTAATTAAGCTAGCCTCTCGCTTTCATTCGACGTGCGTGAGATTCAAACTGATGCGGTAAGCCAGCCGAAACGAGTTCCGTTGTAATACGAGTGAAGGAAGTACTCTTACCCAAGACCCGTAATCGCTTAAGACTTTGTAATTTTCTAATCGCATCCTTTGCTGGTTTTTGATTATTATTCTCATGTTATATTCACTCACCATAAATTTACAATACCTATTTAAAGTATAACTTTCACTTCGAGAACACGCACTCCTTTTTTATCAAATCGCGTATCAATACGAGTATCTCGATAAAAAAAACAGTGGATAAAAATACAATTGTATATTTTTTTATCAAATCCACGAGTGAGTGAAGTTCGTTTTGTGATGAATACGCAGTTTGAATCTCGAGCGAATGAAATATTCTACAATCCAATCATGATTGTAGTGAGTGAATTAGAATCCGGATAACAATGAGAAATAAATGTTATAAAACACTAAATTCCTTTACTGCCATGTCACATATTAGAAATACAGATATATTTAAATTAAAACCGCCAGCATCATCACGACTACCAACCGCCGTTTACCATCATTATCTAGTAGTATATAATAAAAAAATTGCACCGTTCTGTAACAAACAAAAGATTATTAACTGTTTGATTGCCCTCGTAAATCAATCCAAGAACAAATCATAAACGTCATTTAATGTAATTAGTACTAAAAATCATAACCGCATATTGAAACCAACCGCGAGACTTATGGCAGAACAAAATTTTAAGGCGAACAATTAATTTCAAGCTAATTGCAAACACGGAATAATAATTATCGCAACATTTCAAGCTCGCCCGGGGCGAGATAAAGTCACTTTTAATATAATGGCCGGCGATTATTAGAATCGTTAAATCAAAGTCGCAACGCAACAATCATTAACAATATTGACAATCCAAACAATAACTTTCGTTTGTCTTGTCTTTAGGCTTTACTGTGAATGTTTAAACGTTAAGCCAGTTTGAAACATAAAGAACATTCTTCTTGTAACGGTGCTATTTGAGATGTTCTGAAAATGATATTATTATACTTATTTCGCAAATATAATTGTTTTGTTTTAACATTTAACCAATAAGCCAATATTTATCCAATTAGCTTTCCACCTTAGAGTTAAGTAGGACCAATAAAGTAATTGAACGAGCTCAGAATAACTGTACCTAAGTAGTTAGCTGAGACGAAAGCAGAAACCAGTTCGGATTTAAATAATAATATTGAATTACGTAATAATATATTAAAAAGTCCTCATTGCCTAAGTCTTAAATCTTTAATTACGTAGCAAAACAATATGATATGGTCCTCTTATTTGCTGTTAATAAAGTCACCGTGTCACTTCGAATAATGATTTTTTTTAAGTTTTTTAACAACAGTTACACAACAGACACTAAAATTAGCTGGGATGTGAATTATTTATTCCAACAATTTCTATATTAATCGTTGGTTCTTATTAGATCATGAGTTCTTATGTTAACTATTCTGCAATTACTAACTTAATTTTGCATATCGTAAAGTATTCAATAAAAATTTATTTATAGGCACAATTCATACCTTGGCATATTCATTGGGATATAGCTTTTACAGGATATACTCGTATAGACAATGGGAATTTTATAAAACGGTCAACTATTGGCTCCAATTACGGATACGTTTTGTGCAATGGATATTTTGAAATGATGTATTTCATGACGTTAGAATCGCGATTACATATAAGTTATTGTTACTTGTTTATAAGTTAGTTACTTTTCTTTTTATCTATCTAAAGTCAAATGTGTTAACTGATGAAAAAAAATGCCCAATAATTCTATTAAACAAAGTTTGTCATTTTGTATAATTGATAACAAGAAATTTTTCATCAGTCGCATCAGTGTACCGATTAAATTATTTAGTGACTGCTACAAGCTCAAATGCGATAAGGTTTGTTACAATGAATTTTACTTCACCCTTAATCTGGTATCATGCCGCGATTCAATCTCCAAATATAATTTCTTGTGAAAGAGTGTAACTTCATGATAATGTCGAAAATCTAATTAAAAGTAATGTAAAATCTTAATGCTTTAACAACTGTACAGCTTTGACATTTGACATGACTGCTCACTATCAGGATCGCGTTGGAGTCCAGTTAGGTATGCGATCTACATTTCGTTAGCCCCTTATGGGTTGTCTTGCTGTACAGTCCTCGTTTGCCCTTTAAGAGGTTTACCAAGAAATGTTCGTGCAGTTTCAAATACCTCTCTACTACATTACAAGTGACATAATTGAAATATAAGCATAAATGGTATTGCAGAAGAACTATTACGTTAAGTTAAAAATTACTTTTAGTTTTCATGCACAAAACAAATATCATAAAGCATCAATGGTAGTAGTACCATTTGACAAATCCCGTACTTGCTTTATCGATCAAATTCTTCAAGAACATATTAATTATTACACGAAATAGTAACATACGTATTTGAATAAAATATGACGAAACAAAAATATTCTAAACCAATATCGACACGTGGACGTTGTATTAGAAGCTGCCACTGGACCGCATTTAAACACATTCGATTGTGATAGTCATGTATTGAACATTGAATCATATCTGCGATAGTATAAAGTACATCGATCTTACTCGTAAGACTCGGGAGGTATGCGTACAAATGCCACGCTTTACTCCGCCTGTTACGGTATTTCAAATGTCAGAATCGTGATTTTTGCTAAGAAACGTTTCGCAAACGCTACCGCGTCCTAGAAAATTTCATATGAATTGAGCAGTTCAGGTCTAATTCTGTATGGGTCTAGTTTTGTATGACTCATATTAGATACCAGTTCATCGCTAAATAATTTCCATAGCAAATATTCCAATCGTATTAAACTAACATTCAGAATATACAACAAATTATAATACAGACGAGACTAACTGCATTTTAAATAAACATACATAAGTGTGTACACAAATAATTAATACAAGCCAGAGAAAAGTTGATTGGTGAATAATTATTAGGTGTAAAGAATGCAATACTGTCAAGGTGAGCAGAAATGTAGGATGGGTCATTTTACGATGACAAGCATATCAAACCATGTCAATGTATAATGCAAATGTCCACTTGAACTGGAACCAAGCAACATTAAGTGACTGCGTAGATTACCATCTAAATAATGCACTTATAATAACGACATTATGTTGTGAAGCGAAGAAAGTAAGCAGGGTCATCCAAATATGACCTGCATTAGTTTATTCACTTGTCTCTATAACCGGATATCTTAAAATTACTTTTATTCTGTGAATTTTGTCTCATAAGTAATTACTACAATTAATATTTATTTTACATAGTACATGGTAGTAAAACTTCATGAAATTTGTTTAAAATCCTGAAACATAACGTTTATTAGTTATCAATTTTTATTTCCAGAATGCAACAATTGTCAATATGATATAAAGCCCTTTAGACAGAACAGTTGTTTAAGATTATTAAATCACAATTAAACGAATCTAAATACTAAACATGTTCAATTTAATGCCAATGTAGCAATTTTTTGGTCTACATATTCAACCGATTGTGGTGGGACCGTGACATAAACGAATCGTTTTAGATACGCATTGCTCTTATAGTTTAGATATTAGGAGCACCAATAATTTTGCCTCTTGTCTATATTAATACACTACATTTATAATTTGGATATTAGCAACACCATTTTTAGCTGTTACCTATATTAATCCATTATTCACTATTCTAATCACATATATAAGATAGTTAAATATCAAAAGTTATTTTGGGAAAATATATTGTTATTAAACTATTAACAATCTACTTTGTAACAATCCGCAATCACAATGCATTATAGTATTAACGGAGTAAATAAGGTTAAATAACTAACGCAACGTAAAGATGACCCTTTAAGATGACACATGTAGATGCTGTTATGTTGGTATATCATTTTTTTCATATTTGTCTTTATAAACAGTCTACTACTGCTGTTATTTGAAATAAATAACTCAGCCGGTAGGTAGATAATTTTAATGTAAATTTTATACGAACAATTTTAAAGAATTCGCCTCAGTCACGCTCGACCTCGCCTTGCGGAAGAAATGTAACAGGCTCCAATTACAAGTACCTACTTCTTTTGTTTCGATTTACATTTTAGATATCTATCAATAGTATAAAATTATTTTTGCACTATTTATCCCACAGATCATTGAACGCTAAACAACAGACGACATTTTAATTATTTCACGATAAATAAAGTGTCTAATTGCATTGAAGTCGATAGAAATGTTCTTACATTTTTGGATTCCTTGATGTCTCCCCCGCAATAAAAATTGACACCGATTCTTGAGATATTGATATAAATCTGTAAAAAGATATTTTTATACGTAACCAAATCAACTTAGATATTAACTAGATTATCTTAATCTTGTCGATCAACTGTTAAGAATCTAGCGTGGTTGGGTGCTTACGTTTTACTGGAATTTAAATAACCCGACAAAGGAAATTCTAGTATACAGATGAAAGTTCTTAAAACTTCGCTATTTAATAATAAATGAAGAATCATTAGCTGCCCGCTGCAGCCACAATTCCGTTCTTAAAAGCAAAAATTCCCAAAATGTCAATTGTTACTTCAATGCAGATGGATAGAAAAGTTATAAAAATCAACGCAAATAACCAGCTATTTTATTTTTTTATTTTTGATCTGACTTGTATCATGTTAATTAAGCTGGGCCTTTTCTAAATACGGGAATGATAAAATAAGAAATCATGCTGACACATTTTTATTTTAGGTTTTAAATCGGTTATTTAAATAATTGATGAAGGACAAACTAATTATATTCTGGTAATTGGACCTGTCACTTTTTAAAGTAAAGTACATATTTAAAATTTGATTCAACTGATTTATCACCCCTTTCGTAATCGAAGAAGCCTAGCGCATCGATCAAACTGCTCTAATGCAGATAGTTGGTGTTTTAAATATTGAAAATTAGTTAAATAATATTCCAGTAAAACCTATAATATTTCTTATCAAATAAACAACAATGTACAAAAAAGTTTATGTAATAACAATAACTTACAAATCAAAAATCACACAAAATACGCACAAACAAAGTAAAGAAGATCTACAATCGAATTTTTTTTTAATCGAATTGCAATCGACATTGAATTATTTTGCAAATTTTATTTAAAATTTACATTGCACGAACTTTGAGCAATTTAAGCAAATTAAAATATTCATTTTTATTTCATTTAATAACATGTACATTTTTCCTTAATAACATTAAATTTTTACGTGGGTTTCGAACAATTTGTCAGTTCTGATAAAAACTTAAGAAAACAAACTTATTGAAATTTTTGTAAACCTTTATCCTTAATGTTTAATATTGTGATAATGAGCCTAAACAAACCTATGAAAATAAATTACACGATATTTTAACCCAATAACCTCATCACACTTAATAACACACCAGAAAGCAAGTAGCAAAATATCCAGAAAGAAAAGAAAAATAATTTATCTTCTTCATTGCACTGCAATTGATAATTTGCTAAATAAATAAACTTATTATAACTACAATAGAACCTTGCGGCAGTTCGATGTTGTTGTATTTCGTTAGAATGACAACATTTATTAGGAGTGCTGGTGTGGTGTTACGTGACCCATTTCGAAACGTTACACCGTTTCTATTCTAGGTACACCTATCAAGCCTTAACGTTCATTTTAATGCTTCGGAACACAGATTATAATATATAAAACATATTTACTTACAAGAATTACAGGTCAACACTTAAGTCCAAATAATTGATAGAAATGATGTAATCTAATATCATTTGTCGTTCAGTTGTAAAGTTATTATCCGTCTCATTAATCTCACACATAAATCAAAACAACTAATAATAACATTGTTGGTTCTGGATTCATTATTTTTATAATAATCAGTTGTATATGCTGTTTTCGTTTGAACTCCAAAATTGCTCATAAAATTACCGTTGTTTTGCGGTTCCAATTGTTTATTTTTAACGGATCCGTTTTGAGTTTTACCGTTGGAATTAGCATTTATACGTAAAAAGATATAAATACGATTTGTAAACGTAATAAAAAATCGGTAAGTCACGAAACATGAAACAATAAAGAATTTAGTTCGTCAAGAACCTTGAGTACTTTTGTTGATAAGCTATTGTGTTTTAAAAATACTGAACGTACCAAGGTCCAGTTAATGTTGAGGATAATTACTTCTATTAAAAACACAATGTATTTTGTCATCACGCTGGTAGAACTTTAGTACAGCTAGCCTGGGGCAGTATGTGTAGTTCCTTAACTGTGTTACGGTTCAAAGAGTGTTGGTTTCAACAATATTTACAAACGGCGCATTCTATTTTAGCTGTCATAAGATTTAATTTCAACAATTTACACCAGTGACTGAGTTAAAATAAGAATTGGTTCTATTTGCATCATGCATTTTCATAAGCTGCAGTTGAATAACTCAAGGTGTATCGTTTGCTTCTTCCAGATCAACAAAAAGCGACTGTCATAAAAATATCTTTTTTTTTTTATTGAAAGGTTTAGAGACAACTATTTTAAGATTAAATCCCGTACTAGAAAATTACACTTAATATTTAAGAAGCTAACAAAAAAATTACCGTTACAAAGTAAGTCAAGTTTAAAAGTAATTTTCCGAGAACTTTAAGTAGGTATTTAGTACATTTCACGTAATGCTAATATGTAGTGCACATGCTCGACAACTTTTCTTAGAGACAGGTTAAATGATTTATGATATACACATGACAATGATGATAATATGTTGATGCTTAGTTGTAATTTATCATCTGTTACCCATGTTTGTGTCAATAACCTGATATATGTTCAATTATATAGGAAAGTAATCAAAGTAGACCTAAAATCCCTAATTATTGTATCGGATTTAGTAAGGTCAGCAAATATGATCTAATAATAATTCTGAATAGCTGCTACTAAGAACTTCGAATTGGGACACATTGGTTTTGTTTTTCAAAAAGCGCATTATCATATAAGTTACATAATAGTTTTCATTTCACTAAATTTGATGACTCCTTGTTTGATGACAAACTCTTAGGTCGAGTGAAATCGCTAATATAATAAATAATAATATAAATAATTAAATAAGAGATAAGAATGGTTGAAGCTACCGAATAATTGATGCATTGGCATCTAAAAACAGAACGGATATTAGATCATGAAATTGATATGAAGACTTCAGTTTGAACAGCAGTTGCATCGCATAAATTTTAAAAGTTACATTTCTGATGAAAATCAACGTTCTATTGTGTCCATAGGAGAAATATAACACTAATAATTTTAACTCCATTTATATCAATATTCACGAATGGTTGCATAATTGGAATAGCCCAGTAATACACGGATTTAAGTCGCATTTTACACAAATTCAAAGTTGCGTATTATACTAAGATGAGATTAATGCTCGATATTTCTTTACATGAATGCATTCACAATTATAAATTCCGTAAACGGACAAGGGTTTACTGACATAGCATGCAGAATTAACTGGCTGAAGTGACGATGGGCAGACTTCATAGATCGTGGAACCGATGGAAAAAAAATTCAATTGCGACCACTCTTTAGTGATTGGAGGTAGGACGCATCCCCTCTACTCGATTCCAAGTAGACTTCCAACAACGTAAAGAAGAAGGCAGATAGATATCCACTGGAATCAAAAGGTTCAGAAAGATCAGTATTAGATCGGAGGAAACTTATGTTTAGCAAAGAATTTTCGAGGGCTGATAGAAGAATAATTACACTAACAATATTGGTATACAATAACAAAATAACAAATCATTAAATATTTCAACTTTATGAGTTAAAAATGATAAATAAAGCAGTGCTTACATTTCAGGGTAAAATAATCACTTACTTCTGAAATCAATCATTGAAAGCACTTAGAAAATTTCGTTCGCCGCAGAAAACAATTCAGGTCGAAGTAAATCAACAACGGCAGACTTTACATTAATATTATTTATGAACTCAATTAATTTTAGTGTCAAAGGTAACATAGCATGAAATAATTATGGCGCTTAAGTAGATATCTTACAGATCTTTACAGATATCTTACAGAATTAGTTCATAAAAGATTCGTTAATAAAATAATACCGTTCATCAAATATTTGCCTTTAATGTTAAATTTTTAATGATTACAATAAATTTAATAATTGAAATGAATTATTGAAAATACTCTGTATTTTCGATAGACCCTAGACGTAGCTGACCACGGTTCTTCTTTATAATTACGGAGGTCTTTAGAGAAGGTACAACATTAAGTCTGCTAGAATCAAATTCAATTTGTAATCATAATATCACCAAAAATTCAAAATCACCAGCCACTTTCCTAAACAGTGTAACTCATGGTCAGCGAAAAACACTTTCAATATGTTATTCCAGCGCGATGTTGACGGCCGAGAGATTTATTAAAGACCATTGAACACTCGTTGAAGCGTAGTGAAACGCTTTCTATGCGCACACAGCGAATCGAGACTCTTCTAAATTAGAATGTATTGCATATAGATGATAGCCGGCCATAGAAATATAATTTTAATCCGTACTGTGTATTGTACGTTCTCAATGAAGTATTTTACGCCACCATGGTGGTTTACTTTGTTAAACTTCTTTAACATTATTATTACCCACGTCTGTCCCGCTTTCGGGCTTAGATATCCTCTCCCAATAAGTGAAGTAAAGGACTTAATACACCGTGCAGGCCAACAACGGATTAGCAAACTTTGTACACCTTTGAGAACTTTATTTAGATTTTACAAGTATGCAGGTTTTCTCACGATGTATTTCTTCGCGGATACATCAGGTAATTAATTTTTAATCAATTAATAAAAAATATAAAGGCGAATCTATACTTCTTTCGCAATGTTCTTTTTGGAATTTACATCTATCCGCTAAGTTACTCAAAAAACACTGAACAGATTTTTTATTCCTGGAAATGTCTCTATCTATTCATATTATCATATTTGTAATAATTAACAGATAAGTAGGTAAGTAGCAAATTGTAAAAAACTTAATAGTGTTTAGCTTTAAGTGCTTGTACCCAGGACAAACCTACTATCGGTTTTTAATAGGTATTATTTATGTAAACTAATGTATTTGTCATAATATTTCAGAAAAATAATATGGGATGAGAGATACAATTTAATAAGAACATAAATACATTCCTATCTCACTATCGATCGCAATTCAATATCTTCGAATCATCTGAATCTGTTATTTCAAAGTACGAAAGTAATTGTGTGTTGTATAACAGGTAATCACAATAGCATATTACATCAATAAATAGTTTCACCTCACGATGGATGCAGGCTCGATATGTGTGTAGAGGACAATACCCCGGATATGCGTTCTGCTTCATGCATCTGCACAACGCCTGGAATGGTACAACAGGATATCCGAATATCCGATAAATTCACCACAGAGAGATGATTTCACTGAAGATTGTCGAAACTCAATATTAATGCTTCAGTTGCAATAAAAGAAAGAAGCTTTATGCGCTTAGACTGGCATTAACTCTTTCGTGACACATTTCATTTATGATTTAAACTTATGTCGTTGTGGATACCAAATATTAGAAATAAACGGGTATCCACAATTAGTTTATACGAACATTTCAACCCAATTTTATATGGATCACGCGATATGTCACTAGTCTTTCAATTGTCACCTGTCAAAAGTATTTCTCACTATTTCATCATGATCAAAATTCATATAAATATCAGTATAAAACACAAAGTCTTCTGCATGGATATAATCAATTGCACAACAATAGTGTACTGCAAGACTGTAATAGACTAGAAGGCAGATAGTACTTTACTGTATTAAACTACTCGGCTCGAGTTTGAATTCTGCCCGCAGCTATAATTTCCCAAGACATTGTCACCTTCTTTCTGCTTTGGTATATGAAATAGTCGTGAGGTTTCCTCATACCTGAACATGCTTCATTATGATTTCTAAAATCAGTCAAGTACAGTCTATTAAATGAAGTAATTTAGGCGGACTACTTATATCCCTTATCGCGGCGGCTTATATCCCTTTCATTATAAACGGACACCTTATTTCAGCAGTGGGACAATTATGAGTGATATGATCATGGCGAAGCACTTAGCGCGTTTGTTCCTAATTAGTATTCATTGTAAGGCAGAAAACAATGCATCCACAGTGACGATAACAAATTCTGTCCTTAAGTTTTGAATAATTATGCTTAACAACAACATGGTTTTAAAATTATGGCAGATTGCATTTCATGGTAATATACTAAAGCGTTCAATAACCATGTCACTGAAGACCTTTGTTCCCAGTGAATGCGCTTTGTACGGAGAACACTCCGGATCTACGCTCCACTTGGCTCACGCAAGGCTTGACACGTGATACGGGATATGAACACCTTGAAGTCAGATCTTAACGCATGTAAAATAGTCTTGTATAAAGTAAAGAAAGGACGTTATGTATTTTGTAGCTTATGATAATAAAACTCATGCTGCCTTTGAGTTTCGAAGTATCTGAAAAATCCTATACCTTTATGTATGTAGATAATATTTCATAGCAACTCATGATTATCAAAATCATACCTAACAATTTGACCTATAGCGGACATAGTTACGCAATATGTTTTTTTTATCAAAACTATAATTCATAATCATGATAGATAGGTGGCGCTATAATAAATTTATTAACGTATTGTATATTCATAAAAATGTAGGAGGACTTGAAGAGGTAATCAAGGTTCTCATTTACATATACATCATGTATAAAGTCTAAAGATTACAATGATTCTTTTAATATACCATATATATTCATCTTCATATCGTCTTCAAAAGGTTCAGCGTTCCTTTATGGGGCTTGGAGTTCGTTTTTACAAGAAGATTTCTAAGTTGATACGCGAGTTGCCCATTGGAACTTTTAAGCGTCGCAATAAAACACAACTTTTAGGCAAAGGATATTATAGTATAGATGAGTACATGAATGACAAGGATGCCTGGACAAAATAATGTCCAAACCAGTTCCGCACAGGTTTGAACTTCTGTAATTACCATGTGTTGTTTAATAGATGTGCAGAAGATTTTCTTTAGCCGTTTCTTCTCCTCAGTGTTAAAGCACCTTTTCGAAACGTTGGTAGAAGGAAAAAAATGACGTTCAAAGTGTATTTACTGAATACCTATATGATTAAATGATTTTGAATTTGAATTTGAATAAATTGCTTGCTTTTTACTCAGGTTATATAAAATTATTTTACAGATAAATATATCTTTAAAAAAATCAAAGCATTTCCTATTTCTCTCTGTGGCTGCACTTAGATTTTATTTTGAGATTAGATTAGATTTGTAGCGGGCTTTTACCATAAACTTCCAATTCTGCTCTGTTTTACAAAAAAATATATGAATTAAATATGGAAAAATAACTACTATTTTATACACATGAAAAATAACCTAAACGAAGAGAAAATAAAGATTCTACTTGTTTTCACGCTTTAGCAAATTTACTTTATGCCACTCAGGATCAAATGAAACAAAAAGTTAGTATTCTTGTTGAGAACGGTATAATGAAGAAAGAAATGAGTATACAAAGCAGACATGTTCTTTACTACTTCTTAATTTTATTATTCTCGTTATTTTAGGCTTTACTAAACATAAAGAGCACATAGATATTTCAAAAGATATATAATAATCACCTTTTCAGTCGTGTTACAATTTGTAAAGAGACCTTTAATAGGATGACATTTCTCATACTCCAATCGTGGAGAATGATAAACTAAGGCGAGTATCTCACGTACGTAGCTCGCCGTAAAATGATTTATTAATGCACGTATCATAAGTTTGATATGAAACAAAGTTTCTTTGGCACCTCTTTGTATGTTCATGGTAATCATTTAATACTGTTACGCAAGCCGGACAATAGCGTATAAGTTTTTAGTTTCGGCCGTGTTATTTTTAACGTGGTAGCGCTCGTGTTATTTCTACATTTACGACATCGAATTAACCTTCGGTTTGTTATCATTCGATACTTAATTGAGACCCACATTTAGTTCTCGCGAATGAGATCGTGACAACTGTAGGTTTTGTTTGTAGGGTTACCAACCATTAAAATTTGTTGTGATGGTCAAAATTTTTTTGAACATTTTGTGAGGATTATTATACAGTTTTTTCTCAAGTCTATAAAGTTTACGAACATATTAGCTATCTAACGACACTGTAAGAAGATGGAAGCAGAGATCAGTTTATTGTTGACTTATTCACACCCCAACCAGTCCCGGTAGAAATGTTTCATGATTCGTTCTAGGAGCAGTCACGTGGATAGAAACCGCAAAACTATGCACGATTAACGCAACATAAATCTGTGTCATACTCCAGCCCAACAACCTCTAACAGGAGGGCCGATTAGTTATAGCCATGTCCGTTGTTCATCAGGGAATACTACAACTAGGGGATGTTGGCTAGAGCTCAACGAGAGACTCCTGTTCAAAATTCTGGAAGATTTGGAAGCTTACACCGCATTAATTAAATTCACAAACTCCATACCATATTTTTAGAAAAACTACTTCCAAATAGAAGCTTCAAAAAACTGGCCTTACAGATTTAAAGAACGCGGTTCCCACTTAGCAACTCCATTGAGATCTTGGCCACCAAATAAGCGGGTACATATTAATAAGAGTAGTCGTAGAGCCGTGACCGTATTGCAGTCTTACCCTAGTCTAGTTTACAGCAGTCTCTTCAGAAAGTCTTCTCAATAAACTGGAAAGTCTCCTCAATAACTGCATTCATTTTACCTTCGGTTACGCAAATTTGACCACATCTCCAAGTACCAACTACAGTGGAAATGGTTTTTTGTACATTCAACAAGAAGTTCTGGAATTCGCTTACTCTTGTATCCTGTCTTCGATAATCCAGTAACTGTACTTCATCCCAGGAATAAATTACATAATTGCTGCGTGACTCACGATAAAATACTGTGTTCTTCTGATTTATCAGCACCCCGAAGAGAAACATTGTTACTGTTCTTTCACTGTTCGGGCAACGCTTCTTTGGAATATCTTGCCAGTGGAAATATTTAAAATCATTACCAAGATCACGTTTAAGTTTGTTTCACAATTATTATCTGTTATCTGTTAGAGTTTAAATTTAACTAGTCATTTTTATGTTAATAGCCGACAAACGAGCAGACGAGCCACCTGATGGTGAGTGGCCCCCGTCGCCCAAAGACATTAGCGAGACCAAAGGTATCACTGATGAGTTGTCGGCCGGGAAATAAGAAGAAGGTTAGAAAGCAAGTACTGGCTCTCAAGCCCCCAGCCGGAACACGACGAATCGTTTGGCGGTTGACTCAAGCAGGAGTCTGATGACTCCCTGGGTTGACTGGTACAGAATGCCATCGGCCATTAGTCCGCCCTTGTAAAGCTAGTTTATAGAATATGTTTAAATATCTTAGATTTTTTTTTTGAAACGAGACTTCACAATTTGAACATATTGGTTACCCTTTCTGCTACTCAAGATTGACCGATATACATATTTTGCTATTGGAATTCGATACAATATAATAAATGTTTTGCGACGCATTTATTTTCTTAGGTCAAAGACGACAACTATGCCGATTGCATCTTAATGTCACGTTGTTATAATTCATTAATGTACAATCTTGTTTTAAATATATGCATTTTGTACATATCTTACTGTTTTATTTTTTTATGTCCGCTCGTTGGCAACTTTTCTGTAACTTGAGGATACCTCTGTATGACAATTTTAACTTGAATTGCCCAAAATATTTCACTACATTAAGAGTACAGATACCGCGTGTTCAGTATATATTATGCAACGCATCGAATGCAACTTCTCTCGTTTCTTTTTTACCTAATGTGGCGTCACCTAAAATTTTTAGTTTATATGCACAACAGAACCCTTAAACAACTAATATGAGCACATTTTTGTCCAAATTATCACAACCGAAGCGGTTGAATGTAATGTAAATTAGATATATTGACGGCGGTACCAACTTCAGTCACACTGATATTAACAGCTTGTGCCATTTATCTTATACATATTATTATTTTGGGTAGTCACTGGCTGAGGGCAGCGCAGGACCGATCGTCGTGGAGATCCTTGGGGGAGGCCTATGCCCAGCAGTGGGCGTTGTCCGGCTGCGATGATGACGATTATTATTATTATTATTTGTCAGTCACTCGCGCTTGACAGAGCGGTCATGGTTTCATAATGCTGCATCTACTCTGAATAAACACTCTCACGATACGCATCCATTTGGGTCCATTCCATGCGGTCTTCAGCATTACGGAAATATGTATTGCATTATGGAGATTAGTATTGCAGCTTTAATCAGGTCTATCCACTGCGTAAGTGATCGACCGCTTGACCGCTGGCCTTCCTTAAAGGAGTCGCTCCATGGAGTGCCGGTTGCGAAGACCAAACCAGACCTCTGTCAGACCTCGAGCAAGGCCGAAGAACCCTAGTAGATGCTACTCATTTGAGTGGGAAGGGCGGTTAACTTTTTTAAACAGAGAGGTTAGCTACTACCCTTTTTTAGAACAATTGAAACTATTTGCAACGCTGAAGAAATAATTAAACACGCAGGTTTACTTACCTACTGTTTTAATCACGTCTCGTGTTGTCGATGTCCATGTGATGGTATCCACATACACTGGCGTGACCATTGGTTTGCTATTCATTTTAAATATTTTTAATCATTACTATGTATGCCCTTTGAATCACAGATAGGACGAAAATATATTTACATAAAGTATTTTATCATATTGATTGCATTGAAATGGGATAAGGTAAGATTTCTCTGATAATATGTAATTTAAACTGCGATACTGCATTAACTTGACTCGTCCGAGATAAAGACTGCCTTAGCTCCTGCTATTAACTACGACACGTCAAGTAATTATGAAATATTACAACTAATTATACTCATTCTAAACTGTTCACTTCCAAATGAATATTATAACCAAATGAAATTTTAACTATCAGAACAATCTTGAATATGCTCATATTAAATGGTAAAAACTATTTTAGATTATGCAAAGTCAAAGTATCACTGAAATCTATACTTCGGTCTTTCTATCAGTCTTTTAAAATACACTGCTGGATCTGTCTCTCCTAATCTGTCACTCCGATCAATCGTGGGCTGTCTGAATCGAACGGCATTCCGCTTTGCTTAGGTCTGGTTGAGACAATACCTTCTCTATTACAGACATGGTACAAACTTATAAACAATTGCCCTCTCTTTCCGTTTTCAAAACCATTTAGTAATCATACAATGCTCAATCATTTCCAAATGAACGTGAGATAGAAGCTCCATTTCAATCAAATAATCTTTTAGAATTAAGTACTCAATTAACCTGTTAAAGTAACATCAGACCCGGTATTTCTACTGCTACTGAGCTTCCGATCGCGTGACCTAAGAAGAGTTAAGTATAAATTGTATCAAAACTGGAATGGGTTTCGTAAGACCAGCAATTACTGACGCGAATCTCAAACCAATTCAGAGATGTGCTATTAAGGTAATAATGAGCATATTATTCAAAATTTAGACTCGCGTTTCAGTGTCACCACACAAGCGATACGCGATACTGATGCTGAGGAGGAGACCGTCACTGTCACTGATTCACCGTGAACTCGATTTAATTTCGGGCACCATTTTTAATTGAAATACCCACGTACATAATTACTGTTACAAAATTAAAAGTTGGCGCGGGATAACGGATTCAGTTTTTTTTACACTACCTTTACACTTTTTACATCAACACATGACAATTACAAAGTTAGTTAGTTAGTTTTAACCTATACGGAATTGATTACGAACCCGTTATATCTAGACGTCCTTGTAAATTGTACATAAACATAACCTAAAAGTATGCTTTAACATTTCGCTTATAAGTTTCAATATGTAAATCACATGTAAACTTTAGAAACGTAATGTAAAAATGATCACAAAGCCCCATAAAAGAACGCTGAATCTTCTAAAGACAATATGGAGATATTACCAATTTATGCCTATTTTTGGTTCACGATTGTATGTATCTGAATACAATATCAATATAAACCATTATGTAACGAATAGACCCGCGATTATCAAAAAATAAATTTACCAGAAACATAAACAATATATCCCCCAAAATAAATAATTCCAAAATAAACCAGTTATTTAATTAACATGTAAAAAAAATTTATTACATTAAAACATAATTATGATTGGCTATAAAACTATTTGGATCAAAATTAAAAAGAAACTTAATTAGAAAACCTATAACAAAGTCATTGTCTCTCATTTACTTTAATGCAATTAATTACTTAAAATCCTTTCATGTTTTTATTACAAATATCACTGTTATACTACTCGTGTCGCGCCGACGTGGAAACAATATCCTTATTTGCAGACGCATCACGTATCGTGTTTTCATCACCGCTAAAGGGTCGGCCCAAATTACTGGCGCACGAGAGAGCAAGGACGCAAATGAGAGAGCTCACCTACCAATCTCAAATCAATTTTATTACCGTGTAATAGAACATGAAATGTAATGACTTATTGTTGAAAGATTGAACCGAAAATGTTTATAACACGATTCCACTTTTCAAGTACCGATTATGGTAATGTCTTGCAACGCTGAATTATTGCTGTATCTATTGTTAGTTCGGGTTTTAGCGAAACGACCAGAGTGAAGAGTTAACAATTGAAAGCTATAGAAGAAATAATCATTGTTACACATAATGGTTTCAAAGGTGAGAAGTCTACACTTAGCAGCTAGCAGACTATCCCCTTAACCTTTTCAGTGTGAGTGGAAACCCGAACCCCGTGGGATAATAATAAGCTGCAATGTTAATGATCGTGTGTCTACACACACTTAATTCAACCCTCCATGTACACATGCAGGGTGATACATCATCCGCTATATGAACCCGGTTACATTTCGCTTTTATTTATAAGTATTTTACAAGTTGCACGTTTAGCACTTACATATAGAAATTCTAAATATATATACGAGACATATATATCTCATCACATGCGATGAAGAATTGTTTGGATTTTTTTAAATTATATTGGAAATTTATAAGATCTGAATAGTATTTTTTATGAAAAAAGTGCCGTTCTCTTTATGGGTTGGATGACTTAGATATGGTGCGAGTGAATAAATGCTAAGCGCACTGCTCACTTTTTTTAATAGTACATTGTACCTGTACCTGTGCGGAGCCGGGGCAGGCCGCTAGTAAATTATAATATGGCTATAAATTAACAGACAGGCAAAAATTAAATAAAAAGTACCAGACTTTATAAGATAAAACCTTTTAAGATTATAAAATATAGAATTTATACATTGATTATCGACATTTTAATAACAGCAAACTACCGAAGGATTCTTCTTATTGAAATAACGCAAATGTAACAAAGAAACTGTTTATATTGCAAGCGTCTAAATAGCCTACCTGGCATGCCTGTTAGGTACTCCTTAGTTTAGGTAGGTACAAGTATAATATTGGCATATAAAAGCTTACTCATGTCCTGGCTTTGTCAGATTCGCCCAACTTGTTTTTATAAAATACGGTTACGGCTAACCGCCTCAGACAGATGTTCAGAAAATACTTCGCATCACCCCAAAAGACTAACCACATCAAGGTATACATATTAAAAAATGCTCATAGTTAAATTAGAAATAATTTGGTGTGTAAGGGGTTCCATGTGTACTCGAATGCAAGAAAACCTCCCCTACTCGAGGTGCATCCAACGGACGAGGCTATGGCGAACGGTCGTTCCTGTTGCAGGTCGCTGAACTTTGTACTACCCAGATTTATCCTGACGGTGCAAGTAGTATGGTGGTAAGGTATTTTGCCCGACTGGCTTGCTTCTACACTCCTTCAAAAATAGATAATAATAATCATCCAGTAATAATGCGGGTCCCCCGCTTGTTTAGGTCGTCAACACTTCGATGATGACTTTGTTGTACGGAAGTCTATGGGCAACGGTGACCACACACCATAAGGTAACTCGTCAGCTCGTTTGTCGACTAGTTACATAAAAAAAAAGATCAAATACTTCTACACAAATTTTATTTAAAAATTCATAACTAACCCGTTCGTGTCGAACAAAATGTTCCACTTACAACAGTTTTGAATCATTCTACGTTTAAACAAACTTGAAAACTAATAGTTGCAGATGTTGCTTCAATGCGACAAAAGATGGTGAAATTTACAATGACCTTTGCACGTAATTGGTTGGCTGCGGAGAACCGTGCCATTGCCGCCATTGCTGACTGGTGAGCAAAAACGAAACTATTCAAGATCTAATAGTATTACCACATTCGAAATACGAAAATTGAATTGCGGCAGAACAATAAGTTCTAATTTATTTCAGAAAATTCATTCGATTTATTTGTATTTACTTAAATATTGAATGGTATGGATATTTAGTTATAAATAATAACTTACGAATAAAAATGTACCATGTTTTTGTAACGGACTAAAAAGTGTACAATTTTTCTTCTTCTTTTTCCACATCTTTATGTATTGTCATCCACTTCTGTGGTCTAAATTTCAAGTATCTAGCTCACCGCGAAGTTAGTTTCAAATCAATTACAAAATTCCACCCGAACCGACATACCTACAAGAAAGCGAGTTAATAAAAACATGGTAAAATAGATTAGCATGCAGCAATGGTCACTTCATAAACCAAAATTTCTTACTTACGAATACAATAGTAGTAGTTAGAATGTTGGTCTTCCGCAAGGAAATTAAAATCCTGCAAGAACCACTTATTCATGGTAATAAACGTATTAAAAACGATTGTCCGCCTTCGCTTCACTTTAAAAAAAAAAACTATCAAACAGAACCCATAGTACATTCTATCTATCTATTCTATCTCTTGGTTGGAGAAGGTGCTGCTTATCACTGTGCATGGGCTCATGGTGTCATATCAATATGAAGGATGACCCAAACCTATAATTTTCTCAGTCTTGCGTATCAAATTGGAATAAAATTTTACATTATATACTTTCACAAAATAGCAGCTTCTCGGCTTGTAAATCCTTTTTTGCTGCCTCACTCAACTTAAATATGCATGAGGGAGACGACGCGACCGTTTCAATCGTATTACAGTCTAGAAAGCTGATAAGGATTTGCGATGAAAGGATCGGACTTTCAACAGGCTTTGTTCGATTTAAAAAGTAATAGAGAAATCAGATACAGATTATTATGTCTTATCGATTACCGCCGTCAATCAATTGCGAAGCGAAGCGAACAGTGATTTGACAGCCGTCAAAATGAATAATCCCTTATAATTCAACATCAGCAATAGTTAGGTGTTTGAATAACGTATCATATGTCTTATACAGATTTGATATAGTTGATAGTATCAGGCGTTATTTTGTGGAAATTCATTGTTATTATATTAGTATTAATTTACTTTGCAACAATCTGCAAACACAATGTATGATGGTATATATTTCTATATATGCATGAAACCTCCCTCCCTCCCACAAAGGAAAACATGCAATTATAATAAAAGTATATACCAACACACATACCGTCAACAACACGTGACACACAGCAAAGTCACACACACACACACACAAAGTCATCTTGACTTTGCGGTTAACACTCGTAGAGTCTACTACCCTGATGATGCTCTGTTTCGGAGCGAAACACGTGTTGGTATAGAAATATATACCATCATACATTGTGTTTGCGGATTGTTGCAAAGTAAATTAATACTAATTTAATTATACAGATTTAATATTTCAAGGTAACAACATTGTTATCAAATGTTTTAGCTTAATTCTGAAGTTAGGTAAGGCAGTTTTTCTTGGTATTATCATTGGTTGTTAAGCCATGTCGGAGATTTCATGCAGCATATGAACCTTTTACACTAAAGCTAGCTCCAGCCCTGTCACCAGGACTAAAGCAACATAAAAGACACTCCAGGGCTCAATATCGCACTTGTATTGGGTAGCTAATTGGTTGCAGCCAATCGAGTGTTACCCATCGAATAATGCAATATGTTGGACAAAAATCTCTTCTCACGTCGATTGTGATATTTCACAGAACTGTGATGGATAAGTCTCAGGTCATGGTCTGACCGAGACCTCTAGCATTATGTAAGCTGCTATTGGTTGTACTATGCCCGGAGAAAGCTCGGCAGGTGTGACATAGTAGCAAGCAGATCTCGATTTTCACCGTGATAGACCGGGTCTAGCGAATCAAAACCATTTAAATTATTTATAATACATCATTTGTAAGCGTAATGTTCTCAGGAATAGATAAAATTAACATATAATTTACATAAGTGAGGTGATGCAGCTAAAGGGTATATATGTATATACTACACTTTGTTTAAATGTTAAGATGACCTTATGAAATTCAAGATTATGGTTCAACTCAAAGACATAACATCACTCATTCTACATGTATCATGTTAAAATGATTTATTTTGCCACAGCTCAAAGTAGGGTAAACTATCCCAAAGCTTAATTTTATTTTCTTCTGGGGTAGGTAGCTATATTAGAATTACCGAAAATATCCATTGCATATATGTACTATTAATAAATATACCATTGCATATACTATTAATAAATATAACTGTACATCAACAAACAAAAGCCCATGTCACGTCATTTGTTACTGAACATAAATGTATTAAATGTAATGTCAATAACATTCCATAATGTTCCAATTAGTGCTCATGTACAATAAATCCAGTTTTATCTTAGATAAAGTACTTCATGCGGGGCGGAGTGCCTCTTCTCGCTCCAAATACTAGTCTTGCATATACTTATAGGACATGTAAATGTTTGTTTTGTTTGTTCGATGGTCATAATGGTATACTTGTTTCACATACATATAATTTTTTGTATTTCTATGCCCTTGTCATTGAACCCTAATGTAGGGATAAGTGTATGTGAACAAATACAATCCGTACCAATTTATTACCACAGCAATCATTATAAATTTCTTATTTATTATGATTTATGCATTATCACATTTAAAAATGTTAAATACAGATTATTTAATATTTTTGAAATTTTAACGTAACACTAATTGTTACACTCTCATACAGTCATTAACACTACTTACATTATTTTCTGTGGCAAATCATTAGTTGCAGCAGTAAAATATATTTCATACTGAATCAGTTACCAAAATTTAGTTCATCTAAACTAATAATAAAAGAATAGAGAGGATGAATTTAATATTCACATTCCATAGTTTAATATATTTTTTGTTATGGTTGCCTCTCTATATATCTATTTGGCTGGGTACACACACACACACACACATATATTCATGCATCACGCGGACACAACTGAATAAATTCATATATATAATTCATATACTACTCGATACATTCTTAACTCACATTATGCATCAATATTTATAACACTTTTTAACCGGGAAATCTGATTTCAGAGAATAGGCAATAAGAGTTAGTATTAAAGTTTGTTAAAAGTTTAGTAAAATTTTGATGACTTTTCTACAACAACTTTATTTAAATGAATATGTCTAATCCAAAGAATTAGAGATAATAGAACCCTTAAAAATATTAAATGCCTGAAATGGATATACGAAAATTGTTTTAGGTCATTTACAAAATTTGTCGTAGGTTTATTGAACGGAAATGAGGACGCTTTATTATTAATAAATGAATTGTTAATAAACAATTTATCAGTCATTTATTTATTAGTCGATTTAGATAAATCAATACTCGATTACATTTGACACGTGAACAGAACTGCAAAGCGGTTTAATCCTAATGGACATGACATTTGTATAATTCGCAACGAATCGCCGGTCGCAGAAATTGACATTTAATTATTTTCAATCATATGTAAAATGCAAACGGCCATAAAATCTATATAAACGATTCTTGTTTTTGAATGTGTCATCCATTCGCAAATCACAAGAGCTCAGAATTGCTTGTACATGTCTTGATTGGTTTGCTTTCGCAATCCATCGAACGGGTCAGCTGAAAGTACGGACTAGGCAACCATTCATCTTAGCAACCTATAAATGTCCTACTTGCACCTCCTCTCACACCAGGAGGGTCATGGTCAAGATCCGCCACACTTGCCAAGGGCGGACTTCACTTGTTGTCGTGGGTGCTCAGCTGCTAATATCGAGTCGATTTTTGTGTTACAGGAAAGAGCAGTACGCGCCATTTACAACCTCAGGTCTAGAGGCTCGCTTAGAGAAATCAAAATATTTAGACACTGTTGTATCACAATATATTTTAGGATATATTTTGTACATTCAAATACACTCTGACAACTTTCTTAAGGAGAGTGATGTTGACAATATTAATACTAGGTATAAGGCTAAACTAATAATACCATATTTCAGTCTTGGCAAAACTAGTCACTCGTGGAAGTAAGCACTTATTTTGAAGAATTAAAAGTGGACAAATGCACACTCACTCGTACACACGCACTTTCTCTCTCCCCGAAACCATGAACTATGAATTTGTAAATAGAAATAAAAACATACCTTAACATTTTCAGACCTTATTGCATAATCCTGAAAATAAGAGAAACGATATAGTTCATGAAGTTATTATATAAATACGATATTACAAAGAACACCTTAAAAACCAATTCTGATTCTTACTTAACTTTCGTTTTACATAAAAATGCTCTTACACAGTGGATTACTAAACATATGTTTTTCAATAAAATAAGAAACATAAACATTGACTCTCGGTACCAGATCCTCCATTAAAAATTCGGGAATAAGTTAAATTATGTAATCCACAATATATTACTAAAATCGAAAGTGAAAACAACGAAAGTAAGAGGCGATCAACCAGTTTGATCACTTTGACCAAATAACTGAAATCATCGACTTCGCGCATTGAACTTTGTCAACATATGTTTAAGGTTCAAATTCCAATGCCTATCGGTTGAGTTGCTCGATGCCATCTGTCGCGTAGGTGTGGCCGAATGGATAGATAACATTACTTTTATAATCGTAACCGTGATAAATATGTTTTCTTCAATAATTATCTAACGATACTATTATTATTACAACGTGCACGGCGGGTTATGGTGTTAGAAAATAGTAGATGATGGTATTTCACCGGGGAAGTGAACGTCGGATAACGCACCGGGACTGAGTTAAATCCTACATATTTTTTTTTATATTTAAATATGACGTAAGTATTACTAATCAATATTCACTTGATTGAGAGAAGAATGTTGTCAATGAACCTGTATACCCGAAAATTGTCCACAATCATCTCAAAAGTGTATGAAGTATACCCATCCACATTCTTGCGTGGTAGACTTTGTCCTTACACCTGTGTGATAATAATGAAAATGATGAGGATAATGACATATAAAAAAAAAATTCAAACCATTCCGCTATCACAGTTTTTTATTATAGATCATATCATGTAATTTTAAAATTTCCTACGTACCCATTCATCTTACCTGAGCTTACTTAGTGAATATTTTCGAAACAATTTAATTTATAATTTTTACTATTCACACGAAGTACAGTCGAGTAGATTGGAAAGTAAATAAAATCAATTAGACAATCTAATCAACTTCATCCTGTACAGTAACTTTATAGACAAGTTAAAAGTTTGCAGCGGAAAGGGATCTTCAACATGTTTTATAATTTTTCTTTAGTTACAGCGTTTTTTGCATTTTTTCAAGTAACAACTAGAAATTCAACCAAAAAATTGTTATGGGAGAATTTGTGTAGAGTGCATACTGGATTCATAATATCCACAGAGTAATAAAAACCGATATAGTGGTTTATACCAATAAAATGATTTTATTAATTTTTTCACCATTCTCGTATGCACCAAAAAGATAACAACCGAAGCACAGAAATTAAAATACCGAATATGCTCCTACTTCAAATCTAGATGGCATTACTGAGGTTAGTTTATAAGTTTTGTTGGAATATTATACAAAAATATATATTCATGATTATGGAGCAGTAAAATAATAAAATTTTATCTCATTCATTACCTTTTACATTATTACATTTACCTATATTGAAGTGTTGTTGCAATAAGCGACATGAATGCTAAATATAAATTAAAGTACACTACACAGTACCGCTTCCAACGTCCCTTGACGTTCAACCGTCAACCAGCCCCTTATAGTCACAAACCCTAGATTTACGAAGAGCTCATAACTTGAAGCACGCACAACATGGGGATGACCGCAGGCGCGATCAATGTATGGCGTTGAACTCTATCACTAGACGCCGAATGAATATTAACGCGCGCTGTAATTAGCATTCCCACACAATGCGTCGACTTAGTATGTATATACCTATTATGAGCGGTTGCATAACGTATTTACCGGTTTACGTGATTGTTGGATTTTTATAATTAGACCGGAGTGAATAGATAGTGTAAGTTTTAATGTCATATTCAACTTAAATATTCATATACGAAGTAAAAAACTTACATACTCGTTATATCTACTATCTATATACTCTGCCTCTTATTATATCTGCAAGGTTTATATTAAGAAACTAGCTGTGCCCGCAACTTCGTCCGCGTGGAATTTAACAAAAAAAAACGTTATGTAATAGAAATAAAAGTAGCCTAAGTTACTTCTTATTATATCAGTTACCTGCCAGTGAAAGTCCCGTCAAAATCGGTCCAGCTGTTTCAGAGATTACCCGGAACAAACAGACAGACAGACAGACAAAAATTGTAAAAAGTGTTATTTTGCTATATGTACCGTATATACGTTCATATGCATGTAGTAAAAAGCGGTCATTTTAATATTACAAACAGACACTCCAATTTTATTTATTAGTATAGATTGGTTGTAAGCGACGAAGCCGCTTATAGCATTGTGATTATTAAAAAATAAACTCATGGACAAAATTAGAGGAACGCAAAAAAAAGTGCGTGTAAAACAAAATATCATGGAAATTTGTGAAAATTAAGTATAGTAATTTGTATTTTGCTTATTTTTCGTTATTTTAAAAATGCGAAAGTCGAAAAAACAAAGTTAAAAGATAAAAATTCACGAAATTCAGAAAAAAAGAAAAATTTACAGGAAAGAAACATTTTTATACTTAACATTAAATTTTTTTTTATTCATAAATGCTTAAAAAGGCTATAATGTGGGCTGTAATCAGTACGTAGTGTTGCCCCCTCTAGCTCTTCGAACTGCTTCCAGTCTTCTTGGCATACTTCTAATCAAGTTATCAATAAAATCTTGAGGGATGGCGGTCCATTCTTCTTGTAACGCGTTTTTGAGATCTCTCAAATTAGCGGGGACAGGAATTCTTTTCTTTATTTGTTTTCCAAGCTTGTCCCAGACATGCTCTATGGGGTTTAAGTCGGGTGAGCGCGCTGGCCACCCCATAGTGTTGATTTCAAGGTCTCGAAAGTATTCAACAACCACGGCCGCAGTATGGGGTCGTGCATTATCATGCATAAAAACAAATCCGTCTCCTATGAAAGGGGCAAATGGCACTACAACTTGTTCCAAAATCTCAGTTACATATCGTACTGCTGTTAATGATCCATTTTCAATGACTTGCAGTTCCGTACGTGCCCCCATACAAATACCTCCCCATACCATAACTGACCCTCCACCATATGCCTCTTTTCCAATGATGTTGCACTGAACATAACGCTCTCCCGAGCGTCTCCACACTTTCACCCTTCCATCATCTGGTTTCAGGCAAAATCTGGATTCATCAGTGAATAGAACCTGACTCCAAGCTTCGTCATTCCAATTTTCGTGATTGCGAGCAAAATTAAGTCTAGCTACTCGATGGCATGTTGTAAGAAGGGGGCCTCTGGCAGGCACATGTGATTTTATTCCGGCCGATTTCAGTCTTCTTCTCACAGTTTTTGTGCTTACTGTAACCCCTCGAACTTCTTGGAGCTCCGTTCTTACCTCAGAAGGAGTTAAAGTCCTGTTCCTGAGCACCCGGTTAACAAGGAAACGGTCATCTCTCGCCACAGTTTTCCGTTTACGACCCTGTCCTGCGAGTCTCGTATATCGTCCGGTCTGCAGATACCTCTTGACAACTCGGTGTAACACAGATTTGGATACTTGTAACGTTTGGGCCACATGTTTGTAGGTGTGCCCAGTTTCAATTAAAGTAACAGCCCTGGCAACTTGAGTGGCGTTTAGGTCTGGCAGTTTCAGTTTATTAGCAGTAACAATTTATACTTTACACGATAAATAAGGAAGCCAAGGCAAAAATTTAAATAAAACCAAAATTTTCATTCAAATTCAAAAGTTGGCAAATTTTTTCGCAGTACGAAAGAACGTAATATTACGCAATAATGACAGAAAAACAAATGAAATTCGAAAAAAGAACATTTCAAAACTTTTTTTAATTTTCATAGAGTATATTAATGTATGTGGCCAGTACGCACGATAATTATAACACGAGATATTAAACCTTTTTTTTGCGTTCCTCTAATTTTGTCCACGAGTGTAATATATCTTATGCATTTTACTGTTACAAAGTTATTTTTTCAAGACTTCAAATAAGGAGCCAATATGTCAGTTTAAATATAAAGGCTGCGTATAGTAAAATATTGCGTGTATATTGACGTGTATAGTGTACAGATCGATCATAAAATTGATACGCTTGAGAAAATGTTACTAAACCGGTTGGTATGATGGAGTTTCTTTCGCGATTTCTTCTCCCAATAATGAAGAAATTACTTGAGCGAAGCAATATCACTGATGTGCATTATTATGTTTTTAGAATTTACATGCATTAAAATGGAAACGACAGAAAAAACACAAATAATACTATAAAATTATACCTGCTTGTGCATAGTCAAATCTAATTCAAAATCAACACATGACTAAAGTTTAAACTTTAGTGTTTTTAAATTTTGAATTTTAGTATGTTGGCATTTAGCATTAACTCATATTCTTTAGTATGATATGAAAACCAAACATCAATACAAAATATTTCATTCTAACATCAACTCCGAAGATATATTTGGTGTGTATTTCTTGTAGTTTTTTTAACGACATTGCGCAGAAAATATACTTATTTCTAACTAAGTACCAGTTTTTTAATTAAGAAATGATTTTCACGCAGAAACCATTCGCTATTCCGTAGCTACAAGTTTTGTTCGACATGCTCTTATGAAAATTACATCGCAGGATAAGTTCTGAATAATTCGGATTCTATTCAGAATTTAATTACAAAATCGCGTTACTACCAGCAATGTTTTGTTGGCTTGCATATTGTTAATGTGTTAACGATACTTGTTATAATTATATCTTAATCTTTATCGGTTAATTTAAAATAAAATTACACTTGCGCAACGCAAATATTCAAGTATTTGAGTAGACATTTGAATATCTATGTCACAGATTTTTATAGAATGTCTTAATTAGGTATTGTAATTGCTGTTTCAGAATTAAGTTCTTTTTATCTAGATTAGCTACTGCCTTGCTTTTTAACGTATCGATAGAATGAGCTAGAGGATAAAAGGAAGATATTTTAAAATGTTATATTTTATCTCCACCAAATCTAAATTGGTCGTTTCTGAACACATATACCTACAACAAAATATCTACAACTAGTTTGCAAGTGGGTGTAACGGGTCGACGGTGTAAGGGTTACCTTTTGTCGACGAATCCATAGAATCCTAAAAATACAGTACGTTACAAGACACTTAATAACTTATCCTTTTTTCATCCACGTACTAGACAAAAATACGAACACATGTACAAATAAACGCATTCGAAACATCACACGCATGATAATTACCGCGATTTCTATTGGCCTCACACCGCGCTGCGTTTGAAGATTCTCTCTTTACAGTAGGTACTCACGATTCATATTGTTCGTCACTAGTTTTAGTACTATTGTTGTTCCTTTTTAATTTGGTACTTAAAAGGGTTTTCTGTTCTTGATATTCAAAACCGTTAAGGAATAATGAGGAGCACGAGTACCTTTTGTGATGCTTTGTGTGCCGATATGAATATATAAGTAGGTATTTGTAAATTATTTTCTCTATTGTATGGCAAACATTGAATGTTAGGTTTGTGGCGGCCTTCGGTCTTGCATGAATCCTTCAATTGGCGTCACTTGACAGCCACACTGTACGTGTAATGTTCGGTCGCGGTGCCTTAACTGTGATACTAAAACATGTTAATGAAATATATGAAAATAAACGTAAAAAATCATAAATCGAACACGTACGTACGTTTTGTTTTCTTAGAAAAATTCGTAACCCCACCCTCCTTTCGCTTCAGAAAATCACCCGATTTATTGCTTGAGAAATCGACTTTCGTGTGGTTTGCAGAAGATTCCTATTTGTTTATTGCAATAACTGCAGAAAAGCTTTGTTTAAAATTACCATTGTAACTTATATTTGCTATTCCGGGAACCGATTACGAGGGATGTAATGAATCTTAAATAATGACCCATAATATAAGTTAATATGCCAATATCATCGAAATCAGTTCAGTGGGTTCTGGATTAAACGTGCACAATCAGACAGACAGACATTCTACAAAATATGTTTTGGCATGTTTATCAATAACAAAGCCTACTAACAACATAAGTAGTTATTGTTTATTGAAATTTTGGAAACAAAACGGTTCCATGTGATGATAATTATCAAATTTCGTCTACTAATTCAGGGAATTCTCTTTTAAGCGAATTTAATATAATTGCAAAGAATACACATGGCGTTAACGTGATATTTATTTAAATCCAATCTATGTCTATACTAATATTATAAAGAGAGAATGTGAATTTTATGAGTTGGTGTATACGATAAAGGTAATCTCCTGAACCACGGCGCCTTTCTTAAAAATTATTTTACCATTTTAAAGACACATTATTCCGAATGGATCTAGGCTGTAAGACAAGAGTATGTGTATAATAATAAATTGATGAACCCGAAAAAAGTCTGCACGGACCGCTAATGTAAAACAAATAAACTACTTAATTAACTTTTCCATGTTTCGATCCAGTTAAAACCGAGGTCAAGTTAAACCTGTCTCGTTGAAACTCACGTACTTGTACTTCCGCGCAGTAACGGATAGTTTAATTGAAACCAGTGATAACAATACTAGTATATTAACATATTAAATAATAAATTATTATTAATTAGTATATTGAGTATATTCATTATATTGATATTGGAAATGCAACTGCCACTTTCTTTTTATGCTTTAGTTATGACGGCGGTGTTCTTAGGAACAAATGAATGATACTGCAGATAAAATAACAGTATGTCCGATTCAGACTCCTGTAGGATATTATTTCAAACTCAAATTCTAAATCATTTAATAATTTGGGTATTTTGTAAATATAATTACGCACGTAATTTTGTGCTTCTACAACAGTTTCCAAAAGTTGCTTTAACGTTGAGAATAAGAAACGAAGACAGAAACTTTTCAGCTCATCTTTTAAAACACCATAACGGTAATTACAATGTAAATTTTAATTGAGTGGAATCGATTGCGGCACTGTTATTCCCAGGCGTCCTTATCATTTATATTATCGTACAGAAAATGTATCCAGGAGTAATTAACGTTTCCTGTGGTAACTTTAAGATTTTGGTTTTCCTCTTAACCATTTGTCAAGATGTATATCCTAGATTTTTTGTTATATTAAACCCAATACTTTCGCAGATGATATAAAAGGGAGAAAGGGATACGTATTCGTGTATTTTCTCGAATGTATTTTAAAATCCATATGCATTTTAAAATAATCAACAAATATTTTTGTGTGCGTCATATGAAAATCTCTCGTATACACTTCACCAAAGATTTCATACAAATTTTTTTCTCACCTTTCGTCTTAAAAAAAATTTGAACCGTAGATCTTTATTTACGATATGCTGCCATCATTGGATCCCCGAACTCTATATATATATAATACCACTCGTAAAAGTATATTCTCTGGGTTCAGACCATTAAAATTTATATTGAGTTGTTGACCTTTGACGTTGCATACTTATCTGTGTAAGTTTTTTGTTAAAAACATAAATATACTTTAATATTCTTCTTAACTGATTCAAACTCAATTACAACTTTTTTGCTCTTGCATTAACTTCCATTTTAAATGTGTACAATATTACAAATTGTCACAAAACTATAGCAAAGGTACATATTATATATTTTAAATGTACAAAGTATCACCATCAACATTCCTCTCACAATTTTTATTCATCGTTTCAACACTACGAGCACAATGCTAGGGCCATCCATATTTATACGGCAGTACATTCAAGTAATATCGAGTTCTTATGTAAACGAGTTTAAGAACACTTGAGTCAATACTGTAACGAATGTAATTAAATGACAACTTACATAACTAATTCAACCATTTCTGGTACATTCACGATCGCTGGTGTTATAATGACTAGTGGCCCGCTCCGGCTTCGCACGGGTGTACTTTATCAATAGTTTCCGCAGCGTATGCGATGAACGAAATTTTTAAGCGAATTTTTTTACACCTTGATACCTGTTACTGAAGTTTTAGCAACCCTTATTTTTTTCTACAAATAAATATAGCCTATGTTACTCAGGGATAATGTACCATTCTAATAGCGAAAGATTCTTTTAAATCGGTGCAGCAGTTTTTGAGTTAATTCGTTACAAACATACAAAAATACAAAACCTTCCTCTTTATAATATTAGTATAGAAGTATAGATGGACAACTACGTGTAATTTATCAAAAGTATGATATAATTTTGGACTTGCAATTTAAAACCAATCACTGGTGTCAAAATTGTCATAACTCATGTTTCATGAAACCATCATTAGATAATTTTTGGATTAAGATTATGGTTAAGATTACAGATTATGTTTGGTTTCTATTAATTACTTAATTGATTCATGAAGGTAAATTATTTATAATTTAAAAACGGAATATAGATCTATAGTTTAGAGATAAACCAAAAAGAATCGAGTTATAGACAAATACAAATACCGTTTTTATTTGTACAGTAACAAGTCTCCCTGCAAACAAGTAATCCTAAAGAAGTATTCATAAATAATTAATTAGTTAAATAAATTACTGTATAAGATTTAAGTCTGATGTTCCATGAGATGACATGGATTATAAAACCAGACGCGTTTGTAATGCTAATATTCGCATGTCAATAAAAAAACATCGACGTATTGGATATATTGAAATAACGTTAATGTACTAAATTTCAATCCTCCAACGATGACATTAAATACAATTATAAGGATGATCGTATAGAGGAGGCTACAAAAAAAATTGACAGTCAACATCCTAGCTACTCTATGCTCCTAGCGAAGAGTCATGATTTGTTTGCGAACATTCTACAAGTTTAAGGAACAAGATCTATAAGGTCCGCTTTTTATCGCTACATAGTATCATTAGAGACCATATTTATGGTTTGTTTATCAGCTTTATTAATGGCAAATGTACTCGTATTGGGAAACGTAGGTTAGAGAAACTTGTTAGAGATTCTTGGAAGATACAATTTTACAAGATGTTACATCGACAATGTAGGCATTGTCTATTGTACTATGTGACAGGCTGATGCTTACTTAACTGATATTAGCTAATACTAATAATAATTATATAAATGAAATTTTATACAAATGTTAAACATCATAATTAAATATTAACTTCTCCTTAATGGTGAGTAACTTATGAAATATGTTTATTTTTCATTTTTTCTCCTTAAAAATATCTGTTCACATAAAAGTAGTAGAATAGTATTACTAAAGTTTACACGCCGATTTAATTCTCTCGCATTCTCTCTCCATTCCTTAGTTGAACCCAAGGGAGGTAGTCTTTAAAACTCATAGGTTTAAAGATATTACTTGTCTTGATGAAGCCACTGATGAAGCCAATACTCGAAATTAGATAACACTTGAGTTGGCTGATTCCAAAAAATCGGTCAAGTCCGAATCAACATCGCGTAAAGTTTGCAAGAAGTTTGTAAGAACTGCTTCCACACTGAATCGTATGCAAGTATATTTTTCATTTCCTATTAACAACTATCAATATATATTACTATACTATATGCTATTATATTTCCTATTCAACGATTGGATTTTCTCAGATGTTTTATATTTCATGAGGATCGACGTTTCGTATTTTTTATTTTTATTTTAGAAAACCTTTTCGCAATCTGATGTGCGAGTATTAACGAAAAGAAGCAAGCCATTCAATGAGGGATCCGTAGTCCATCACGTGTACGAATTCGCACAAGCATTGAAGACTACTATTAATCAAACAAATTGTTAAAAAGTAGATGTATATTACAACAAGAGTAACATTGATTTATTTTAAATACAAATGTCGTCTGTTTTATATTCGTTACTGAAAACCTTCCGTTGCAGTTCTAAAAAATCGATAATAATAGCCAATAACAAAGTCCTCCGCGTCCCTCAGTGTTCACCGGTGACTCGGCAATTGCATATGACTTTGACATTGAGGATGTTTATAAGTGACTCATTTATCGCCTATTGACATAAAAACCTATGGTTCCTATTCCATAGAAATAAAAGGTCACGGTATAAAAGTTACACACTTGTTTTTTGCACTGGCCAAACAAGTCGTGACCATCACGCCAAATTATTATTCAAACGAAAAGGTCAAGCTCGACAGGAAAATAACGATTCGATGACCACGGCAAGTTACGTTTAAATATTTACTTACAACCTAAATATTACATTCGGTTGCTTTTTACGGTAAAAGAAAATATCGTTAGGAATACTTGCGTACCTGGGAGTTCTCCATAATACAGTCAAAGGTGTAAGAACACTACTTATCGGCACTTGGCCAGTTTAGTGGACAACGGCTTTTACCACTTATATTGGGAGAGACAATACATGCCCAAAAGTAGGACACTGACTGTTGACAAAGAAACGTATACCTAAACCCTAAGCATTTATAATTATGCAGGAAACGCAGTTTTTATCGATAAAACGTAAATATTTATATGATCCGGAACGTAACAGTAAGCGGGTAAATTGTGTTCGATGTATTTTTTGTCTCAATGTGATTCCACAAATTACTTTAATGTTATGTGCATTTTAGGAAATTCTGATTTTCGGAGCTATGAAGAGCTCCGTTCGTTCCTTGAATCTTAGCTTCCCTGCTCATCTGCTCGTGGTGCACCGTGTTACAACGGGGCAGGCATTTCATTCCCGCAAGGTCCAGCTGAATTACGCTAAACAGTATAATATATATACAGCGTACTTACAGGCCGTATAAAAGTATACACATTCATGAGTTTAACGTAAAAGGTGCGGAAGATAAGTGTGCAGAAAAATGTAACGGATTTTAGTTAACCCTCAACAAAACTTCACTCCTCATATATTTCCATATTCCAGTACAATTTGGAATACAGAATAAAAAAGTGACGAAATATTTAGCCAACAATGCAACAATCTTGATTTGAGTGGATTATGGGGCACACAAAAAGGCTGTCGCATGATACGTACGACTGACATAAGTCAAAGTACGTACTCGAATCATTATTTACGTGTCAAGTGACTTTCGCTCAGTGGGTACACGAACATTGTTGTCGTTACAAACACGCGCACACGTGCCGACACGCGAGATCGGAGTCCGGCTTCCGCTGTTGATCTAAAATTATACAGGATGTTTGGCGATGAGCGAAAACGGTTTGTCGGTATCAATACGTATCATACCCTCAACGGATATTCGAAATAAACTATCATTATTAACGCATCAGTAATTGGGTATTTCTACGTATCTTTTTGACGAACATCATCAACAAAATAGTAAAAGAACTTCCATCTTTTTATCAGTAATTCCAGTCGATTGATAAACATTTTTCACACCTAAACAAATAAAAACAAAAAAAAAACGTAAGATTATACTCGAAAATATCCAGCAAGGACGTACTAATAGTAGTTTTTTTTTATATGTACATAAACATAAATATTATCTGCATAGGGATCTTCAATTAACTCCACGATATTTATCAAAGATTATTCAAATGGGTGGTTACAAGTATTCGTTTTCATTAAATTATGCAGCAGCACTCGTCACATTTGTTGTAGTCACACTGTGGTATGACTTTAAAATTCGTTGCAAACTACAGCAATGGCTACTTCGAGTTGTCAAAAGTGTCACAGAATAATCAGTAAAACTTATTGAAATTCAAAAGTACATAAAATTCATATTGATTATACACCCATTCTACGCGTCATGTTGTACAAAGATACGTGTTCGAATTTTTAGTATTTTTACTGAGAATATAAAAAGAGCAAAGGAATTTCAACATAATTCCAAACTCGAGTCGACTTTCAGCGTGGAGTATGAATAAAAATTTAAGAGTGTAGGTACCTAAAATTGAACCAGTAGAGAAAGTACGCGTCGTCATATCGTGCTAATATCTCCGATCCGACTATCACGGGCACATCTAGACTAACTTTTCTCTTTGATAACTGACGTTGACCAATTAAATATCATTCAATTAACGAAGTTATGAAACTCGAGGTGACAGCTGTTAACGTAACGAGCGCTGTGTAAATTGCATACTAGCTCACGATCTGACTTTACTTTAGCTTTAAAAAGTGCACTAAGGCTTACCATAGCCAAAGAAATTTAGAATAGGGTTACCATCAGTTCCGCGATTAATTTTTCTTAAGATAAAATCATATGCAATATAAGAAAATATAATCATACTTCATTCAAGCGTTATCGGTATAATTCTTGTTTATAGATGTATGGGGATTAAAAAGTTCTACCAATCTCTGACAGAAGCCCAGGCGAAGTCGTGCGTGTGGTGCTCATAGATCCTGTTAAATAACAGACGCTATAGCAAACGGTCCCACCTGTAGGAACTTGCTGGGTTTTTTAATACCCAGTTTTAGCCCGACGGTACTTCTAGCAGGAATTTTTACCTGGCTAGCTACCATCCTCATTCTCAAATCAACTGTGAAATGTTTTACACGTTGCGATTTCAGTATCGAAGAACTAATAATAAATGTATCCCCCATTTCCATTTTTGCGTTATGGAAGTGCATGAGCGGCAATAACCACCTACCATCAGATATCCTGACTACTTTTTCGTCGATTATTGACATAAAAAGAAACCTTATTCTTTCAGATAAGATTCTATACTTCGAAGTAAGATCACATCAATAAACTATCAAAAGTAAGTGTAAGACAATACAATCCAGTATTTGATTATGCCCACAAACGAATTAAGTCTATAATTGACGCATAATTTATTACTTCGACAATTATAGCCACCAGACTAATCCCAAACGATTGCCAATAAAAATATATTTTTCCTTGTCAGTACTCGTATTCGTATCCCAATAAACAAACATTAAATATAATATTCATAGATAATCGATCGGTGATTTGAGAACCTGTTACCTATTACGTAGACTTACAGTTTGTTAAAGCATACCTACATAACTGGAACTAACTATGTGACTGCTAATAAACAGTTATCTATGTGTA
The DNA here is from genome assembly GCA_003671415.1 of Megathymus violae. Classification (NCBI taxonomy): domain Eukaryota; kingdom Metazoa; phylum Arthropoda; class Insecta; order Lepidoptera; family Hesperiidae; genus Megathymus; species Megathymus violae. The sequence goes on from PDGT01000056.1 coordinate 969,712, forward strand.
TTTAAATGACGCAATGACACACAATAGGTGTTCGTTAGATACGAGGTATTACAGTAATATTACTAACTTCCTTTTAACTGGCTATAGAGCTGAAAATTTCTCAGTGGAAGAATATGAGCACTTTTTTGCTGATAGCCGGCAAATAAGCAGATACTGACTTTGAAACTAAACATTTCTCAGTGGAAGAAAACGGATACTTTTACGATGATAGCCGGTAATTGGGAAAAGTAACCACTTGATGGTACATGGTAACTCCACGCACTTCCACAGGGTAAGTGCTGTCACCAATAAGTAGACGATTTAACATTTAAACTAGCTTGAACACCCTATAACTGAAAAACGTGGAATATATGTCATTGTTGGTATTAGAAGACTTACAGCTAGCAAGATAAAAAAACATCTAAAAACATGACGACCATTGGGACTAATGTGAATGATGATACATAATCCTTCGAAACAGCGGACTTCACGAGTAGGTAGAATTTGCTTTGCAGTCTTTAAAAACTAGAAAACCGGACTTAGCGCACATAAACCGGGCTTTTGACTTCCAAGGCCAGCAATTTTTTACTAAACATGTACATATTTGTATAACAAGGTGGTAAACAATGTACATAGTATGCTTCGTCAGAAATCTTCCTTAAGTATACAGTTTCTTTAATAAATAATGTAATATATTTGTTACAAAAAAAATTCAAAATGTTTTATATTATAATTTCTACAATTTTCTTTTCAAATTGAAGATGTTTATCAAAAACCCCGACGGACTGCAGTGAAATGACGTTCAGGTTTGAAAAGACACATTGGCAGGACTATTGACCATGCTAGGTGGAATTGTATTCACATAAATAAATAAAAATATATGTAAGGTAAGGTGGTAGAAACTTTGTACAGCCCGTGTGAGCCAGGACTAGAAGCACACTTCTCAACTCTCCCATAAAGCATGTTACTTCAATTAATCTCGTGTTTCTCCGTCCTGGAGCACACTACAACAACTTAACACTACATGGGACTGCATACCCGTTTGGAGATTCCGGTAAAGTCCCAATCGTGCTTACGAAAGTTCCGTATTATAATCCATGTATATAATTATATGCAAATGCAAAACAGTTCAGTTCCATTTTCTCTTCTTTTTTATTTAACAGCTATAATCGACGTTATAAACTGACTTCAAAAAAAGAGAAACATCTTAATAAGTGTGTATTTTCGATGTTTATATTATCTCAAAACTCCGTCATTCATGAACCGATTTTGAGATTTCTTTTTTTTTTAAGAGTTTTTGTTTGGTCCCATTTTCATTTAATTAAAAAATACCACCCGTAAGTGTAGGAAATAGGAGATGAAATTTTATCACCCTTAGGGAATGGGCTCGAATTTTATTTATAGTTTCTTTCACAGGTCCAAATCGATTGTTTTTTCAATTAATTTTTTAGAAATGGAATGTTATTTAATCAATATGTTTGTATTTCGACATCTAGGTGAACACTAGTTTGTATAAATACTAGTAACCTGACCTCGCTTCCGGAAATATCCTTCCGTTCATTTACATTATTGTATATTAATGTCAAACTTTCACTTATTCCAGTAGACTAAAAGAAAATAAACCGTTACAGAAGTTCTTTCGAAACTTGGTTCGATCCTACAAATGATCCGTTTTTCATTAGATATATAAGAATCGTAAAAATCTGTATCTGATTGGCTGTAAATATGGGTCATGTCCTACGCCAGTCGTACCCAATCACTTTCGTAGGCTGATAAAGCAAGTTTAATCTGCTTGTGAACGTTTTCACGTACGTGGCGATTACTTAACCTACAAGACATGTTTGATAAAAATTAACAATAAATGGTCACGCACTCATCCTCCCGCACTAGGATTCCATGTGTCACAAACGTACAAAAAACATCACAAGTATCCAAGCAGTTATAGCGTAATTCGCCTAGATTGGAATCGTTCACCCAGGTGTAGTTTGTCAATGTTTGAGTATTGTATTCAAAGTAAATTAGCTTCAGTAAAGGATGTTATAGGTAAAGGCCCACTAATATTGTATTTTAGTTAGCGCAAACAAATCTCATCACAGACTAATATCTTCCTCAGAGGGAATTGAGTTCTTCGCTCGGCGGACAGGTTCACTAATAACTGAACTAAAGTATCGACAAATATTTCCAGACTTAAATATTTCTTTAGTAAATAATTATTAATCAATAATTAATTAATAATAATAATATATTATATATAATATTAATTAATAATTAATATTTAATGAAATGTTTATCTATAATTGTTCCACTGCTATGCTCAAATCTGTTTACGCAATGTAACAAGTTAAGGCTATCAGTGAAATATTAGGGAAATTATATCTATTGAAATATAGTTCCGGAATAAACCAAATAAATTACCCACCTTTTTGCAGACCTCAGCTAGATCGACTAGATAGAACGGTTACCTGTAAAAAAATAAATATAAGTCTTGTTATTTTTACAATATGAATTATATTATTCTTACAAAACTATCAAACGAGTTAAAAAAATCGATTTCGACGTGAAATATGACAGTTTTAGCTCATTCAGTTTGTTTGTTACTCTCTAACAATAAAAGCAACGTCAAAATATGTTTTTAAACAGCTTCAAAAAAAAGAAAAGTCTATAATCCTGAGTATCTATTTTTTAGTTGGCTACAAGTTAATATTCCAACAAAATCGATAATAATTTACAAATCACTATTACATCACAACCGAATCCATATGATTATTGCTCAAAACAAATTACGCAAATATAAATAACACACACTTACACGTTTCCATCGCCATTAAAAAGTACTTACAGCTATCATCAATTCAAAATCATGAAACATTCTACGTTTAAATGTTTAAAAAAATAATGACATATTATGAAACTACCAGTATTCTTAAAGAGTGTCAGAGTTCGTTCAGAACTCTTTGTGAGCAACTTCATTACATAATGTAACAGAGTTATACGTTCTAAACATGTAAGTGACACTAATACGCTTTGCACTTGAGATGTAACAGTGGTTTTGTTTTTAGTTTTTCACTCCGTCGGGTTGGTTTTTATACAAGAATGGCACAAGGCTTCGACTTCGGACTGTGTTCTTTGACAGACACTATTTCAACATTTCTTATGTTTATTAGTACATAGGCTATTGTTTTCAATGTAACATCTGTCTTGCATTCCCATTAGCAGAAAATTTTGTATATTATTAGGGGCTCTATCTATGCTTCAGTTCGAACTAATCGACACTACTCGTAGTACTCTTTGTCTTACTACGAATTGGGCTATGGAGTCTTCCATATGATTAAAACAAATGCTAACCAGAGAAAAAGCGGCTTTTGCCTTCGCGTTATGACTGACTGTGTATTTTTAATTTAATTTTATATTCAGTAGCAATTCAGTTCTTTTTCACCAAAATCCTTCTTCTTTTATGCTAATTATATTATTTTAATGCAACGGAATAATTCGTTTCAACTTTGCTGCTTTTTTACTCAATAAAAAATAATACATATACAATTATTCAAGACCGACTCTGAAATGTGACATAAAATGTTCTAACAAAAGAAACCGACGAACAAACAACCGAAACAAGCAAACATGTCTATAATGGGCGGTGAAAGCGGGTGCCTTTTCTCACGACAAACGAGACATTCGGATGATGGAAGACACGGAAACTGCTGTTGGGTAACTCACTGGGACCTTGGTTACACAATTTGCAATAAATATCAAACTTGTTATCTAAAATGTTGAAGAAACATTAAAATCTTATAATATCGAAGTGGACTGGGGCATTGGATAATAGTTCAGTTGGTAAAATATTAAGTTTCAATATTAAATTATTAAGTATCAATAAACGGTAAGTAAAGTAAATAAATCTCAGTATACTTGAAAATACTAAGTATGTGTTATTAAGCGTTGTCGGATAATTTTTTTTGTTTATATGTTGATGCGACAGGTATTAAAATTACCATTATTAAAGGTATCTTAAATATGTCTATCATACGAGTAATGAGTTCAAAATACTACAAATAATCAATTAAAAAATTAAAAACATTTCGTTACTCTAATACAGTATTTTTAAACTTAGTTAGGTTGGAGGAATAAAGCTTCATTTTTAGTTTTAATTTGGATATTACTAAAAAAATCACACAAATATTATATCTGAATAACAATAATATATTTTGTTACCTTAGCTTACGATATTAATATTTTTGTATACCTACTGTTGTTCATTTAAATCGACATCAATACAACAGTGGCTTTGACGTTTTATTAACGTTTAAATATTGTGTTTTATTATCTGTATTACATATAACATTAGGTAGATATAAAACTACAATTAGGTAGATATTCGTTATTGTTGGCAATAAATTGAACAACCACTTACATCTTATTTTCTACGTCTTAAGCCAGTTTTAGCAAGATCATCATTATGTTATTGAATTCATATTTTAAAATCACTTTGTACTAGTAAACTTTAATGATATTATCACCATACAGTAGGGCCGTGTTTAACCGCACAGATTGTGAGGCGAGCGATTAAATATTTCCTTAGATAATTCAAACACATCACTATATTAACTAAACCAATTCCATACTATAATATAAAAGAATATATTCTTTTATGTAAAAACAATAGTCTGCAAACGAGTAGACATGCTCTCGTTTGCAAACTAGTAATAAGCGCTGCTATTTGTCACCAGGTGCATAATGCTTAACCGACACATTGTCGGCCTAGGACGCGATGAATTCGCCTTAAAAACATAAAAAAAAACGGAAAAGATAACAATACTACATATTTAAATATAAAATTACACATATTTCATTTATCAGTTGATTTAAGAATAACGGAGGAATGAATACTATTATAATTTGGTGATCAAAACTTTAAAACCTACCGTATTTATTTTTGTAACCGGTTAATTTAATTATACTTTTTATACAGCAAAACATCGCTTTTCTTTTACAACCTAGATAGTATCCAACAAGCTAATTAATTATGTTACTGGGTCGAGAGGAAAACGGTAATGAGACATGTGCGTTACAAAAACGTGCCATGCGGGTTACAAAAACATGTAACATAATGTTAAACACATTATTTTAAATATTCCCCACATTTTCGAGCTATTGGAACATACAAATTTTCGCCAGTCGGCAGTACAATACGTCATAACTAAATCTTAAAGTTATTCCGTCCATTACGTCCCTCCAGCTGGTGGCTGGGCTCTGTATCGCCTAGTATAATTTCGATCCTCTTGAATGATGATCGGTTTCCATAACTGCCTGGCCAAATACCAACTTTATTTTACAGTAGTCCAGATGTGTATTCATAGTTGTTTATAAAAATCAACATACCCAAAATTAATATCCAAAACATGACTTTGTAATAAAATATTGTACCAGTAATAGTAGATGAAGAGCTTTGAAAGTCAGCCAACCTTGGTCTGAGTTCGAACTCTGCACGCCAATAATGTCGACAAATTCATAAATATTTATAATCACTTGCACCTAGGAAAAAAAACTGCAGAAACCTACATAAATGAACAGAAACAAAATTTCATGCGTATATGTGAATTATTAAACTAAATTAAAATATCGCTTAACCCTAATTAATATCAAAGAAATTAATGATTACAGATAATTGACATCCTTAGCGTCAACTCGGTCGCTGAATAAATTGAGATTTCTAACGAGCGAAGTGTATCGAGATCAATCTCGTTACAGGGCTTAGTGAGGCGTAACGGCGAGAGGTCGATACCATATCAGATGCCAGCCTGAATTTCAATAAAATAAAAAATATTATTAATTACTTATACTCCTCACCTTTTCGTTTAGCACCAAGGCCCGGCTTCTAATATATATTAATATAACAGCAACACACTATTACAACGGAAAAATATCAAAATATATTTACGTCATGTGTTAACATTGTCATGTATTTAGGTCATTACTGTATTTAGGCAATCATACAAGCGATACAACTTTACATATTTTTATGAAAAATAGGAATTGTATATGTATAGTAATAATATGCGAATTGTATTGATAGGTAATAGAAGTTATTAACGAATCACCCAAATTATATTTATATAGTTATTGTTATGCAGGCTAAATGGAATAAAAATAACCTATGTATGTACTCTAGTCATTTACATCGAAGCAATGCTTAAAGAACTAATTACTATTAAGCATGTAGAAAAACTCCAAGATGAAGACTTGAAGAAATCTCATCTGGCAGAAGAATTCGTCATTCATGTGGATGACGATAACTCTGATGGACAATGTCTCTGGTGACTCTAATGTACAATTTTAATGTAAATACTTTTAGATTTAATTTTAGATATACATAAGTTATTACCATTATTATCTTTTTTGCTGTTCAATTTAACCTTAGATATAAGTATTTATATTTATTTTTAATATAATTTAATTTAAATCATTATTATTCTTATTTTAATAAATATGTTGTTTTATCTATTTTGCTTTCATTTTTATCACAATCCCACATAATGAAAAAACTAAATACACTATCGATAACGCTTATCGACAACAATAATGCGCATCGCTATGCCCGCCCATAAGGCCCGTGAGTGGAAGAGAGAGCAAAATACTCGCTTCACCGCTCCGACGTTTTCTGACCCAAACTGCATGAGAAAAATATTATACTATAATGTCCATTTCCACACTTCAACTTTTTTTGAGAAATGTTTGAATATCCTTTTGTTGTTTGTACAGACGATTGTTTATACCAATTTTAACCATCTAAGCCAAAATAAAAAGCAAAATTTTCATAGAAACTAATAACTCATTACATCGTTATAAAATATACATACTTTCTAAAATCAATTTTTAATGCATGAAACCTTTGTACAAAGTGTATTGCGTTAAGGAAAAGCCGTTTAGACTGCGGTATCTGTCAGTGATAGATTTTTTAGGTAAATATATTTTTTAAGTAGATATGAACATTTAATTTTTACAAATTTAAGTTGTCTTATCTCAATACCGCATGCCTGTTATCGAATGAAATAATATTTCAATTATTTTATCCGTATTATTCAGTTCACTGTCGGTTATTACTTTTGTGGTTATCAATAGGATGGAAACTGTTTTTTGTGCAATTATTAATTTATTAAATTCAATGAAATATAGTCACACTTCGGCATACTTGTCGTTGTGAAAACTTTAACGATGCTCTCACAATTTACATCATCACAATCCATCTTATTTGTTCAGCTCGGGTTTGTTCCACAATGTCAGGGTTAAAGACCATGATCTAGTCTACAGCAGACTTCACACGTCTATGACAAAATTATGCACAACACGCGAGTATGCAAGTTTTCTCGCGATGCTGTCGTTCACCAAAGGCAATGAATGATAGTTAAATTTCTAATTCGCACATAAACCTAAAAAAACCGTAATGCCTTTACGATTCGAACCTAGGCACTTCCATGCAAAAGATCAGCAGACAACAAACAAAATATATTAATACGTAATTTATGTCAGTTTACAAATAATATACACATACTTTTGTTAATGACTTAATGACAGCCTCCACTCCACTTTTCAAATTGTTACGTAATCATTAATAGAACATAAAAAATATATTTTTAAAGATATAAAATATCAGCATTTTATTTATTTAATCCCATTTAATAACTAAAGGTCTAATATGTCTATGCAAAATTTTATCTGAGCCCTCGTATCTGCATTCACCGTGCTTAAGACCAATCGCGAGCCGCCGCCTGCAGCTTACGTAATTACTTACTTACTTTCATTATATTCTAATCGAACATCATATCTACAACTTTAATATTTGTCTCTGTAACGATTTTGCAAGTATTAAACGAATTCAAAAATCTACTTTACCTACTGCATCAATAGTTACTTCCAACCTCCTATTCTCCAACAGATACGAACACCTAATAGTAACCGTATTGAATTTAGCTTTCATTAAAAACATTTTAGACGACCTTCTGGACGTCGGTCTATGTAAATTATCTCTCGACATTGACACCTAAGCCGCAGCCGGATCTATAACTGGTACCTAAGGTTATCAGCACAATCAGTCACTGCAGCCGTGTACTCCAGTAGTCTAGCTCAACCTTGAGGTTTGTGGTTGAACTCGGTCGGCTAATAGCGGCAGTTCACATTGTTGACGGTTTGAACGCTGCATGTATACTTTAGTCAATTGTTTTTTTATAAATCGCTACAGACTTAATAGCTAGGGATAAACTTAACACCTAATGATTCTTTCCCAAGTCAAAGTATAACTGTCCAGATCTCTAGCTCCGGATCAGGCTCCTCTCACAATATTACTATCTTTGTAAACATTAAGGCGATATCAGGTCTACAAGTTAAAGTATTTCTTCTCCGAACACATTTTAAAGTCGCACAATTGAATAATTGGTAGTGCATGGAGGTTTCAAACATCCAAATCCAAATCCAATCCAAAAATCTGAAACTAACAAAATTTAATCCTTTTTACCAATGAATAATATCGGAGTGTCTAATGAGACTTCAAAATTATGGGGTTCACTGAACTTAAAACAATGACTAATTCTGATAATGATGTCAAGTTGATACTCTTGCATTACACTCTTAAGTTTTCGCGCTAGACGGATAAGTAAAAAAGGACAAGAAAACATTTCCCAAAGTAAACTAGTTACTAATATAAACTAGGTTACTAGTAATGCATAAAAAAAAACTGTAGAAGATTTATTTCGAAATAAGTTCAAGTATGTACGCCGCAGTGAGTATATCACATACATGGGTATATCGGTCGCCTGGTTGATTTATGTCTGCCGAACTGCTATCACGTCAAGTTTTTTTTATGTCACTAATCGACAAACGAGTAGACGAGCCACCTGTTTGTAAGTGGTCACCGTCGCCTATAGACTTCAGTAACACCAAAGGTATCATCAAAGGTTTCCGACCGAAAAGGAAGCGGAGTACCCGCGTTATTACTGGCTTTCCAACTTGCGACCGAAAGACATATGAACATTTGATGGTTGATTTTAGAAGGAGGGTGGAGTTAGACCATAAGTCTCACAGTGAAACCTCACAAACTTTTCACATGAAACTAGTAAATTACGTATGATATACGAATATTAATGTACAGTTAGTGTACTTACTTATTTTAATTATATTTATGAATTATATATTATTTTAAAATAGGTAAAAAAATTCAAAATGTTTTAATATGTAATTCAAATATTCAAAAAAATATTTAGAATTATCCATTTTGTCTCCACTGACGTCCAGTCAGGACGATTAAGAGTCAGTGTAAATGAACTATAAAGTTACCATCTTAATTTTTTGACAATGCTTTAGTTAGTTTTAGAGTAGATTAGATATAATACATACTCGTAATAGAGATAAGTTAGTCTCTTAAAATATACTCAAAATAAAAATTGAAATCGATATTGTTAAAATCATGAAATACTTCAGAATTTTAAATGTTCGAAGAATATCATTCAGAATGGATATTGAAGAAATAAAAACTTAATCATATTACTATAATTATCTTTTGAATATCACTAGTTAATTGTTTTTTTTCATAACAATATTGAGTGTTGACAATGCAATCAACGACCGGGAAACCATGGTCACTCAGGATGCAAATCACGAGCGTCTTCGTGACGTTATGAATTACAAAATCATGAAATCTAAGGAAAGATAACATCTGGAAGACGATTATAATTCCGTACGCGTTGTAACAAACCGGCCAGGTCCTTGACACTATAACAGTTTGTTTATGATTCTTGTTTTGACCATAGACAAGACGAGTTTTTGACTATTTCACGTTTGCATCCCATATTATAAAAACATCTTGACTTTTATAAGTTCACGCTGGAGTGGATGTTATGTATACCGGGGTATATGTGTATGGGGTAATGTTATGGGGTAATGTTGGTAATGGGGTATTATACTTTAATTAACAAGGAATCGTTTATTCCCAGTCCAGATATTTAGTCTGTGGTCTGTGAGTTAGTTATCTGATATGCAATTAAAATTTATGAAATAAAGCTAAGTTGTCTTTTCAACGACCTCGCCAAAAAGAACTGCTTCAAATTGCAGTACCTAAATTATCGAACACTGAGTTTTTGTAATACTTTTTTAATATTACTATGATAACGAACAATTTGTGATCGGTCACACCGCGCGGTCACTGACCCGACACGAAATTTAACAATTTTCCACTCCAAGTAGGGTTTCGAAAACATCTGTCGTTTGCACTTCACAAATGAAGAACTTTGCCATGTTTAACACCCTTATTTATAGTCGTACAAAGCTCATTTTTGAATGAATCGTGGATAGTCGTATAAACGCAGGTATCTCTGCTTCACTGAATCGTTAAAACGTTTGTCGAACGCAATTTCTTTGTACAGTTACTCACTTTCTGTCACTTTTATCTGAGGCCTTTAGCTGTTTTTTATTCTAAGTTGATTTTAACTATAAAAATAATCAAACCATGACTGATCGGTCGATCAAATTTTAAATTAATCGGTTCTGAAATTGATCCTTTTAGTATATTTAATGTTAACATTCCGAATTACAACATACAGAATAATCAAACTTCAATAGTAGACTAAAAAAACCTTATTTAGCGCTCAATAAACTATTTTTTAATTTTACTAAGCATTTGTGAAAATCCACGAAGTTTTTTTCTACAAATCTTTATTCTCTCTATATTGAGATGTAATTCACTAAAGAATCTACAACAAAGTAAATTAATACTCAAGCCCATGGTCAGGCGATCCGCACAAATGACAACAAAATTTCCTCGACCTTTACAGTAGTAGTGTGCCTCTAGTAAGTTGTAAATTATAACTTAAGTAGTAGAACTTAAATTACAAGTTTGAAGACATGATAGAATATCAGTTGATAATCAATTAGGTATACCCACGATGGCAATGCTTGACGTATCGTTACATTACACTCAATTAACTACGTGGTAAGTTCATGTGACTAAAACTTCTGACAACTTAATTCGAGGCTTCCTTACTTACAAGGATAAAATCACCACTAAAGTGACCAGTTACGAACTGTGTTATTTATATAACAATTTCGATCTACTGACACGAGTTCCGCGTATATTAATTACATTACGCAATGGTTCTCTGGTTGTGGTTTGCCAAATTTACAATCGAAAGCGCGCCAAATAGTAATATTTTAACATAACTAAAACGAATGTGTGTCAAGGTTAACACGAGTCTTTACCAAAGTGATAAAAGTTAGGTAAAAGCCCATTGAAATCTCGCATCGGTGAAGATCTAAATTCAATATAATGAAGTGTCACGCAAAGTATGGCGAGCTACCATTGTCGATTGTTCCATACGCAATGATGATTACGGCAAAGTTTAGAGGACAATAGACAGTGAAACTTATTGCACGGTTGGTCTGAGTTACTACTGAATACTGAATCTGCACATAACGTATTTTTACAATAAACCTTGTATTATGTTAAAGGACGTGGTTAGACTAGCACTATGGACGTTTTACACCGAGACATTTTAACTCGGTCTTCAGAAGTACACTAACTTTTAAAGCAAACTATAATATCAAACCAACAGTACTTAAAATTGGCCTCAGTTATCCGTTAGTAATCGACATCTCAAAAAATCGGAAGAGAAAACTTGGGGAACATCAACACTAACATTCTAAGTCGTTACAGCAAATAAGCTGCCGTGTTATGCTAGGACAACATTTACAGGATAATCTTAAGCCCCTTCCTAAGAATGTATGTTCTTCTGCAACTACGATACTGTGGTCCACGCTGTCCACCGTCACAAAAAATAAATGAAGGAGAATCAGTGAATAGGTTTAAGTGAAAATAAACTTATTCAAAGGTAAGATGCAAAAAGAAATTCATAAACACAATTTTCTCCACACAATAATCACAGAACGAACCAGCGGTTTCTTGTTTGGAATGCGAGTAACTCGAGCTGCAACCTTATCCACTTCTCAAATGACCGTTCGAAGTACTATTTCACACGTATACGTTATATGATAATGCAGCTTCAATAGCAACTCAGTATACTATGCTAAACTTGTTTTAATATCATATGTACATATGTGCTATTTGTTGAAATGATCTGGACAAGTTGTTTGTACATTCTTGTATGGTTTCAAATTATTATTACTTTTCGATTATGATTATATTATTATACGCTTACCTTACAAACTAACTTTAGCTTGGATTGAAAAATGTGTGTCTAATTACGTATTTAAAAAAATCCGTAGTTGTAAAAGTGAAGCTGTAGACATCAATTAATGCATCAATTCAATTCAATTATGCCATCATGCACAAGTACCGGAGATGAAACTGGCTGATACGGTGCCTAGTGTCCTCCTACAGAACGATAAAGGCGTCATGGGTTCATCCGTTGATCAGCAAGGTGAATCATGAGGCAGAGAGCTTGAAGTTAAGAATGAATGAAGCTCCTAACATTACAAAAGGCCCGTAGACGAATTTCCTTTTGAGGTAGCTGCTCTGGTATTACATCTCAACGCAAGAAAATTTATAGGACCATTAACTTTTGGTAAAGTCCGAGATCATTTATTAAAGTATACGCTCCTCTAACAATTCACTTATAATTTTATTCTATAGTAGATGTCCATTGTATAATTCAGAATAGTGTCACGGGCGATTATCGCTTGCACAACACAACAACAACCGCGCTAACATCTTTGTCATTCTCATAGTCGGAGCAGACCATTATAAGCTAATTTGACAGTAACTCGAATGTAAGAACATGCGCTTTTAACTCTGATTGGATACGGTAGTTGGTAGATATTGTTATGGAGTTGGAATGTCGATAAAATTTTGTAAAATACAATAAAATCCATGTTAATGACATTATACGTGAGAAGCAAGCACGAACAGCTTCTTTTATTAGATTTTGGAGGCAATATTATCCATAACGTGTAATTGTGATGTACTAATGACGAAACACGGATCGCAGTCATCGTAAAATTGTTCAAACAAGATCCGTAATAGTATTTATCAGCTTATGGATTTGAATTTACGCCTTTTTCGTTTCGAATTCAAACTCTAAAGAAGCGACTAATATGAAACCGATACACACAACTTTCTTTAAAATTACAGACGTGTTTGAAATTAAATTTCATTCAGTGAAGACTAACAGGAAACCTTCGTACTTGAGTCGCATTTGAGATATAATGTATGAAGTGTTTTTCCTACCAGAATTTAGGATTATGCTTAATACAACTCTCGCATCATACAGAAAGAAAACCAGGTCCAACACAAATTATTACGTATTGTGATGATATATCAAGTTGAGTTTTTTGTAATAGAAATAATAATATGCAGTCCACCGCTGCATGGTCACCTATCCGAAGTATTAACTTCTTGAATATTCGCAATGGACACGTATCAACTTAATTATATAAGATATTAAATATATTTTTGAATAGACTTTAAATTACGTAACATGCACATTTCTATCGCGATGTCTGGACACAGGTTAATTGAAACGTATGTAACATCCAAGGCCGCATCCAATAAAATATATTTGTGAATAGATTTACAACATCAGTGCCATTGTATCTTCCTTTTCATGCTAAAAGAAATCTTTGTAGCTTGCACGCGACGTTTTCACAAGTCGTGTTCTTTCTATGAACGAAGTTATGCACACACATACAAGAAAGAAAGAAGTGTGCACATTCCGTACACAACGATGTACATATATGGTAAGAGGGTAATCTCGGAGACGTACAAATTTATCAATACCTATAAATCAATAAATTTTTGTACTATTGAACAATGATGTATAGAGACTTATCCATTGTTATTTTAAAATATTTACAAAAAGTAGGCAATGCTTCGCGAGACTTGAAGATAAACTCTTTTTTGACCTTTGTTATATAAAATAAGTTAATGCTTGACAACAATCCCACCTGATGATAAGCGACAATGAAGTCTAAAATCTTGAACGCACTAACTTATATAAGTCTTCTCCGTTTGAAGACGTACATACATAAGTAGGATGGAATTGATTACCCTTCTCATTTGATGAAAAAGGAACCCTTAGAGGATCACTGTGTCGGTCTGTCTGACACATCTTTTTTTTTTCTATTTCCACCAATTCTACACGAGCGATAAAAGTCAAATATGATATAGAGATTGGCGTTGCCATTACGGGTGTATACGGTTAATAAATTAGTAATGCTTTTGGGGGCAACTTTATGAGTAAACTTGTATCAAGTTTATCATATTATGATATATTAAATAAAAAGACTCAGTATAAAGGACACATATAATATTTAAAATGCGTCGACTAAGAGATAATGAAAAAAGTGCATATACATAAGTGTCGTTGAGAAGAGTGTTAAGGCCAACGCCTTTTACAAATAAGGCACTCCGATTCAGTTCCCAGGAGTCATAACAAATACATATGTGTTGGATCTCAAATATTTTAGGTTGGTTTGAAACGTCTATTTGGTGTACCTATGTATGTTGTGTATTAATATAACATCATAAAGAAATATATTGTTCCTAAGAATGTCAACATTTTAATTTAAAAAATTCTTTTTAAAAGTGAAATATTACATATGTGAACAATTTAAATGCCGCTATTTTGATACACTAGATGGTAACATCGGCATATACGACAAGGAGTGTTTTTTTACATTTAGTGTGAAATAATATTTTATTAATATTTATGAGTATAACTTTTTTAGTGAGGAATTTTTTATAACTTTTGTGTTGCTTATGTAAAAAATACGAAAAGAAGCACACTTGATTAAGTATTGTTGATTGAACTCCCAGGAACGAGTTGACGTAGGAATTCACAATAAATCGTATAAAAGAAATTACAACAACAAAAAGGAGTGAAGTGACATCTCTGTCTAACTATGTTAATATATAGTTAGAATCTAATGAGTTGCGTTTAAAAAAATCCAGTTTTTATCAATTAATATTCCTGATTTAAAAGTCTTCGTATGTTAAATATTTTATACATCTCTCACCGTAATACACATACTACTACTATATAGTAGTACATATAGGGCGCATGACATACAGTCTGAATATTTTTTTTTATATCAGAACACTTGAAATGCCTATTCTTTGTCACAGAGAATACGACCAATTGCATATTTTTTCACGCCAACTGTCACTTATCGTCTACAAATTTATTCCACGTGACAGCTATGTACACGAATTTGCAATTCAGATAATTGCTACGAACTGTTCTATACCACTTTGAACGAGCGAAACGTAGGTATTAATATTTTAGTGCGCATTTCTTGGCAAGTGATATGACAGTCGGCTTAATAGCAATGTAACTAGCATAGTTTTATTGTCAATTTAAAAGAGAAAAAATGAAATTACGCTACAAATGTCTGTGAGTCCGTAAGTACCAATGATCATATTTCGTTATTGATATGGAAATATCATCAAAAGAATTATCGTGGAAATTAGTGAAATAAATTTCCATACGACGACGACACGGGTAACTGAATAATATTTTCTGGTTTTTTTATCTCTTTATAGGACATTTTATGTAACAGATTAATTGGCGTTTTCTGGCTCTTGGTTGATTGTACATCTCTATGCCACTCATATACTTCACAGTGTTACCGAGTTTCCCTAAGCAGGCAACGCTTCAGAGATACCCTCAGTGATAGAGACGTTTATGAACAGAAACGACCATTCACTACCGTGAGGACCGTCTACTTATGTGTAATCTTTCTTAGCTACATGAAATCTTAAAATTAGGATGAGAGTATAGATACATATGATTTTTATGATTTTTTTAACATATAGTACTTATATAAATTTGAAATTACACATGTAGCATACTTAATATTTTATACTCTAGATCAAAGTAGGAAAGGTTGAATGCTGTTATCCAGAACCTTAATTACTTTCCACGACGAATTGAACGATAAATCCATTAAACGTGATTAATCGATCGACTGTAAAACGAGTGAGTTAATCGTCTCATTCGACTTGCTCTGAAAACAAGTTGGACAGAACGGTTTTGAACTATCACGTGAGCGTTTATTGACACACTTACTAATTTCAACACATGACAGTATGATCCAGGCTCCGTTTAGAAAATAGTGCTGATCAATATATATTCAACGCCAACGATTTAAATTACTTCATAAAAATTTTTTTACCCTTCACAATCGCAATATTGTGATTATATCTATCGAGCCCCTACGTACTTTAAAACCTTAACATGTCGCAAATGTAACTATTGTATTTTATTAGACATGTCAATACATGTCTTTTGTGACTTGAAATAATTCCGCCATCACCGTTCCTTTATTCAACAACCTGACGTACCGCAAGTCCCTACGTCGTGAACATCCCATCTGTACGGATAACGCGATTTGCGTCGTCATTCGTTATATACATTGCAAAGAACTGAAATAGCTTGTCTGCGTTGGAGTTCCCTGATAATTATGATCTGGTAGTCTTCAAGAGAAGAGTGAACGGGCCTTTGGAAGGTAATGTGTTCATTATCGGTCTAAGATATCATAGATATAAGATACAGTCATCACCACTTACCATTAGATGGGATTGTTGTAAAGTATCCACTTATATTATATACCTAAAAAAAACTTTGACATTACCACCACCATTTTACAATTGTTTAGCATTATCTAAATATATAAAACGTTTTTAACAATTTATTTTATTATATATACTAGAAAAAAACTGTCTCTTTTGAAACATTTAAATATAGAATTGCGTAACCGATCAATTGTACGCGAGCATGGAATACTGTTAACAAACTGACTGTTACGAAGTTATATAAAAGTTAATTTTGTGTATCGTTTATGGCAATGTAAATTTGACAGGCACATATGCATACATGCATATGATGTGCACGTGACATCGTTGTTGCGCGATGGCGTCCGCGCTGCGTAGTCGTTTATCAGACGCCTACGCTGGAGAAACGGTGGTGTGAAAGAGCATTAAGAGTGTTATTAAGGAGGCAGACATAAAAAAAAATCTAGTTTTATTTCGGGGATAAAACTGCAAGTAAGCAAACAGCAAAGAATATCTTATAGAATATCTAAAATAGTTGTAAATATTTTTAAGTATCACCGGATAATTTCTAAATAAATCTGTTTATAAAATAAATGCGATAAACACAATTCCTTTTCATCAAACTCTCCCATACTAATATGAAATTAGGACAACACAGAAATCTATGTGGAATATGAGCTTATGGCCTACGGAACAGTAACAGCACCAAAAAAATTATTACGATTCAATAGTTAATAACTATTAACTAAAACGTACTAATTTCTAATAACAAAAAGCCTAAACTCGATAGGTTCACTACTATCCATAGAAGAATTCTTCTGTTGTTCCAAGATCAGGTCAGATTGAAACAGCTAGTTATTGGATCCGAGTACAGCCATGTAAATGATCAACACTCGCAAACACTTAAATCGATACAACAATTATTAAAAGGGAAAATCGATTTTCTAGATTTTGTTACACGATATTTTATAACATATAAAATGAAAGAAAGAGACTGTAGACGATGTTATGCCCAATTAAAAAATATTCCGTTTGCATCCGTAAAAACACTTAGTGAACAAAAAGTTAAGCATATGGAACAGGGTCCCCAGGATATCACGTAAGCCTCAGACAATTTCCATACATATTACGGTCACTTTCGAATCCCTATTGAAAATCCGCCGAGTAAAGTATTTTCGGCCATTGTCTCAACACAATCACCATTCCGTACTTGCATGATGAAGCTAAAAGATCTAAATTGCAAAGATAAAAATTCTGAAAACGACTTTTTGATATAGAATATGATAGAGATAAAATACAAAATAATTTTACTTCACCTATTTTTTATTGTAAAAGACCTATAACTAGATTTTACTAACAGCGTCTTAACGTAATTTAATGTCTGTCAACATTCTCTACTGGTTAATCCAAGATAATGGTAAGAAGATGTAGGAGGTGACAACAGCATTGTCAATTCATGTATAAAACTAAAGCTTCAAATTAAGCGTGACCCAAAAGTCTTTCAAGTGTGAGTGAAAGCGAAAATTACAATTCGTGTATAGTGTTCTCTGTCTGCGATCAAAATATACGTTGCATCATTTTCTCAGTCACGACTTTATCTGGGTTGCCAGTACCACCACAAATTGTACACTAATTTGGAAGTATGACGACATACAACTTGACCGCGAGTTTTTATTGAAAAAAATAATAAACCAAAGTCATTTTAGGTACGTACCTACACGAAGACAGTAATTAACTTTTCCTATCCACAGTATTGTGATAAAAAGAAAATGATTATGATAAAATCGAACTTCATTACTAATACTAAAACACGATAAAGAAAAAAAACGTTTTAGCGTCGATGGTTCAGTCATTATATCATCTAAAGATTAGATAGTTCCTCCTCCCCCGTAACAAAGAAAAAGTTAGATTACCTAATGGTAACCGCAGTGGTCTTAATAGAACTTTATGCCCGTAGCGAGTGATTTTATTTATAAATGATTATCAATATTTTAATAATGATGATACAATAATACGCTTTGCAAGAATTAGATTGGATTAATTTGTAATTTCAAACCTTCCCAGTTGTAAAAGAAATTTTACATGTACACCTATTTGAAATATTGAACCGAATTTGCATAACATAGGTTGACATTAAAAGTATGACGTGCAAGTATTGTAAAGTTTTGCGAGGAATTTGTAGGCAAACCACATATCTACATATTCGACACCAGAGTACCATGGTACTTAATGTTAATAGGATTTACAAATGTATCGTTTAGCAGGTAAAATATAATGATTATAATCTCACTGCGATCGACCATGTAGCCCAATTAGTAGATTGACCTGAGTTTGAGTCCTGGCTGAAATACACATGTTACAATTACAAATAATACATGTTAATATTAATGTGCACAATACTATTTTTGATATGGGCGGGGTTGAGGAAAACTGTTTTTTTATTACTTACATTTTTTCTAATGGCAGACAAGACATTTTCTTTTTGCAACAGACGGAAGCGAGCAGAGTTTAGTGTTGCCAATATAAAATGTACATAAAATACCAACAACACATAACATTATTTTAACGTTAAAGTCAAATTAATCGAAAAACGTCAAACACAAAAAAATCGAATTCCGGTAACCCTGTCACAAATATAAATTACCTTGCAATTTTAATTCCAAGCATATTATATCAGTGCAATCGAAGTTAAAAATTGCAATCATAAATTCTATGTTTGTGCAACAAAACTAAACTAAATTTTAAATATCATTCGATATTCAGAAATTAAATACCTATCTATTTTTGTGGTGCAACATAAAAAATGTATTTGGAGGTGATATAATTAAGCCAATAGTATTGGTGAACGCGGCGAGGCTGCAGTCGATACCGAGGTCGGTCGAAGCTAGACCCGTTGTCCAATGCGCTAACGGACCTTTCAGTGTCCAACCTAATTGTGTTTTATTTATTTACAATTTGTGTAATAAGGAAACGTATTTTTTACTTCACTTTTTTAGTGACTTAAATAAAACGGTTTTTATATGAACGACAACTATACACACTTCATTAAATGATACTCACACAAAGCTACAATGCATTTTCGATCATATGATACGATCAAACGTGTTACCGTGTATATTATCTAAGTTCTTATATTGTTTATATTTATATTGTTACTATATCTAATGAAATTAAAGAAAATTTATTGGAAGTTAGTTTTTACAAACCCTTTTCAAACAAACTATGACTCGCTTCAACAAATCCCTACCTTGAGTGGTCTTGGAAGAAGTAACGGCAAAAAACTGCCAAGTGGTTTTTTCATACTCACAATCACAGAATGCAGTTACTACAATTGCTTATGGCTGTATTTTAAACTATGTCCGAGCAGCCTTCTAATAAAAGTAATTATCTAGGTTGCAATTTGACGTTGACATGAGTTTTCAAATAGCAGTGTGAAATTTCCATCTATACTATTAGAAATGTATTATAGATTTTCACAGCCATGGAAGAGCCACTAGTTTTACTAAGTTTGAAATTTAGTACAACCAGTTTAGACTTTGTCGTAGTATTAATGTTACTACTATCTAAAGCCACAATGTAGCTTAAGTCTTTAAAGGTATCACATTGTACACTAAGAGGATTTAGTTGAATGAGGTGCTATATAAATACTTGAGATCACATACTTAAATCCATATTTTCTAGCCATAAATATCCACTTACGCAACACTGAATTACTGGTAAATGTGAATTTTTCAATTCATGTACTACTTAATGTCAGATAGACGTAGATAAACTTAACCTGTAAAAAAAGTATTCCTTGTTTAGTTTTTACTGGAAAAATATTTGGATTTAAACGCTATGGTTATTAAACCTTTGTAAATATTATTAACTTATATTAGATCATTTAAGTGAAGATAGTAATTACAGAAAAATAACAATTACAAGGTAAGTAAGTAATCAGAATACATTCAACTTGCAGTGACAATTTTATAGCGTTTAAAATTAAAAAAACGAAAAAAGGGACATAAGAATTTCGATGCTATCGCGTCCCTGTAAGAGAAGCTAAACAAAAAAAAATACTAAGTGTTTCCAATATCACAGTTATGTACACAGTCCAAGAGTAGCAACAAAGTATCCTCGCTCTAATTAAAGGCGCCTTCGCGTGGGCAAATGGCACTGAACCCGTGGGTGGAGGTCTTGCATGGATACTGGCACATTTATTTTAAAAAAATTGTCGGATAACTCAGAATCGATTAAAAGTAAGTCAGTATATTACTTTGTTTGTTTGTATTTCAAATCACGCTCGATCCAATAAACTACAATGCCAAGAGAATAAGTTTATTTTGAAATAGGACATAATTATGAGCTTTTTAATTCACAACACAATATAATGCTAATAAGTAATCGATTATTATCAAAGTTTAAATTATTCACGGAGAAGTAGGAGGGATCAGACACGGGAATATTTATATTTGAATCTTCTAATACTACTACTGCACTACCACCACGTAACATATACGTGAATGTTAATAAACGATCCCACACACACACACACACACACACTTCCACATAGGATTCACTCATTCATACAGGTCAGGCAACATCAAAACCATGGCTCGAGCACATACATTAATTACATAAATATCTAAATATATCACAAGTTGAGAAATGAACCTGGCACCCTACTCTATGCATACAAACTCACTACCAACTTACGTAAAAGGGTCATCGAAAATAAACTGCTAAGATATTGCGGAAAATTAACTATTCACACAATAAATAAAATATCAAAGAAACGAGGTATAGATAACTCGAAGAAACTCAATTTCCTCTCAATTAAGCCCATTACCTGTCGTTTAAGTTTAACAGCAAGTTCGAAATTCGAAGTTGCTTGGATCTAGAACACGAGTTACAGATAATAATTACCTGTCAAACTGGCACAATATTTCTCACTAATTACCACATGAGTCATTAAAATTTATACTTGCTATGAAAAATATAATACAATTAACTATAATCTACACATACAATGGGCACAAGGTAAAAAAAAACGATAAAGTTACTTCACCTAGGTATCTAGGCTTGCGAATTTTTTATAGTTATCATCATCACAACTCATATCTGCCCACTACTGAGCTTCTCTTATAATGTATCATAATCATAGTTCACGGAGTCAAATACAGATTGGCAATCCCCACACTTCAGATTATGTAGAACACTCAGGTGTGCGGATTTCCTCACGATGTTTTCCTTCACCGAAGCAAGCGACAATTACTTTGTAAAACGCACGTAATTTTAAGAATGTGAGTTGCGTGCTGGATTCGATTTTCACCTTAATAAAATGACATTACATTACAGTCGAACTGTAATCCAGTTGGTAGTGACCCTCCCTGCTGATCGAAGGATCCCAGGTTCGACCCCCTTCCGGGACAGATATTTATGTGACAGACAAATATTTGTGCCCGGGTCATGGATGTTGTAATATCATGTTTGTGTATGTCTATGCCACCCGCAATACAGGGAATCCTAGTGGGAGTGTAAGTATGTAAACGTGTATTTATTTAATTTAATTTAAATTTAGTTTATACGCCCCTTCAGGTTATATGAAAGTAATCTTGCCCGTTTAGCTACGACTGTATATCAATAATAATAAAAAAATATATTTAGACTTCAGACATATTTTTGCAGACGTATTATTGCAGCCATAAAAATAATTATTTAAACAGAGAAGGCGGGTATTAATTAGCTCAAAAAAGGAATCCAGTGGTAAGTTTATGCTGTTCAAGAAATGTTAAAAGTGCGCTAAGATGACATAAATGTCGAACATCGTGATGTAGTACCTAAAACCAAAAACGAAATAGACGTAAAGTTGAGACGTCCATCTGTCATAGGTGTCTGTCATGTGTTAGCTGTCAAAAGTTTCGCCCCAACGCGCCGCCGCAGTTCCGCCATGACTAATATGTGTAATTGGGTAGAAATCGGTATAAAATACAAAAATAATGAGTATTAATTTCAATGTATAATAACTATACCGATATAACCTTAAAGTAACAAATAAGCAGTAAGTAAACAAAACTGTTTTTACAGTAACAACGGGCATATCAGCTAACAGATCACGTGATGGATAATGGTCACAGTCGCCCATATTCATCTGCAAAGCCTCTGGTGCCCCACCAACGGTTCGCCAGCTAAGAAGGAAGCAGGAGAACAGCTTAACTGAATCTCAAACACTGCAACCGATAGACGTTAAAAAACATTCATGTTTTGTTTTGCAACCAGCATGATATCTAAAATGAAAATGGCCCCAGTAATTTCTATTTATCTACTACGACTGAAATAATTAAATGAGAAAATTCAATTGATTTAAATACCGTAACTAGGTTCTGCTTTTCTAAGTAATAAATGACGGTTCACTGTTAGGATACTGGGTAACGCCTGTATCGCGCGGATTATGCGCACAACCATTGAGGTTACTTCTACTGCCACAATTAAAGAGATTTCTGCTACTGTCGCTGACACTAATTATGCATTTGTGATTGAAAAAATATCGGCGACTATAACTGACGCGGTATTTGCGACTACAATGAACGACATTTATTATCGTTCATCTACCTGGTATTCGGTACTGTGGGCGTTAGCGTTGCACTTTTAAAAGGTAACTCTTTTAATTATACTAATGAGAATAATTATTTGGTCAAGCAAATATAACCACAATCATTAGTCCCATAACAGCTACTTCAACAGCCTGACACACGGCACAAAAACTTTAAAAACCATACTCATAAAGATACTCGGATCTCTTTTGATGCAGGTTTTCTTTCTGTAAAACTATCACGCCTGTTACAATGTTGCAAGGTTACAAGACACTAATAAAGTCTTCCAGTGGACAACTGTGACAATCCTATAGAACTAGTTTCTGAGATCTGGACATTGTAATGTTTATTTTAATTCTTAATGAACCGAAACAACTCTCACATAGAGCAGTTTTAAATTATCCAGGTTACACAGAATAGGAAAAGTAAAAAGCTCTGTTAATGAAATATGATTTCATGATGGTAAATGCTTTTATTGGTGATGACCTGACATATTCTTTTTTAATATGAAAAAAAATTGTATACAGACAAAATTAAATTGAATATCTTATAAAAACAATTGGATTATGGTTGTAGCTAAACGAATATGTATTGTCTTGAAGCATGTTGGTCTAGCAACTTTATGTTGATGTAGTGTATGTATGTATAATGCACTAATCGCTCAAGAATAATATGTCACCGTATACTGAATAGATACAATTCTTAAAAATAAAATTGTTAATTCTTTGCTTCTTATGGTGATACATTCCCGAGCCATGACAATAATTTTGACACGTATAGCCCGTCAGTCGGGTGACAATTTATCATGACGAAGAAGATTTTAAAGATAAATACAGGCCCATTATTAGGCAACAAAAATCTTTACAACGTAGAAACGAAAACTAATTAATTTAATAATATAAGATGGTCCAGGTTGTGGTCATCATAGATAAAACAAATGTTTTATTCAAACATAGATTATAGCTTTCCAAGATTAACGACAAAAAAGTGGTCGAATTACAAATAAAGGACAAAAGAGTCAAGATTTAAATAAACCTTTTAGACAATCGTAAAACCTACTTTTAGTCAGTTGCCTTTGCATGCTCGCAAGATTAAAAAGCATATTCCACAAAAGGTCAAGAACAAACGAGACATGTGTTGGCATTTAAAAGCGGACTTTGAAGTACTTTTTTGTCTGCTGTTATAACGAAGACGCTAGAGATAACCACATATAAAAATACAATTATAGCCATCAGCTAATTATTATATAAAAATAAATCAAGGGATTATAAATAGTAACGTGAAATCGTGCAGTTTCCAATGGAGAGCCAATTGTTTTTTATGTGAATAGCTGACAAACGAGCACACGAGCCACGCGAAGGTAAGTGGTCACTTACCTTTACCGTCACCAACGGACATGAGTAACACCAAAGGGGTCACTGATGCGTTGTCTGCCGAGAAAAAAGAAGAAAGTACTGCCTTTCAAGCCCCCAGCCTGAACATGACGAGTCGTTTGGCGACTGACTCGAACAGGAGGATGGTAGCTAGCCAGGCAGGCTTCACGGAAAGATTATAATACTAGTAATAATATTAATGACTTAATTAGTTGGTAATATGAACAAAGTTATGTAGGTAAGATACATACATACCTACATGTTAATTTCACACGTTATACGTTGTGATTCCTGTTACAGTTTTACCTTACCTTATCATAAATTTAGTAAGCACATTTTTTATGTGAGTACTCTCACGACTTGCATTTACGTTACATTTAAAATATTTAATGATATTAGCTTCAAATGACAGGAAGGACCTATTGCGTACATTGAAATGTTTTTTAATAAGAAACAAAAAAAAAGTAATTGGGGGTTTACGTACAACGTTAGTTAGAAAACTTTAAATAACTTACAAGTAACATATATTTTTGCCTAAAAATTGCCTAAGCATCAGCATAATCCCACGAAAAGGCCAAGGATTCAGCATTTACACTGATTTTCATATTGTTTAAGACAATCGATTTATTATTAAATAAACCAATGCCAACTAGTTCTCTAAAACGTCTTGAATGCTTAAAGGAAAAGATCCATAATAAACATTAAACATTTGCAAAGAAGAATATGATCAAAATCAATTGACGATAATTTTACAAACATGAAAGTCATATAGCGCAGAGAAGATACCGGATCATTAGTTTAAAATCTCGGAGCCTTTTTATATGCATCGGATAGCTGGCGACAGAATTGCTTCTCGTCTTTGACAGAACGGTGATATTGTCTAGCTTAATTACGAGTAATTAACTATAGAAGGAATATAATTAACATACATAGATGTCATTCAAAACTTATAATCTGTTACAATAATTCATTATAGTTATTGTCAAATTTTACATAAAACATTCATGCAGTGTTAAAATCTCGTTCTGGAAAAAGACGCAATATTACTATAATTTAATTATGTATGTGTTTTGTATAGACATGAAGCCAATAAGTATTTGCTGTATTCTTTTATCATTTATTGTTGGTTGGAGCGGGACGACAGATTTCTTAATTTTTTTGTAATTTCCTCTCTATATCAAATATAAGGTATTTGAACTCCGTTTTCCGGTTTGATGACTGTTCTGATAGTAATTTTTAAACTTAAGTTTAGATCACAAACATTAAAATTCAAGCGGCGCTTATAACAGGCTTCATTATCACTATAAAATCCAAACTCTCTCCAATGTCTCAGTTTCAGACAAGGCTTTGTTCCTTATCTTATCATGTAGTAGCTTTTACAACGCCCCATGTTTGCACTACAAACTTTGATACATTTCTTTCCTTTGTTTTGATAACAACAGTGTTTTATAGACCAGATAGGACATGTGTATCGTCTTTCCTAATATGTGACGGCATGCAAAGATTGGACGCATTACAAATAAAGTTGCCGTGACTAAAAGATATTTACAGGGGACCGAAATAAAACGATAAACAAGTTTATCTCTCCAAGTTTTTTTGGCTCAAACACAGGGTTCTTACGAGATAGTAAAACTGTTTGCTGAATATTTATTTGTCGAACCAGTAAAATTATAAGGGTATAATATTGAAAAGATACCTTTTCATCGGTCTTTAGTTCTATAGACAATTGGTTACACTGCTTGAGATCTACAATAAAATTCCGATTGAAATCCTTATTGATTGTATTTTGCAGATTCTAATAGTTTCTCCTGGTATCATATTTGACGTAATATTATTCTCCCATATACACATGGTCCTCTAATATAAATTCCTTTATATAAATTGCTTTACTCAACATGAAATTATTTAAACTTGTGTTTTCAAATTACTTTTATAAATACCAGATTTCTTCTATCGCATTGGGTGACTGAAAAGTAAATTTTTAAGAACAAGGTAAGTTTTGTTCTATAAACAACCGACGTAGTGAACGTTTATCTAGTTTGTAGGTCAAAGAACCGAAACAGTGTTCCAGTTCGCGACGGTGATCTCGGCTCGTAAATCACGAGGGTACTTGTGTACGAGCTTAACTTGTGGGATTTTTGTTCGTAAATACAACTCGGATATTATCGGACCTTACTTTTTCATGTTCACGGGGCTTTTCATAATGTATTACTTCTGTGTCTATTGATACTTTGTCCAGATCGAACTGGACTTCTACAGGGTCATACTCATCGCAAATTACAGTTCCACAGATTTAATTACATTGAACTAGGTATGTTACAATTAAATATTAAATATCAAAGAGATTAGATATTAGATATCAAAAAATTTTGAGAACAAACTGTAAATTTTTTCGACAAAATGCTATCTTTGAAATGTTTTTTGTTCTCAATAAAAAACTTTTTGGCTGCCAGTTTCAGTCTCATAAAAGTCAGCAATTTGGATAAGTCTTATATTTTGATTTGAATAAAAATAATGATAAAAAAAATTATGAAAAATATATGCTCACTTTTTCCTAAATAATCTTTTCTTTCAATTATTAGCTTGCATGGAACCATCAAATTACATACATTGTATCAAAATCTAAGTTTTATGTAGTTTTACTAAGACTTAAACCTCTCGATTTGGATCAATTGATCGTGGTCAGCTGACTCACGGAATTCCAAGTCTCTCAAAGTGACACAAAGCGGGTTTAGTGTGATTATGGGTTCAATTTAATGCCTTAGCTTTAGAATTTTTAATCAAACCGCTGTTTTGCTGCACGGAAAATGTTGTTGCAGTCAACCGACTGTCTTCTATAGATATAATAAAAAATTTATAAAGTATTAATCGATACATTTTTCTTCTCCAGAAAAAAAATTAAAGAGATAATTTTCTTATAGAGGTTGCCGTTCGCTTTGAGTAAAAATATGTTACCTACTTTTTTGTAAACTTCGGTTCGTTTGTTCTTGAGATAAGCTTATGGTCAACAGGCTTGTCAAATTTAGTGCATGAGACTTTGGTTTGGTCTGGTTTTTTTACTCATGTACAAAACAATACAAACTAACTGGTTTACATGATACCATTTAACTTGACTTTATAGATATATATTGACATACTATTGTGACGGGCCCGGCGTACGAATTATTATCCTTTCGGGTGGGTGACGATAAGATGTACTTATTTATTTAAAATTTTACTATAGTACTGATTCTCCCAATCATTTTTACTATCCAAATAACGTAAAGTATCCATATCTTGAATAGAAAATGTCTGTTGATATTTATAAAAAAACAGTTATTTTGTATAACTGAATTTTTAATCATAGAACGTTCAAGTAAGTAGGAGCAGAGCAACAAGGCTATTCCTTGTCTGATATTAGTTAATTGATTTAATGACCGCTCTGAACAAGATTTCCATTTAAACTTGGTTCTGTCTTCGTTAGAGTAACAAATTTAATTATTAAAACCAGTTGGTGCCCCCGACTTCGTTAGCATTCGACATACATAACCTTTATAGCCATAAGTGGTAACTGGTACAACCTGTGTATGTTCGACTGCTGGAATTCCAACACACGGATTATGCCGTAATTTTACGTTTCAATCGAAATAATATGATCGCATCAAACTAACATAACAATCGAACTTAATTACTTGACAGTCTACTCGCTTTAATGTAATTATGTTAATAGTTCTCTATAATAATTCTCGGATTTGTGACTTTTATACATAACGCTTGCAGAAACCGCGAAATTGGAATGATTATAGCTGCCTTCGCGTCGCATCTTCGTATCCGATTATAAAACTTAACAGCAACAAGGATAAGATAAATCGATACGAATAGAATGAGTAACTGGAACGTAAATACTTTAGTACCTGGTGACCTGCATACCTGTATTTTTCTTATATTTTCCAATAACAAATACAATTCTTTATTTGTACACCAAAGAAAATTACATACATATAGTGATTTAAAAGTAACATCAATGACGTATATATAAAGACGGAAAATTCATGAGAAATTGACCTAAACTTCGTGAGAAAAGTGTATGGAGTCCACCAAAAGCACTTGCTCAAGCGAGATAGATCATGGCCTTTACCGTCCTTTTTTATGTCCTGAGCGAAAACGAGAACCCAGCCATGGGTCAGGTTTTGGTTTCTATGGTGACGTATAAGAAGAATTATTCTTGGAGACAAAATACAAATTCTATTAACATTATTACGTTAATACATCTATTAACATTTAAGTTATATGATAATATCTTAGGTGGTTTTAGAATGCAGCTATTTATAAATTACATCTAAGTATGTAAATTCTATAGTAGGTAGGTTAAACAGACAATTTATCACTCCGAACTGGAAGTCATAATTTGTTATTTTAGGTACATCTTGATTCAGCTTTAAATACAACAATGTTAAATCACTATTTAATATTTGTATTATGAATAATAAAAGTATATAGTGATAAATTACCGCTAATTTAAAGAACCAGTTCCTTAGTTTAAGTTTGATTCAGTAGGCACACTTTTTTTTTATCGTAATGAATAGGAAATTTCAACTCTTTGCATAACGTTACCTAACTGACTTGACCGCATGGCGTCATCCAAATGTGAATGAGTTAATAGCGACTAAAAACTTCATTAGAGCTTTCGTGTTCGTGTTAAACTGCTGGTCCCAGCCGCTGGCGCTAACGTCAGATATGCCTTGGCCTCCACGTGAAACATCATTTTTGTTATCGTTACTTTTTTCGATAATAACTCCTTAATTAATTTCTTTTCTTTTTAATTGAGCCAGCCAACATCGTTGATAATGACAAGACTGTCTTCTTTGTAAATTATTTTTTAACTAAACATCTTGCTATAGTAATGACTTTGAAGGTGATAACTAATAAGTAACTGAGAAAACTTATCTTTTTTTTATTCGCTCTTTATTCGCATCAGCACAGTGCTTACAATGAAGATAAATATTGAATAATATTGTCGTCAATTAAGTTTGTATCGGCAACTGGTTTCGCGTTTCGAATGTCTTCACTAACATGGTTGTGTTGCGCACATTTCGGCTTATGCACATGTTTCTGTGGATTAATAATGTATTTTGCAACCACTTGTAACATTTCGATCGTTACAAAAACATCGGTACCTACCATGACACGTTACAGGTATTTGGTAATAGTAATTAAAGTAAAGTAAACATTATAAAGTAGTACGTATTTTCTCTATACACATGTTAAGCTCATTTTTAGTTTCGCAAGATTCTCACTATCGTTATTGGTCAACTTCACTACTTACTAAGGCTGTAGAGGGCCTCTTGACAACTATATATTATTGTAAGGATAATAATTCTACTTTTAACGGTAATCTAAATAAGGCGAACTCTATACAGAAGATTTATAAAATAGTCACAGAATCGTTAGTTCCTTTATTTGAACTACGTTGAACATGCGTTCTTATTGTATGACTTTTAACGATCTCAGTTCGCTTCAGTTAAACTACGCCTTTCATTTACAAACTTCACCACTAACTTGAACATTTCTTATTCATATTATTAATTCATCAGGATTTAAACAATTTCATGTTTGGCTTATTTTGTGTTTTCGGGATCGTTTTTCCTAGTTCTATAATTTAGAAAAATGTTAATTTATTGCATATGCAACTTCATAAAAATAGTCGCAATTTGATTGCTACGCTCTTAACAGAATGTCCATTTTAATTAGTATTCCGACCATTTCTCCATTTCTCCAAATGAACAGCATCCTAGGTAATGATCCAAAATATAAATTACAATAATGCCGAGTATAATTTAAATATGTTTTCTGGTTTCCGAATGACAAATGCACAGAAAGACAGCCAAAAAGAGAAAAAAATTAAAATGTACGTTTTAGACGCTATATCTATAATTATAGCCCACTTACATTAAAATTAATATCCAATTTGGTCTCATTACATTTTTATTATTAGTATCTAAAATATCATGTAATGTAATAGTGAACATTATTATATAATTGTATTATTATTATTTCCCATACTAATGAGGCGGTTACAACCTGTGTGCAAAACATGATGAGGATAAATAAAGTTATTTGATCACAAATTTGTCCTAATGGTTTGACTAGGTGAAAATATGTGCGCATGCTTCTTACCTTTACCGTGTAACTATTGTTGATGACTTTTTCCACCGATCCTGCATTCTTGTATGTGATTTTTAATGTAATATATTATATTATATTATTATTCTTTTTTTTATTGTATGTAATTTTTATCCGTACATAATACAAATAGCAAATTAATTAATTTTGCCTACAAATAGCAGGAATATTAGTGCGTCTAATCACTTATTTATTAACTACCAAACAGCCCTCGCTTCAGAAAAACTACGCTTTATGCGTAGAAATAGCACCTCCATTGTTTCAGGACTGGATTTTTCTCGTTTTATGAATTAGAAATATATTAATTTGTAACTTTTATATTTATGGACGGATGGCAATTAAATGATCTTTAAATATTAAATGATGTTTAGTGCAACATATTACTGAAAATCATAACGAAGTCTGTTGAGCTGTTTCTGAGATTAGTGCGCACAAACGCGCAGACATACAGACAACAATTCTAACAACTTTTGTTTTGGATTCTATTGCGTTAATAGAGGCCCCTAAGAATAGTTTTTCTGACATATCCTTCAAATATAGCAAGCGATCAATTAGAATTTTATTATATGTATAGATTTAATGATTGTGTTTTGAATCGTACAAATAATAATTATGAAGAAAGCTCTGAGATTCGTTATGTCTGATATGTCTCTAGGTCTTCCAAATTTAGATACGTGTAATACCAACACTGTTGAATTAATTTTGTGTTATGTGAGCCGCGAGTAACAAACAAGGCTGAACATATTTAAGTTTCGGAACAGAATAAAAAGTAGTGTATCGTACGGCGGCATCTCTTCATAACTCATTATGCAAAGCGAGGCCCATTGACGCGAATGTTTTGTAGTGGGAATCAGTTTATGCCGAGTCGCATGTTTCTTTATTCCAAATCGGCAAGATGCAGTCATTTTTCGCAACCAATGGAGACTATAGAAACCATCTTAGATGTAACAAATTTTCGAAAAATCATGAAAATCGCAAGATGTAACCTATGTTAAAATATCCTAAATATGTTATTTTCACGACAAAAAAGCTAATAACATAAGAAAAACATTGTCATCTTAAAACAGACATTTAAATGTGACTTCATGTCGCAGTTATTCATATCAGACATTCATATTTGTCGCAAACGCGTATCAAATCTGGGGATCCGTCGATCGGCATCAGAATAAAAACATAACTAGCTATTAAGTCGTCAAAGAATAACAGATATTAGTTTAATTTTATCCGGAAATTTTATTATCTATGCAACAAAGGTATATACCAAAAAACAATCTAACTACACAACATACGCTGCGTTAGTTCAGAATGAACGAGAAAACCGCTATAATCTAACGTTCACAACGTACTAACTTCTAACATCTGTTGTGAAATGCACAATGTAACGTTTAGCGAGGACTGGCTTTCAACTGGAACAACCAAAGCTTTGCTGTTACTTATTCATAACTTCGAATACGAATCTGTTACACTGAAAAATATTCATCTACCCACTTTAGCTATTTCCATTTTCAAATTTTTCTTGCAGCTTGAATAATACACATTTGGAAGTTTGTCGGCGCTAAAATTAAAGCCTTATTTTATCGCAACCCTTTAAGGGCTAAGTAACTACAAAAATGACGTATATACATGTCACATACCTCTCGCAATGGACGATCAATAGTACAATTAATTCGAAACAAATCAACATTAAATTTTGAAACGCAATAAAAAAGCTAACGCATCCTCGTTCACTGTTTACTAAACAGAAGTTCCAAACTCATTTCAAAAGTAAATTTATTCCGGACAAAAGCCTCGGGACTTCAGATGAGTCACAGACCTTTTCACTCGTCGTATTGTTTATTCTGGACATAAACCAGTTCTTAAATGGTTTTCCCTAACATTTTCGTTACACACTCGAAAAAATTTCAACGTACCCTTGAATATTCATAGCAACGCGTTAAATGAATTATGAATTAGGAGTTATTTATTCCAAATTCTTATAGACATCGTGATTCTGTAAAGAAACGAGTTCTTTGCCACTAATTTGACTGAACGTGTACAAACACAAATTCAGATCTATTAATTTAACTTTCCCAGTGTAAAGTTTTGAACAAAATAAATGTCTGGAAAGCGAACTGAGACAACAGAATAATATGACACTAGTGTTATAATAAGCATCAGAGATAATCAAATGTGAATCGTAAGTGTATTACACGAAGGCTTTCACCTCATCTACGTTATACAATAAAACATAACTGTAAACATCCGTTCTTACCTCTGCTGAGGCAAGTCCGGTAAAATTCCGGCACACTGCTTTTTAAAACACACTAACACTTCGATTTTAGCCAGTCGATCGAGTCAGATCAAATCTCCGCACCGTTACACGTCATATGTGTGTCGAATAAAGAGAAAAACGAAAATCGGCACTTGAGAATAGTCGAGCACACACTGAGGTTCACAACACAAAGTTTTTTGACTTGTTCGGATACACTTTCGTCACTTGAGAAAACTTTTGAGTGAATCGAAGGGTGCAGTGAATGCACGCGGCGGCTGCGCGCGCGACGGCGATCGGTCGGGGTCGTGATCGCGCAAGCGTCGTGCGTTTGCCTCTCTCTCGTCAAAGCGACTGGCGCGCCTCACCTCACCTTCGCTCGCGCGGCCTGCCCGTTTCGCAACACAACGCAGCCTCAGCGGTTTCCTTGCAGAGTATCTAGTTGCATGGCAACTGTAAAAATGTTTGCCGCAACCGCGCCAGGACTTGGTAAACATCGCGGACTCGATCGCGCGTGCTTATAAATTATGTAATATTCTTTCAAAAATACTATTTATCTAATATATACAAGGCAAAGCGAAGAAAATGAGTTTGATAAAATCATATCTAAAAAACTTTTGTAGGTACTTTACATTAAATTTAACGCTTGAAAATACCTACATAAAGCCTCAAAATGTTTTACAATATTATTTCATATATTTCTCAAACCTCGGTTTCATTTTTATTATCTACGACACACAAAAGTAGGTTAATAATGTTTTGTCCAGACCACGTCAGAAGTAAACACTGGTCTACCTTCGAAATCGAGATCTGCAAAGTGTGACAAGACAAGTGCTCAATGTCTATGCTATTTTGTATGCAGTTTAACTTTTTTTTTAATACTTAACATAGAAGAAGAAAACTTACTTATTCCGCCACTCATTGCCAAAAGTATATACTTATTGTGATAAACGGTAGCTAAATAATACTCTAAAAATGTTTAAGTCAAATTACTCAACTGCGTTGAATAAAAAAGTTGCAGTAAAATTGAAATCATTATTTCAATCTTTTAAAAATAGATTCGTTTATAAACACATCACGCTTGGTAACATAACTAAAATGTTAGAAACAATTGTTTTATACGTTTATAATAATGTAAAATAATTCATTCGTCGATTGGTTATATTTTTGAGTTAATTACTGAATACTGTATATTGGAATCGATGTTTAAAGTAACGCATGTTTTAAACGACATTTGTTAAGTCTTTCTCCTATTTAAGCATCCTGAACTTTAGGCACCGACCACAAAATAACATACTAGAGAATCTCCCGATTTCGAAGTCGCTTAAAAGGAATTGTCGAAACAAAAATTATACCGATTTGAAAAAATCAAATTTTTTTATTGTTATCAATTAATTTCAAAAATCTGACTGTTACTGGTTATAAACCCAAAATGTTCTCGAATTGTAACTATTGATTAATTACTTTAAAGAACAATGCATAAACTACGCCTGTGACCAAACTGACATATCGATTATTTAGGCTACTAAAACTCAACTAGACTGCATATTATTATTGCTTCATAAAAAATCAGGTCATCTCTTAAAATTTCATACAAATAAGAAAATAAACGCACGAAGTGTCTACCGGCGGACGTTACATGTGTGATTGCAAGTAAAATTACAAATTAAGTGTGCTCCATGAGATTTAAATAGCATTTTACGTAATGCCATTGCTTATATCGTGAGCAGCGCGCCCAAGAATACGGTGGCCACACGTTGAATACAATACAGAACTTCTAAAATGCCCAAACATTTTTTTATATCATGGGACATGCTACTATATTTATACTATCTATTAATCGAAGCAAAAATATTTTAGAAGATTGGTCAGAAAGATAGAAGACGCCCTCCGACCTACTGATCTAATGAATTGAAGAAGACAGTGGCTATCCGCTGGATTCAAAAAGCACAATACCGGTCACACTTATGTCAATTAGGATATTTAGCAGTAAAATAGATATAACCTGTAATAGTTATAACTTGATACTTAATGTATATACTTTATATACATAAACAATTTTAACTTTAAATCTTAAATATCTGTACGGTGTATATTAAAGTGCTATTTGTATTATTCCACTAGAAATTTGGTCTCCTGAAACAATTTTTCAGTTTGCATTTCACAACTAAACGAAATGTCCGTCAACTAAACAAAAGCATGTTATAATTCTTATGATGATTAAGTGTAGTTGAATCAACTTTTTAGGATTTTTTGTATTATAATTAAATCCGCTGACCTAAATAAACATTATTTATATCCGTTGGTACATCATTTTCAACGGTATATTTGGTTTTATACGTAAACTAACTTTTTGTGTGAGTCTTGTGAACTAAGTGAGTCGCTTTATATTAATATTTCACACATTCATAATCGAACGCAAAAGTGACCTACATATGTATATGATGTTGATGTTGTTGCTATTATTAGATTGTGAAACTATGCCCGATTTTTTTTTGTTTTTGTCATAAAAAAAAATCAAAATCAAAACAGTCCATATTTTCATTTATCTTTACTGTGTATGCAATGTGAGGCTTCCTTGACTTTTTACTCAGTACAGTAATTATGTAATTCATACCAGCCAAACGTTTTGAACACGATAATATAGTTTGTAACTTTATTAAAAACGAACGTGGTTGCTCTGTGAATAGGCCCGCTGAAGTACATATCTGGCTACGTGGTGAAATTTTAATTACAATAATTGACGTTAATAAGACCAGTTTAGCGTAATGTCTAAGATTAGTAATTAATGTGATCGGTTACAATATAGTGGTATGTGAAAATTTTATTATAGATTTCTTCTCTTGCATTTATTAATTTTTTTCTCACTAGTTTGTAGGCCATTTACATTTTTAGTTTTCTAACTGTTGCAGCTGTCTTAATATAGACACATCTGTTCGTAATAGGTATAAATCGAAATTATGTTTAGCTGGCCGTATTGGGGCGGCCTAGAATACTCTCCCCAATCCCATGCTGGCATAACAGGGTGTCGTAAGAGGCGAAAGAAGCCAGCCTGCTTGGTGGTAGGGCTTCGTGTAAAGATTATATTATCAGTATTATTATTAAGTCATTAGTTTTATTACTGGTATTATTATCTTTTCGTGAAGTCCGCCTGGCTACCTACCACCCTCCTGCTTGAGTCAGCCGCCAAACGACTCGTGTTCCGGCTGGGGGCTTGAGAGTCAGTTCATTCTTTCTTACCTTCTCATTTCCTGGCCGACAACGCATCAGTGATACCATTGGTTTTACTGATGTCCATGGGCGACAGTGACCACTTACCATCAGGTGGCTCGTCTGCTCGTTTGTCGGCTATTAACATAAAAAAAATTAAAATTTAAGAATGCCAGATACATTTTTGTGGAGTGTATAGAAATGGAGTAAACTCCAAAATAATTACAGATTTTAGTTCGATTAAGATATAATGGTGAGGTCTCGAATTTAAAAAAAGGTTACTTTTAAATTAATTAACTTAAATTGTTGTTGATAAACGGACGATGCTATTTCGCCGACATTTTGGAACTATCAACCGACATGTTAAAGCACAATTTTTAGTTAAAGGATAATATTACTTACAAGAATGTATAAATGATAATGACGCTTGGTAAAACTTAGTTTGTAATTTTCATATATTGATGTAAAAGTTGTACTGAGTAATTTCTTTCGCAGTTTCCTTTGATCGATGTTACAGCATCTTTTTGAAACGGTGGTAGAAGCAGATGTTTATTTACAAAATATCTCAACGAAGTGATTTTGAACTTGCTGGATCTCTGCATAACCCTGTTTAATCCCGACGGCACGATTATATAATGATGGGTGGGTCGTTATTCCAAGGCATAAAATTTAAGCGGCTTGGCCGAAAACGGTAGGCTGGATCCTTTTTTTTGGAAAAAACATGTAACATCCCGGAGCAATTGATAATTAGGAATATAATTAATAAATAAAAAATTAAAGGACTAATTGTTCTTCGTTTCCAAAACACTGAGCGCTAAAATCAAAAATTCGGAAGAAATTGAATTTTTTTTCACTATTTCGGCCGTATCTTTTTTCGTTTTTGACTTGCTGGAATAATTCTTTTTGGATCTTACAGCTCTCATAAATACGCGTCTTTTGAGCCTTTTTTGAATATCATATCTTTACAAATCTCTGAAACATACATTACGCATTAAGGGGATCGCACTTTTTCGCGAAATCGGACCCTACACTGGAGCGAACGAAAAGACATTTCCAGTGTCAAAATAAATAAGTGACATCTATGTACAGGACATTAAATCGAACATGTAATATTATAAATAATGCCATGTGTTATTTATAGATGTGTTTGAATGTATAACACTACAAAATTAAAAATATCATAACAGCTAGGCTCGCTTAAATGAAATTGATGTGTTCTTTGTGTCATTATAATTGTCTCGATTTCACTATATTTGTTCTAAGATTGAGCAGCCTGTAGCCAACTTTATCATGTCGTTTTTTTGAGACATCGTGCGCACGCAGCTCTCAATTTTACTACCATCCAAACGCGCCAAAAGAAGTATAACTTCAAATATCTTTATGTTATATTTTTTTTTATTCCCAAAAAGAACTGCAAGTTGTGCTTAAAAAACCGACACGTAATAAATTACCTTAAAACATTGTAAAAAATATATAATACCCGTTTTGTTCGTTATGAGTATAATACATAGATCATCTGTTTGGTTAAAACTTCGAGTTATTGCAAGTTTCATAAAGAGCGCAGTATTAAAGAAAGGGGGGAACCTTTCCTGGCTTCCAGTTGTCTGTCAAAGCTTCGGTACCGCCATTGTTACTACGAATGTACAACGTATTGAGTTCTAATTAAAAACTTTGAGAGGGACGTACATTTTTCGTAACAAAATATATATTTTAAAAATTATTACAGCTTTCCAACCCATCCTAGTCACAATTTTATTTCTAAAACTCTCTCTCTTGCTGAGCCTGAGTATGGTATATTAATAGCCAGTCATTGGTATCACAAATATAGACTACAATTCAATACTTTGTCTATAGATAGCCTCTGCGAAATAAGCTACTTTGATCGTTTAGCTTTTTACTTACATTGATGTGAGCAGTTTATTGTGGGTGGGTCGCGTGATCAGATCAACGGGGGCTCATTTGTTCTTATTACGTATGCTATTCTGACTACATTTCATGTGATATTTTGTTGTTCCTTTGATAGTCTGTAATGATGATTAATGTTTAAAGTTCATGTCCAATCTAGAGCATTTTGAATATTTATATACTTTTACGAGCTAATGTTAACTCGACGACTTGTATGACGCAATAATTCATGTCGGACCGCTGTCCGAAGTGTCCTGGGCTTAATTTCCAGCGAGGTAAAAATGTTAATGATTTTGTTTAAAATTCTATTCTCGGTCTAGGTGCTTGTGTCGTTGGGTTTGTGTGTTGTCCATCGCACTCACGACACAGGGAATCCTAGTAGGAAGCTATGAGTGTGTAGCGTTTTTTATTCATTATTTCATCTGATGAAACATAGCTATGCAGGCTTACGTTAGCAGGAGCCTTAGCTTAGAAAGGCTAATTTATTATCGCCTTGATAACTACTTTGAAGTCAAAGTCATGTTTGTGGCCACACTTGAATGAGTTCAAATGAAATTAAATTTTCTATACATTGTTACATTGTTACGTTCTATACACTTAAGAGGACCAATGCACTGCAAGTTGAACTTCTAATAGACCTAAAAGTCTTTACCTACAACAGCATAATGGAGCATTCTCCAGGCCTCCTCAATTTTGAGAGAGGTGTCATCCAACGGGCTCTAATGAGCAAAAATCTAACGATATGCAAGGCAAGTACTATAGGAGTTAGAGGAGAGAGTAAATTGGGAGTTTGTTACTACTTTATAAAGTAGAAATTTATTCCAACGTCTTTATAGGACCATCAATATAACATGGTATGTAATCTGTAGATAAGTCAATCGATAGATAGAGTATTGAAGATAACCACGAGATTACCTAGTAAGTTATAAACTATATTACATAATCTTGGTATACTTATAGACTTCAATAAGCAGTGTACACAACAAATAATTTAAATGTTAAACTGTTACTGACTTTAAAATTTATATACCGGATATACATTATTTTAACCAATCGGTACTCAAAAACTGTTGCATTAATTAACTGTAACGACATGTGCGCCAAATTTGAATATGATCACGTTTCATCATGTTAAAACCGAGTACATATGTATTATCTGTATCTTGGAAACTTCACACATCAATGACAGGATACTGCGGCGTTCCATAATTAATTGTTGAATTGTTTTTAACGAATTCACGTTCCACCTCGCCGCTGGGTCTCGCGT
Organism: Megathymus violae; assembly: GCA_003671415.1. Classification (NCBI taxonomy): domain Eukaryota; kingdom Metazoa; phylum Arthropoda; class Insecta; order Lepidoptera; family Hesperiidae; genus Megathymus; species Megathymus violae. The sequence continues at coordinate 1,008,980 of PDGT01000056.1, forward strand.
TTTTTGTTTGTACAACTGCATAGAGGAAGTCTCAATAAACAATGGAATGCCTTCTCTTGAGAAACACGTTTTCATATAGGTACGTGTATTTGGCTCGAAGAGAGGTCATCATTAAAGAAGTATGTGATAATGTGACTGAACGTTATATCGCGGTTTCACTGATCGACATACCGAATATTTTAATTAGTTTTACCTTCCAACTTTTTGGTCTGTGACATACAAATTGAGATTTCCTTGAGCTCGAGTACTGAGAGATGTAAGTTTTAGGGTAACATTCGATGAAACTGAACAATTTGTTACCAACATTATCTACTATAATATATTCCACTAAAATGAAAATGTGGTAATTTGGTATACAGTTTGGTGATTCAATCACGAATTATTTTCTATCACTTTGGAGAGATAGAATATAAAAACGTAATTTTAAGCCCATCACGCGGCACACAAACAAAAAAATAAATTTCGAAGTCAAGGACATACTTTTAAAATGTGAAGTTTAAAAATAATAAAAAATAAAAAAAAAATAATGATAATGCATAAAAATGTACCATCCTGCTCATCCCTATTTCCGGAATTAAACCTACAATTATAAAACTTAAAAAATCCAGAAAGCCGAAATTCCTTTTATTTACAGCATGGAAACCTGGGAGGGAATGGGAAGTTTTATTACTGAAAAATGTTACACCAATTTTGCGATAAAATAGGCTAATAAAAATGGTACATATTTGTAACGAATTTGAAACTCTGACATCATACTTCTCTACATCGTATGTAGCTGAAAGAATTGAACAACTACTAGTGCGAAATTTTTATGTCGTTAAATAGTCGTTTTCGGAAGTTATTCTCATACAGCAATCGCATCTTAGGCTTTCAATCGCCTTCATAACTTACGATACTCTGGTTTGCTATTAACTTCTGTAGTTCTATATAAGACCAGGTGATCAGTACCCTCTGAAACATAACAAAGTAAATTATTTTAATTTCGTATAGGTAGATCTTAATAGGTACACTTAAATTATGATTTTTTTTTATTTTGAGTTTTGGCAAACATTATAGCATGGGGCATATTGTAAAAAAAATAGGGTAAGTTATAATATTCTCCAATATGTTATGTGTTAAAGATCGAGTTTATTATTTAGGGTCCCTATGAACGTTAGCTTGTATCAAAGTTATAAAAATTAAGTCCCGTATCAGAAAAAAGGCTCAAAAGTTTTATTTGTGTCATGTATATATAAGTCTGTATTATTATTACTGATATTATATATAGACACATAATAAAAAGAAATATAAATATAATTGACATACATCGTGTAGTTCAAACCCAGATTAGTGTTTATTGTGAAAATTACAGATTTTCGTACATGTCGTACATAGGCGGAAATGTATATTGGATTGCTGCTAATAGAGGTCAGCTTAATATATTGTATGTCCTAACTTTAGCATGGTAAAATTGAGATGATTGTAATGTGCAAAATGTGGACACATGTGAAGTGCATGACCGGGGATACGTTCTCATTTTTATGTCTTAACTACATGTTGTCCACGGCTTTGCCCACGCAGCAGTATTTTTTTATTAATTATCTATTTATGATATGTCCGTTATTAAGAGTTGATTTTCCAAAAAAGTTATAGCAGATGTTTCATTTTTTCTAACCAAAAACCCAAATACTAATTTTCATATTACCTGCTTCATCCCTTGCCCTATTTTGAGCCCCTTGGATATTGATTTCCAAAAACATTAAAACATGTATTTCTTTATCTCTAACCAAAAAGCTAAATGCCAGTTTTCATAGTACTTACTTCAAAATCGGTGGATAATCAAACAATCATTCTATTCCTATTTAGTCCGCTTAGGGGTGATACATCAAAAAATTATTCCTTAATTGCCTACGTCCCAAGATCGAATTACCCAAATTCTATGTTTTTAGTTTCAGTAGTTTAGGCTTTACGATGATGAATCAGTTAGTCAGTCGGGAGATGTCCTTTATGTGGATGGCTTGTAATTCTGACAAATTCGTTTATTATTTTGTTTCATGATTTTCAGAAGTTTTATTAAAACAGATAAGAAAAGAATGATTGCTTGAAAAAATATTAATATATTGAAAAATTAGATTTAGGATTGATTTATATAAGACTAATTACTCTTGTTAACATTATAAATTGGCTGTCAACTTTAAAACATTTTATTACCTAGACTCCGATTAAAATTCATTTATCGATATCTTAAATAAAAATTATGTTTGCTTTAAATCGTATCTGAATCTTGTAATACAATTTTGAATTTTATTAAAGTTTTATTAAAATATAGAAATCATGCAAATCCTTGCATTTTTATTACAACTAACCCCAAATAAGAGGTAGTTGTAACACAACATTAAAAAAAAACTGTGATTAATTATGATGTTATGTTGAAATTGTACGTAGATCACATAAATATCGTATAAATCAATCTTGCAAGTATTAAATAGTATAGTGTGAAAATATTTTGGATGTTTTTTCTACATATTTTTTCCAAAAACTGTTAACAACAATCCCACCTCTCCCCTACTGACGCCATCGAGCGGTTAAGTCTGCTTAACAATTTTTTTGTTCTACTAGTAACCTACCCTCATTTCGTTTTAGTATACATGATCTTCATGTACACAAACAGTTACCGTACTCAAAACTATTAATTAATTTTAACAGTCGTTTTATAAAATATTCATGAAGTTTCCTGACGTTTCCTATAAATCGCTCTATCTCATTGAAAAATCTGTATGAAAATTCGTGCAGCAGTTTCTGCGCCTATGGCGTTTAAACAGAAAGAGAAAAATTATGCTTTTCGATATGAACTAAAACCCAAAAAACATCACTACGACAAGTCAAAACAAAAATCTATTGATTTTTATAATGTGATAAGTGCTTAAGACGTGGCTTTCCCAAACAGTCAACCCTGTAGTCTATAAACAAAACTAATTGTGTTACTGTTGAGAAAGCTCTTTGCATGCCTATGGGTTTTATTCAATAGTGAATATGTGGAGCTCGCGTATCTGGGTCGATAAGAATTGTAGCGCGCCAACCGTGAGCCGCCGTCCGCGTCCACGCATCCGGCTTAGTATCGACGATGAATGGTTTATACAATGTTAACAAGTTTTATAATTTGGATATAATCTATCCTAATATTTTAAAATGAGCGAGCGCTTTTTGTGAGTGCTTGTGCAGAGGGTAATGAGTGTAAGGGCACCTATTTGCAAACTTGTTTTACTATATAAAACACAAATTATTTCAGATGGACATAAGCTGTGTATCGTGTGTATACTCATATTAATTAGCTTGAGCCATAATGATATTCGCTTAGTTTTTATAGTACTTATTTCATGTCTTTTAAGATAGATAATTCGACCCAAACGCAGACAGAGCGGGCCACTAGTTAATATAATAAGTCAAATACCGCCGACATGGTTTAGCGATAGTAATGTAGCAATTAAAACTGGGCCCAATAGCTATAAATTTTTCTAAAGCATCTACTATTTTTACTATACTTCAGCTACTATTTTTTTTTTCACCCAAACACTAATAATAATTATAAATCAATAAATTCAGTGAATAGAATTTCTTGCGCTGTGGATAGGTTAGTGACTTAATTAAGAAATCATGAACAGTCAAAATCAAAGCACAACGTATATGTCACGCAAATGTCTACTCCGACTGAAAAACAATCGCGAGACCCTTCCTTCAATAGATCTCCACCAACTGAGCTACATGTTACTGTCTCTCATTGGAAACTCGCCTGCCCGACAATAAAGCTATAGTAAGACGTCAGAACTCTTTCCAGTTCTCTCAGAATTCTTTCCATGGTATACTACTTGTATAAAAAAAATGCTATTGGCCACGAGTTAAACCGATATAGATTCATACTTTGGCATGTGGTGGGATAGTGTGATTACGACTTTATCAAGTCATAAGTTTCTGTAAAACACGTTGAGGTGGCCTTTATTCCTCAGAAAGCTTAAGTGTTCTAGTCTGCCTTGAACGTAGACTGGTCTTAGGTCATATGAAAGATTGGAGTTATAAAATAACGCTCTATTTATCACCCGTATTTGTATTATTCTAAATGATAACAAACGAGGAAAGAGAATTTTTGAAGGTAAATGATAAACATTGTCCATCACACTACTATTATTTATTTATTTATTTAAACTTTATTGACCACAATAACAGGGCATTACGGTACAAATAGCGAGCTTCATGTTTAAGCATTATAGCAATATTATCGCATTGACAGATTAGGAACTGAGGAACACCCTTAGTGGCTCTCCAAACATAAAGATTACGTTTACTAGATTAGTACAAGTATCTCAAAAGTCGCATCACATTTATGTACAACTGCCAATTCATATTTAAAATGAACCAAATATACCTCTTTCGATGTGTTTAACAATATCTCTGAAAATATCAGTGTGAATTTTCCGTAGGATAGAAAATGTAATATTTAAATAACTTTAGTTAATGTGGGATAATACAGGCCATGGCATGTTAGCCAATGGACGGATACGAGTGCGCAGTTCTCCATTATAGTAGACGGCCCGGTAAATTATAACAATAAAACTTATTGATTATAACATCTTAATTGGGTAGCTTAATGCCCGAAATAAAAATTTTAATCTGAGCTTAAAAATGATCTGGAGTGTAATATAGGAGTCGTCTGTAATGAGATTTTGTACTTCGATTAATCGATTCGATTAATATGTATTTTACCTATAACTAACTTTTATCCCTATACAGGAAAAACCGTTGACCGCAAGAAATGTATAATGACACTTCACGTAATTCAACAATAATAGTATGCTTCACGTCAAAACGTGTCAGTGGAAACAAACGAAAAAATAAATTGATGCTCACAACCATTCACCAGTAAGACCAACGAACGAATTTTGTGTTGCTCGTTACATAAGTACAAAAATATTCAAGTTGTTTCACTAGCGATAAAATTGGTCTGATGACCCGAACCTTTCATCGGTCGTTCGGCCACTGTTACTTGAACTATCAACGACTGCTCAACAAGCCGAATGATAAAAAAACTAAGTTACATAACTGACGTCAAACTCTCAAGCAGGAAATACAATGCAAGGTAACTCTGCGAACGGACATGTTCATATTTTAATTCCATGTGATGAACATGTAACTTTTCAGTGTACTTTACCTTAATGTTTATTTGGATTCTGTTATGATAATCGATTGTCTTAAAAGTAAATATGAAAAAATAATAATATTTTTTGTAATACTATCAGATTTAAACGATTTTCGTACTAACGTATATTATACCAAGGAACCAAACTTTTAATTTCAAATATATAAAACATCATAAGGGTTATAGAGGAAATGGCATCATCATTATCATCAAAATCTCAGCCGGACAACGCTCACTGCTGGATCCAGCCTCCCCCAAGGATCTCCACAACGATCGGTCCTGCGTTGCCCGCAGCCAGTAGCTACCCGTGACCTTCACCAAGTCGTCGGTCCATCTCGTTCAGGGTCTACCCACTGAGCGTCGCCCGGTGCGTGGTCGCCATTCAAAAATCTTTCCGCTCCAACGGCCATCGGTTCTCCTAACTAGGTGTCCCGCCTACTGCCACTTCAGCTCGGCAATCCTTTTAACAATGTCGGTAACTTTAATGCGCCTACGAATCTCATCGTTTCTGATTCGATCACGTAAGGAAATACCGAGCATTGCCCGCTGAGTGACCTTGAACCTTCTTATGAGACCAATAGTTATTGGCCATTTTTCGCTTCCGTATGTCATCACTGGCAATACACACCAGTCAAAGACTTTCGTCTTGAGACACTGTGGAAGCTTGGACGCGAAGATTGTCCGTAATTTCCCGAACGCTGCCCATCTGAGCTGGATACGGCGAGAGATCTCTTTTTTGAAGTTGGACTTACCTAACTGGGTTGTGTGTCGTGGGTCAACAACTTGGAGTGTAATGTTCCTAACTTTAATAGGAGTGGGTACAATATGACCATGAGGAAATGTCACAGATAACTAAATATATTAGAGGCTCTTGACAGTAATCTCGACTAGAAAATTCAAAGTAAATATTTCATGTAGTTTCAGGTTCTGATAAATGCTTGTAATGATAGTAAATAATTTCTCTTACAATTAAAATTCTTACTTGTGTAACCTATGCAACGTAAATACAAATAAATATTGCATGTGTGCCGCAAAGCTCATAGCGAATCGAATATGGTTCTCGTCTTTATCGGGCGTACTTAGGTCTGTATTTATAAATCTAATTTATCTCTTACTTTATGTAGGTGTACCAAATAGGTGATTTCTCTACAGAAATCTTTATTTCAAAATGCCTTTAACATCGGTCTGAGTTTTTCCAGATCATATCTTTTATCATTATTGTTAAGGTTTCTAACTTAATATCTAGTGTGGTTAACGGTTACTTTTCTATAGGAATATTGAAATTAAAAACTCGTAAAATAGATCATTGGCTTCCTACTAGTATGTTTGTATACTATTAACCTGAATTCATTCATTGTACCAGTTTCCAAATAACTGACAAACCTCCTCAAGGATGGATGGACCCCTTATGCCAAATGTTTTATTATAATTTATTTTGGTTGGTTATTAAACCGACATTAAACCAATATAGTTATTTGCATTTTAACTAATAATATTTAAACAGATTCCACAATCTAACTTCTTTTGAGTCCATAATTTTATTACTTACGGCCCGTTACTCACATTACATCCAACGATAAAATCTTGATTAATGTAGTCTTATTTCATGCATTACCAATTTACTGTACAATAATTATATTTTTGCCTCGCAGCCGCTAACATATCATTTTTAAAACCGGCGTATATCAGCGGCCAAATCTGGTTTACCGAAATTGCTCTTACGGTACTGTTCCGATCGTAATCACTATCGGGCTATCGGATTCGTTCCAATGTGGCGGTTAATTCTCTTAATCGCTTAACCCGGTTTTAATAGCCGGAGCTATTCACAGCGAATCAGCGAATAATAACAACAACAGATTTAGCTAATCAATTTTGACGCGAGATGGAGAAAATTGTTACTGATTGAAGTACGTTGTGACTTTCTAGTTCCAGTAACTCTTGATTATGCCACAGGTGAAAAAGGACATGAGATGGAGTGAAAACAAATATCAAGTTTCCACAGATGTAAGCTTCAGGATGGAGTCTGTAGACTGCGTTTGATTTAATATTGTCGGCATCCAGAGTCCATTTTTATTGTGAAAGTGTAAAAATATTACATATAAACACATTTAGCCGTATTGGGGTGGCTTAAAATACTCCCCCCGATCCTACGCTGACAGAACAGGGTGTCGTAAGAGGCGACAGAAGGCAGCCTGCTTGGTGGTAGGGCTTCGCGTATGGATTGTATTATCAGTATTATTATTAAGTCATTAATATTATTACTGGTATTATTATCTTTCCGTGAAGCCAGCCTGGTTAGCTACCACCCTCCTGCTTGAGTCAGCCGCCAAACGACTCGTCGTGTTCCGGCTGGGGGCTTGAGAGCCAGTACTTGATTTTTAACCTTCTTCTCATTTCCTGGCCGACAACGCATCAGTGATACCTTTGGTCTTGCTGATGTCCATGGGCTACGGTGACCACTTACCATCAGGTGGTTCGTCTACTCGTTTGTCGGCAATTAACATAAAAAAAAATTAATTCCTATTTTCCAATGTCAACTATTTTCATATATAATATATGATGAAAATATATATCAGTATTTTTTTTTATTTCAACCAAAAAAGGCAGCCAGTTTGCACGTCTTATGGTCACCAATATGAAAATCATCATTAAGGAATCAGAAAGCCCATTTAATTCTAAGTTATTAAGCAGACAAATAAACCCTATACTGCGCACAAGCGCCGTCGATTATACTAGGTGGTAGGTAGATAACGCAGCGTCCTCCGGCAGAGGGGGTCCGGGCTGACGCACGGAGCGCTATTACTTTATCCGTTACTCGACCGGGTGCACCACAAGCAGTGAACATTGGAGTATACTCAGAAGTAATGTAACCCCCTCATATACCAAAAAGTTAAAATAAAGCAAATAAATAAATAATAAATACACTTGTCTTTGTTATCAGCTCTGTCACTATACCTCTTTAATCCACAGGTTACCCTAAGGCTTCTGATAATTGGTTAAGATTTGCAGCCTTCTGTAACTTAACTTAAACTACATAAGACTTCTACGGCTTTCTACTTACGACAATATATTGCCGGTCACAAAGGAGTTGTTACTCCTAATAGCTGATTCTGTACACCTAGTTTATAAGTGTCGCTAATATCAACATATCATCCAAAAGCTGAAGTTGTTTATAAAACCTTGTTATACGGCAACATTACGATTGTATCATACTCTAGTGGTCCTGTGGCGGACAAACAGTTGGTCTAAGACTTCACAGCAGCCCACTATGCTTCACAGATATTTTGACTTATATTGGGTTCAAGGGTACTTTAATAATATGTTACATTTTTACTTCTCGAATGGCGACTACGCACCGGACAGCGCTCAGTGGGTAAACCTTCAATGAGATGGACCTACGACCTGGTAAAGGTCGCGGGTAGCCACTGGCTGAAGGCAGCGCAGGACCGATCGTCGTGGAGATCCTTGGAGGAAACCTATGCCCAGCAGTGGGCGTTGACTGGCTGAGATGATGATGATGATATGAGAGACCAGATACGATTTTTCAGGGGTTCAAATGGAACGTGGGAATTCATAATTTTGTAGGTAGCCATCTCAATTCTCAAAAGTGGCATCGTCAATCAGATATATTTAGGACACAAGATATTGTGCAGTAATTTACGAAATTACTACACTGTGTGTAGGGCTGCCTTATATTATAAGGCAATGTTAATGTTATAATATTTTTTACATGTTATAAGTAATGGCTTGACAACAATACGTAAATTGTAACAACAATTTGTAACTTAAAGGAATAATTCATATTTGTTTTAAACATTTTTAGGGTTTCGTTTACGCGATCCAAAAATGGATTAATCATAGGATAGGATTATGTCATCAATAGTTTATAAGAAATAAACAGATAATAGATAATATTTCTGAGAACATTTAAATTACTGAGTTTTATCCCAGGTGCTTCCGATTTAGGTCTGAAATTTTTTTAATCAGTAAACATATTGGGAATTTTACAGTACACTCAACGCGACACGCATAAAACGACAAAGTTCTTCTTATTTTAAAAAAAAACTCACTAATCAATCTTATCCTCCTTATCCTTTCTCTATCTTTATCTATCTATCCTTTAACGATCGCTCGCATCGCTGTGAGTCGCCTCGCTGTGACTTTAATGCATATAATTTCAAAAATATTGGTAAAAAACACAAAATCGGTGAAAAACTTAAAAACCAAACCCATAACATCCTTTTCTACTAATTTTTGATATCGGTTAAAAAGAAATAAAATCAAAGGTCCAATAAACAATTGTATGAATTTTAGTTTCAAAATGCAATTCGTGCAATAACAGTGTGAATTTTTATTAAGTCAATTGTGATAATTTCGGTTTAATTATATCATTTATTTTAACGTGTTTGTGACCGTTTGTGTAACCGTTTTTGCTTTATCTTTTAACATTGTTGTCTGGTAAAGCAAACATGACCTCCATGTTCAATTCATGGACCAACGCTAAAGTGTAATACAAACAAACCAAATCCAAATAATTAGCGTACATGACATCATGGAAGCTATTTCAAAATAGTGACAAATATTAGACTTTATAGGCAACAAAATAAAAATATTTTCAACTATATTTACAGTCAAATATGAAGGATTAATTTTCTATGTAGTGTTTTAGCCCTTATCTTATCATAAGTATGTCACACACGTCACGTAATTTCGACTTCACTTTAAAAATAAAAGAAACAAGCGATACTTTTCTTTTCCTTTTAATATAAGAAAGTAATTACAACTCATAATACTCTTACAACTGAATAAAGTGAGAACTATGGAGAACTCTTAAGTATGAAGGTTTTCTTACGATATTTTCCTTCACCGAAGTAAGTGATAAATAATATGCACATAATTTGAACAATTAGAGATGCGTACAGGATTCGAACTCGCGTCTCCCGTGCGGGAGACCTGCATTCAAATCACTAGGCTATCACTGTTTATGCTAAATTTTACCATAACTACAATTTAATTAAATATTGGCTTAAACAGTTTATTACAGTCATGAAATTCATTTGTAAACAAATATTACGAAGCGGATGAAAGCGTTTCGAATTGATTACTAAATGAAAGAATGAATAGGAAAGAAAGAGTTCATTCGTCTGTTCTCGTTATTTGACAATGTGATGTACTCGTAGATGAAATACCATTGAACATAATTAAGAGAGGCCTCGCTGTATAGTTGGCAGACGAGTTTAAATAAAAGATACATATACATACAAGAGATTCATTCATACAAGAGAGCGAGTTAATAAAAAAAACATGGTAAAAAGGAGTTTTATTGGAGACCTACTAGTAAGCCACCATCGCTTCAAAAAAACCAACCCCTTTAGTAGACACAGGCGCAGACAGCAAATTGTATCGTTCAAATTGTCGAGAGGAGGAACACAAAACCATTCAACATGTTTCTGACGACGATTCGTTAGTAAGTACCACATTATAAAGATGCCAAAAAGTATATTTTAAACTGCGCATTATATTATTACACTATGTGGATAATGATATTATAAGGTTTCAAAGGCCACCTAAAATATTCAATTTTTTACAAAATTTTATAAAAAATTTTTTTCTTTAAATTTTAGCAAAATTTATAAATATCCTTTCCAAGTAAAACACTTAAATGAATTTGCATTTAAATCATCATCGTGTACGCAAGTAACCTATGTTTTAACTTTTACTATCTCCTTAGGACTCGCTAAAATAAAAGAGCCTTCGAATTTCGAATAAGTCTGTACCTATAAAGAAATTTAAAGTTGAATCGAACATAAAAAATATAAAGGCTCATTTCTTTATTTTCTTGCTGGTATCGATCAAATTATTATTAAATCTCTTTCAAATGCATGGAATATTTTACGATTGGCACTACGCAATAAGCAATTGAAATCGGCCGTCATTGCCAATTACCTGAAACGTGTCAGTGGAGCATTCAGTCGCACCTAATTAATCACTTGAACATACATTCCTGCAAGATTCTGCACAACGCATTGTGCATTGTTACAGTAATATTTATTCATGGGTAACAAAACATGTCACTAAAAATTTTATTCACAAAGATTGTTTTTTATTTACTCTATGCTTTCCGTTTTCAAAGGTAACGCCAAAATAATGTTTATTGGTATTCTGTAGATATATACTGTCCAATAGTCGATGAACAGAAATGATACATAAACGAATGTATGTACATACGAAAGAAGACGGAAAGTCGAACTTATCCTTTACAGACTAAATCTATGTAATAATGCCATTACGTCTACATCCTACTGGATTTTTACAAATACCGCGTATCTATCGTATGACGATTAAGTACGTGTATGAATTATCGATTTTCAGCACTAGCTCGATTCTGAAAAAATCAAGTGAATTGGCAGAATTATAAATACGAGTAAATACTTATATCAGTAATTTAATTTTTCTAAGTATAATTTAACCGTCCGTCATTTCCTTATTCACAACACAAACCTAACTGAAAATATTAAGTTATTTTTTTTACTCTGACCAAAATCAATGGATGCTAAAACTGTGGGTTACTGTTCTGGAAACGCCTTACAAATAACACCCGTTCCCAAAACAATTGCATTGTATTTTAGTTTTTATAGTGTGTATGTTTTGTTTATAGAGTCATTTTCTATTACCTAGTCGGATTGATGAATGCTAAAAAATAATGGACAACACATACTCGGATATACTTATACGTATTAACAAAGGTTATGTTACTTCCTTTTATTGTGTCAAAAGAGTCTAGTTTTAAGAACACCCGCCAAACACACACATACACACACACGCGCGCGCATCTCTCTCGCTTACTTATATATACACAAACATATAAACGCATGCACCCACAGGTTTTCGATAGTTTTAAATACTATTTTTTAATTATTTTAGTTGTTTGTAACTTTCTTTCTTATTCTTATTATATAAATTAAAAATGTTACATCTACCATCTATTTAGATTTAATATATTTATATTCAGTAGATAATTTCTGTGTAATTCGTACACAGCAGACAAAAATTCCAAAAGTGTATTGTGTAATTTTGAAGGATACAGATTCAATCCTATTAGACAAGTAAATCGTAAAAAATACTGCTATATTTAATTTTCCAGTGACTGCCTTCTATTAAAGTTTGTGGTTACAAGTCGCTAGATGTCAGTGCTCTTACTGTATTTTTTATTGAATGTAACCACGTGCTTGTTTATCACATATAAGCCTAGCATAATTAATGCCCATAAAAATAGTAATCCACTTCATAGATAATTAAAATACAATAATAATTTTAAAGGATATTAACGATATTTTATAGAAACAAACAAAGGGCTAAGTTCTTGTACTAGTTTAAGCTATTTTCCTTTATCATAAGCAGACTTCAAAACTTTAATAACGATAGTATACAATGTAAAACACAGAAAGAATCCGCTTTCCTCTACGCTAGACCTTTATAATCTGTCCCTGGGGCCGCTTCTGACCCACGAGACAATTTGTAGGTGTGATTACATGTTGTTAAAGTTCGCCTCAGTGCACCGCGATTGACCGGGTTCGCAGGCGATGTCCTTGTCCATCTCCGTTAAAAAAAGCAAATTAACGCACACTTGTGCAGCTCAGAGTTCTTTCTTTTTTTTTAAAGCATCTTGTGTGTATGTCAATTTTTGGCGCGAATAAATCAAAGTTTACAATGCAAATGTCTGTGTTGTGTAAATTAAAAATTAAATGATCTGTTTTTGTTCGTGATAAGTGTTGTGTTAGAATTTGTAATGTTTATAATAACACATTTTAAATTGTAGATGATTTAAGTAATTTTAGGTTCTCAATTTAGAAAAATAATTTAAACCGTAAGTACTGCAAGTAGGATTAATTTATTAGTCATATAGGTGCATGTACACGCGATCTTTTTTAGTAATATAAATGTTTTATTTTTACAAATAAAATTAAGTAAATTAATTTTATGAGAATCGTCTAATGCTTCTTAGTAGTTAAATTACTTGTCAGCTTTGAAGTTAAAATATTTTTGAAAATATAAACTCGTGTAGTTCGTTACACTAGATTCGACTCCTAATATTTAAGGAATTAAAAACACAGATTATCTAAAGTGACGTTCAAATTCTCATCTCTAGACGGCTGCGGTTACTTAAGCCAATTTTCTTCAGAAAACATCCACCGATTCTTGACCCTATATATTTCTTCAAAATCTATCTCAGCGATAAGTTAGCACAAAAAGTCGCAACAAGACAGGTCAAGTTACACTGGCTATTTTATATCTGTACCACAGTAGTGTGTGTACACACTGATTCCATATTTCCGCTCTATACCCTATTCTAGTACAGGTCTTATTATTTTGAACTCTGCGTTGTTGTTTAAAGAGATTATATCTCAGTGTTAGTATTTTTCATCAAAGCGGAAAAGGATTTTGTGGGGCAACCCTTTTATTCAACCTCCATGTAAAGAATTTTTATTTGTATATTAAACTGAAAAAACCATATAAAACACATCAATCTATGGATCATTTCATCAGTTTCCAATTGTCAATGTGAAATCGGTTTTTTAAATATTTTCGCAGATAAATGCCATTAATGAAGAAAAATGGGAATGCTGGGGCGAAGACGAATATCCACTCTTATCGTAACCTTACTTTTATATGGAATAGCTGATGTTAGGAGTAGTTTACCGGTGGATTTGACATCGGAAGAAAAAGGTAAATAAAGGTTATTGGTAACCATGGGTTTGCAAAAACCCGGTATCAAATCCTATACGACTTAAAAAATCCTTAATAACCTTCATTCTTTAGTTTTTTATAAAATTACAGAATCACTTTTATATGATATAACTTAGCAGAATTGTTTTCTTATACCACTAGCTGCCAAATGAGCAAAAAGCACCCGATGGTATAAGGTCACTGCTGCCCATTCATATCCATAACACTAATGGCATCATCGATGCTTTGACGGCCAAGCTTGAAATGGAGACCCACTTATTACTGGCTCTTCAACGCTGCAATCGTAAAACGTAGAAGTATTTCATGGTTGACACTGGAAGAAAAGTAGTCAGGAGTATAGTAAACCCTGCCACCAGATGAGAATGCCATCGCGATGAAATTAGATAAAATTGTCCCACAACAGGAGGGATCATCGCAATGGCCTCGTCCATTGTTCAGTAGCACTTTAACCAGAGGAGGTCAGCTTAGACACATGAATGAGCATCTTATATCTCAAAATTTAAGATTTATCATACATACTATCTTAATTATCAAGCATGGATATAAAGAGACCTAATCGAAAAAAATATATAATACAAGTACGTCTTATTGTGACATATCAACTTAAAGGTGTCAATTAGAAAGAATTAAATATACTAAAAAAAATTAAACTATAAACGAAATATGTAATCAATCATAACTTTGAGGACTCATTTACACTTTTAAACGTGAACGATTAAATCTTTTTAAATTTCAAAGAGAAAGAGATACTATGCCTAGATATTTTGAACATACCGTATCAAGATAAGCCCGAATCGACTTAGCTCTGGTTTTGTTTTATTGCAGTGGTACTCCCAACAACACTTGCAATGACGTCAACGTCACATAGTGTAACCACAGTAAACATTTCAACATCCACATTCGCAACAGTCATACCACCGATCCCGCCCAGCGACAGAGATCGCTTCCTTACCTTCGCCGAGTCTGGTCACGACAGGACTTTTATGTTCGCCAAAGACAACACCTACATACAACTTGATGGTGATATTATACAACGATTTCAATTAAGGTAAGTAAATGCTAAAATTTGGGTTGGCAATTATATGGACCTTAAAATAAAAGAGAAAAAAAAACGAATGAGCCAATGAAGTGAAAAACAATATAAAATTTACCTAAATAATACGGAAATCAAATAACAGGTGGTTCGATATGAGATCACAAAATAAATTGTGAGATTGTAGTTTGTGGGTAAGCATTCAACAATTATTCAACAGGAAGGTGTTTTAGTGATTCAAAAGGTCAGGGATTTTAAAATTTATATGTACAAAAAGAAGATATAATTCCAAGCTGATGAGTAACTAATATACATATATTTATATGCAAATAGCTGTAATCAAGCATTTAAAAACATAATCAATTAACATTTTGCTAGCTATAGAACTTTATTTACTAATCTTTAACAGAACTTCCATACTAACTTTTGTCATGGTAGAATAGACCGTTTCACGGGATACAAACTATTTTAAATATCATCCATAATATTAATTACTAGCTCTTTGGCCTCGTTTTACTTTGGGAAAAATAGTCCTTAAGCTTCCTAACTTGCAACCGTATTACAATGTAAGAGTATAAGCTTGACATTCACAATACTGATTCAAAATCAATAACTCCTTCATAAACGATATTAGAAAAATATCGTTTAGAAAAAAAAAATATCGTTTAGAAATTTTTTTACTGAACACACTCTTAATTATAATGTGACATTTTATAAATGTAATGTATTTTATTATACTCATTTAAGAGTCGCCCTTCGGAGTATCGCAGATCTCTTGGATTGGTCTAACTTTCGGTACTCCGGCGCTTTTATATTTATATTTCTGCAGAAAATACTTATCACACCGAATAAATTTTAATATGGCATACTATTTCGATATTTCTAACTATGTATTTCACTGATCCCATAAGGTTCCACAAGTGAATTTATGTTTCTAGATATTTTAAAATCAATATAGTTGAGATGCCATAAAAATTGGCTGATTATTATCAGACCCAGTTAGAGAAGATCAATATAAGGTACCCTAAATATAACCTTACAACCTCTTTGTATCTTGCAGTGAAAGCCCCATTACAATCGGTTAAGCCGTTTTGAAGATTAACCCGGTGAATCAGTACCTAAACCATCCTTTTTAAAATTTTACAACACGATACCAGGTATCGTGTAAGTAACTCTATGTAATTGACAAAATAATGTTATTTCGAAATCACAGAAAGACACGTCAATTTTCATTATATGTATAGCATGTACATAAATATGCGCGAAGGTTCAACTTAACTGCTCAGTGGTTTTCTCACGATACTATAACAGAAGACAGATAAAAAATCAGTTCCGTCAGAGTTTTAATATTTAATAAGATTTTATTTTCAGATTGTGTAGAGAAATTTCATTTAAATTTCGTACCAGATTACCACATGGACTTTTAGTATATCATAATGTAAAGAATCCTGTGTTTAAAATGCAACCATATGCTTTATATGTCATTGTAGAAAAAGGTGAACTTAAAGGTAGGTAGTTTAATAGTAAAACAATAAATTGATATCTAGTAACACCTGCAATGCTATAACGAATACATATGATAACAATAATAATAGCCTAATATGACCCAAATGTTGAACTTTATGACCTTTACAGTGGTACATGTGTTCGGGAAGCACTTAACCTCAGTAACTGTTGGTAGAGCTCTGAACAGAGACCAGTGGCATAGTGTGGTAGTTACCATAGATGTTCATGGAGCTAGGCTTATCGCTAAAGTCGATCATTTAAAAGAAGAAGTATATTTGAAAGTAAGTATCAAACTTATACAAAAGCATAAACCCATATTTTCAAATCTAACCCTACGTAAATAATTACTTTTCCTCATCATCATCATTAAAATCTCTATTGACACGGTTGGGCTCGAGTGTCTCACAAAGCAAGAGGCAAGTCCATATTCGGCACGCTAGCCAAATACGGTTTGGCAGACCTCGCATACCATTGTAAACATTATGTATTAAGTCTTAGATATAAACAGGTTTTTTCACAATATTTTCCTTCACCGAAGCAAGTTATAAATCATTTGTAATACGCACATACTCGTAATTTAGAAAATTAAATGTCATTGCAGTATTTGAAATGAACTCTTCCATGCCTAAATTACAGCACCAGGCTGCCACTGCTCGTACCTTTCTTCTAATATTATCTAATTCTTCTACCAAGAGAAGAACTCGTGAGTTTATTTAATAAAGTTTCCATCTTAATGAAAATATTTACAACCGATTTAGTGCTAGATTAACTTTCATTAATTAATTTTAGTATCTTGCAATCATTAGAGACAATTAACGGATGCAATCTAACGGTTATAACGGATCTCTGTTTAAACATAAAATTATTTGCAAACTTTAAAAGAAAATTCCATGGAATATGGAACTAGATATAGACTAGTATTTAACACTAGACCATTCTAGAATTTTATGCTTGATCATAATTTTTTTCCAGGGCTTGAGTTTTGACACCAACTACGGAATTACCGATAATCTTACTTCAGTCATCCTTATTGGAGGTAACATATTAAATTAACAATCATGTCCACATATTATTTTAGTTTTTTATATTGTTATCTTTTACTTACGTTGTGTAACACCATTGCCACAACTAAACACAGGATGCCATTCAAGGCAGCCAATCTTGACCGAGCCAAAACTACCTCTCTACCTACTGACTACCTTCGATGGCGGAGTGAACCTTATATAATGGTCTGTCAGTTTGGAGCAGGTTTTTTCCCGGTGCTAAGATTGTCAGCAAAAATTTTGTCGTGTTTATTCAAGTAAAAAAAATTTATGCGATTATACTATTCCGAACATTTTATTTACGCCTGCTGTTTTATATGTTACAGCTTTTGGATTTAGGATGATTTTCAATCATCAGCAACATCAATCTAGTTTTTTTCTTTCGGTTTGATTTCATTAATGATAACATATAAATTTTATACAATCGGCAACCTATTAAGGAGGAAATTCATCTTATGACCAAAAAATAAATATAAAATCTGACGTGCTCCAATTCATTTCTTTTTATGTTATTTACCACTTCTCGGTCATCAACTATTTCTAGTTTATGATTACATCTGAATAGGTAATGCATGTTTTTCCTTTTTTCAGTATATATTTTAGAAATACCTTCACGTTTTCCAGGCTTAAGCTCAGAAGAAAAGCTCCATGGAGTAAAGTACATAATAGAGTCGTTTGTCGGATGCATCAGCGAAATGGTACTCAGTTCTGGGAAAGCGGCCTCCGATCTGCTGCCGATTGTGCCTCTTATAGCCACTAAACATGAAAACGTGAAGAAAGGTTGCATAGATAAATGTAGAACCGTTGAGAACCTCTGTTTCGACGGTTCTAGATGTATCAATGAATACAACGGATATAGATGCGACTGTTTTGGAACTTTGTATGAGGAACCACTCTGCGATGTATATAGTAAGTATTACTTAATACAAAATAAAC
Organism: Megathymus violae; assembly: GCA_003671415.1. Classification (NCBI taxonomy): domain Eukaryota; kingdom Metazoa; phylum Arthropoda; class Insecta; order Lepidoptera; family Hesperiidae; genus Megathymus; species Megathymus violae. The sequence continues at coordinate 1,027,416 of PDGT01000056.1, forward strand.
TTAATATACTAACGTAAAGTAAAAAATTAGTAAAATATAAAAAGTAGTAGTAGTAATTTAGTAAAAAAAAACACTATTTAAAATTTTATCAGCAGTTTCAGTTTCAGTTTTCAATCGGTTGATTTCTAAATTGTTAAGAATGCTACAGAAATACAATAATTCAGGATAAATACGAATGAATAAAAACAATACACTTTGGGGTGTACGGGGCTCCATCCACCTTTTACCCCAAGCCAATCTTCCTTATTCGTATTGCACGACAACAATCAAAGATATGGCGAACGGACGCTTGATTCTATACCACCAGTTTGATCTCGGCAGTAATAATATAGGCCCCCGCTTCGTTTTCGATCGGCAACGCGTCGGTGATGCCTTTGGTGTTACTGATGTCCATGCGACGGTAACCACATACCATCAGGTGGCTCGTCTGCTGATTTATAGATATTACATAATAAAAATATATATTATCTACGTAAAGATACAAATTAGAATTTTAATAACTCTCCTTTTTTTCAAAATATATTTGGCTGATACTTAGAATATGAGAAGTAAATATTCAATATGGTGTATTTTATGTTTTTTAATTTAATTAATGCAATATCTTAAAAGTCTTTAAAATTTTCGTTTCCTGGTTTAACGATCATATCAATGTTTTACAGTTTTGTATATAATTATACTTGCACAGGTATACATATAGTAGGAAATGAATACAAGTAGCTTACGATGCAATAAACCACAATAAATACTTTCGTTCTATTCAGTTCTATGTAGTGTATAAAGCAATATACAACCAGATTGGTGACAACAGAATATATTGACAACGACTTGCAGGGATAGTTCATTTGCGAGACCCCCTATTGAATCTTTAGTGCATTAATAAACCTCCATGATTTTGTAGTTAAAATGCATTCCCTAAGCACTTAGGTGAACGTAGAGATCTCGAAAGCTGTCTTTATTTTTCGTTTTAAGTTTTTCGGTTTTGCGCTTTTCTTGTAGATACAAGAGCACAACTTATTAGCTAACGGTCAAACCTACCAATAATAACATGTTTAAAATAACGAGGGAGTTATGATGATAAACATTAAAAGCAATTGAACAAAAGAGCTCGTTTGAATTGCTGAGTCAGCCGCTAAACAACTAGTCCTGTTCTAGCTGGCTTGAGAGCCAGTAATTTTTTCTTACCTTCTCATTTCCTGGTCGACAACGCATCAGTGATACCTTTGGTCATGTTGATGTCCATGGGCAACGGTGACCACTTACCATCAGGTACCTCGTCAGTTCGTTTATCGGTTTTTAACATAAAAAAAATATATACATGTTGCAATCACATTTGTAGAAATGAAAACATAATTTTGGAATTTTGAAAGTATTTAATTCCAAAGTCGAATAGAATGCATACGAATACACGCACGCATAAACAAACACTACACACTATTTCAATGTAAATTGTGAATGTATATTTCGTTACATTGACATCATCATAATCAAATACGGAAGTTCATAACTTATGTAATGGAAAGATTGAGCGTCGTGTATGTACATGAACATTTAATAGGTTACGTAAATAAACTAAGAGATTTTTGTGTGCATAATATATAGTAAGTGTTGCAAAATAAATATTTAACATGATCTAAATGGTAAAGTAATATTGTAATCTTTTTAGCATTTTTTAAGCAGTCAAACCAACAAATAGTTCACTTGATGGTAAGCGAGTACCGTTCATACTTTCATAGACATTCATATAACCAGAGACGCGACTGTAACATTTCTTCACGACGAGTATGTACCATAGCGTAATAATGCACCCACTTCGATGTTTCAAAAGAGCAAGTATAAATCTATAAAAACAAAAAAATATATATCTATAGGTACATATCTCTGTTCGCGTAATAATATCGAGGCAAACCCGACTGGGGTCATACCTACCCTTATGCATCAAAACAAATGCCACGACCGCTCGTCTGCGACTGTCACGTAACTAAAGTCAAGAATCTTGCGTATAATAGATAATTGCAGTATGTTTATAAAGATATCATCTTTGTGTTTGATATATATAATTTCGGTACGCACTAATATTATCATCCCACACCAAATTTTTCATTTCTGGAGCCTACTGGACGAAATTTCTAACTAGGAAAAAATAGTGCCCTGTACAAACTTTTCCTGTACAGTAATGTATTTGTGTGTCTGCACAAAATAAACAATAAAAAAAAAAATACTCAAGCTCATCCGAATATGATCAGTGATTACTTATAACCGTTCACAATACAATACAATACAATACAATTGCACTAGTAGTAATAATGAAGAGACAAAAACAATATTAAGAAAAATAAGCGTTTAATGGTAAGTGGTCACCGTCGCCCATGGACATCAGCAAGACCAAAGGTATCACTGATGCATTGTCGGCCAGGAAATGAGAAGAAGGTTAGACAGAATGTACTGGCTCTCAAGTCCCCAGCCGGAACACGACGAGTCGTTTGGCGGCTGACTCAAGCAGGAGGGGTGGTAGCTAACCAGGCAGGCTTTACGGAAAAATAATTATACCAGTAATAATATTAATGACTTAATAATAATACTGATAATACAATCCATACGTGAAGCCCTACCACCAAGCAGGCTGGCTTCTATCGCCTCTTACGACACCCTGTTCTGCCAGCATGGGATTGGGGGGAGTATTCTAAGCCGCCCCAATACGGCTAAAACGTGTATTCAAATAGATGGTTACGATACATATTTGTATGTAACTAGTCGACAAACAAGCAGACGAACCACCTGATGGTGAGTCGTCAGCGTCGCCCACGGACTTCAGTAACACCATTGGCGCCCCTGAAATGGTGCTGACCGAAAAAGAAACGGAGGACCCGCATTTTTACTAGATTTTTTAATTTTTACTACATTTTTACTAGTATTTTTACATTACAAGTGAAACACGAATGAAACATTTCACGATCGATTATACAAGGAGGGTGGTAGATTGCCAGTCGGACAAAATACCCTACCCTAACTTAGCACCATGCAAATACCTTCGTGATTAAACTGGATGTTACAGAGCCCGGCGACCTCCAACAGTCGGAAGCGTTTGTCATAGCCTCTTCCGTTGCTTAGCAGGGTGCACCGCGGGAAGGGAACGTTGGCTTGGACTCAAGGATGAATGGAGCCCCTTGCGTCTCTAACATTTAATATATTGCTAAAATAATATATTACATATTATTATAACAAAGGTTAGCCTACACGGTTGCTTTTCGCTCGTCGAAACATGAACGGATTCTAATAAGTCCACGACTAATTCTCTCGACAAAACCAATATACAATGTAAATGTGATCTTAATATATCATCGTTCAGAAATCATACAATATCTGCAAAACGCGTCAATAATTATATTTATTTTGTTAGACAATGGTATCGACTTTCAGGTATAAAATAAAGAAACGAATCCAGTGCACAGTTTCGAAATGTAGTCTAGTTGCAAAACGACCAATAATCTCAAACGTACTTTCACTAATAAATTCTCTTGATTAATCGTTACATCACCAGTAGACCAATAATTAATTGCGTGGATTAGTGTGACAATTTTATGAAGGCTTTCTCAAACCAAGTGCAGGAGATGAGTTAAATAGTCAAATTAATAATAATTAATACTAGAACATAAATCGTTCTGGCAATAATTCGAAGTTCGATCGTTCCAAATACCACCTCATTTGAAATACCGTATGAAATTAAAATAAATAATTGTTTATTCATTTCACTTTAATCTATACGTATAATAAAATTTTATTTGTATGTACGTGGAGGATATATGAGAATGACTATTATTAGCAGCCTTTTTAAATCAATAGAACCCAAAACAATAGTTGTTAGAATTTCTCTCTGTTCTATCTTTTTGTCTGTGCGTTTGTGCGCGCTAATCTCAGAAACGGCTTATTCGATTTCGTTAAGGTTTTCACTAATGTATTACAGTAAGCATCACTGAATATTCAAAGTTCGTTTTACTTCAATCCATCCATAAATAAAAATGTTATAAATTAATATATTTCTAATTCACAGAACGAGAAAACCCAGTCTTAAAACAACGCAGGTACTATTTCTAAGCGTAAGGCGTAGTTTATCTGAAGCTAAGCGAAGGCGGTTTAATAGTAAATAAATAAAAAAAAATATTGAAATCACCTAGTAAATATAAAAATTATATATGCTTGTGACGTCATCACCAGTTTTTTATCATATACGTTAATACGAAGAAAAACGTCTGAAAAAAACTTAGTATTAGGATTATAATTATGATAATAATAAGGTTTACAATGAGTGCCAGTTTATTTCGATTCGTATTGTCTGTAAGTTAACAACTGTGTTTGTATATCGTTCTGTGTAAGTATATGTGAAATCTTAAACTAATTAAAATAATTTCTATTACCATAAATGTGTGATACATTAAAAAACAGAATTTTTTTAGAACACAGAAGAAAGAAAAAAAAAACAGAAACAGTTTTTTTTTGTAAAATTCCGTATGTACACATTATAACATTAATATTGTAAGCTAAGGTTGCACCCAATTTTTAACAGATATATTTCTCACTTTTAAAGAACTACATGGTGAAATAATAAATAGACGGATTAATTATATCTGTTTAAGATTTTAGTCATACTTAAGATTTTGAAATCAATACCATAGTAGCCGATTGAGTGGCGGATAAGGCTGTTATCCAATTCGCTACATCCAATTCAACACAATAAGCAAGTTTGATATTATTTTCGTTGCATCGATATTATCGCAATAATAACAATTTCTTTGCAGCGGCGACAATATTAACATTACGAGGTTCCAGTTATGTATCTTATAGGGTTTACGATTGGAAGGACCGGGTGCACTCGACGAATACAAGGGTCAGTCTGCATTTCAAGGTAAATTCTCTGTAATTCTAATAGCTTTTACCTTTCATCCGAGATTATTTAAAAATATGTTGATAGTTCTTGAGCAACAGTTTTAAGTGCGCCAGGTAATTTCACTTCAGATTTTGAATAAATTAAAATCGCGGAAATCATAGTATAATCATACCCTTACATTTAAAATAATTTTCAGGCAGAAACATTACGCAAACCATATTATTCTAGAAACTATGTTCACCTAGATTCTTCAGTTATCTTTTATTGCTTAACTTTTTATGAATTTATATATTAAAATTTAACTTTACTTATTAGCGATTGTATATTTATATTCTTATCCTCATCATTTCATTGTGTAATACTAAAAACGGTATCATCACCTTATGCAAAACATGTATAACACAAAATAAGAATGTTCGACCTTTCAAAAACAATAAAAGTCACCAAGGGTGAATTTAGTACCGAGGTCACAATCCAAAGGTCACATTTAAGCACTCGTATAAAACGAATGAAAGAGTTTATTGATAAATGTACAATAACATTTCAGACTCGTTTCGACGACTCGGCACTGTTTTATGCGAGCGGACAAATAGACGATAAACATCATTATATAGCTCTATCGATACACCAAGAAAAGGTTGCTATACAAATTGACTTAGGTGACGGACCTGTCGAAGATTATTTAGGCGAAAGAGTAAACAATAATCTTTGGCACAATATAACAGTTGTTTTACAAGAGAAAACCGTGTCCGTTTACCTTGATAATGCGAGTGCAAAATACGAAGTGCCTGGAGACGCGAGATATGTTTGTATTGACCCAGAAATCTACATTTGCGGTGGACCGGATTTATACAAAATGAAAGGATTGAAATCCTTCAATAATTTCGCTGGAAATTTGAAATACGTTTATTACAACGACGTGTCCATTTTGTATGAACTGAAGCAAAACAATCCTAAAGTTCACTATATCGGGGTGCTGGATCCGCTGTTCGAAGAGATCGATATTGAGGTGATACCTATAACGTACCCGTTCGCGACTTCGCATATCTGGTGGCCTTTGAACCAAACTAATAGCATCAATTTGATTTTTGACTTCAAAACTAGTAAGAACATGGCCGTGTTGGCGTACAGCCAGATCACGTCCGGGCAAGGCTACTGGGAGGTAAGTTTACGTAACACATACCCGTCTTCAGCAAAGTCCTTAAATAGCGCGACACATACCATTTAAGAAACCCACTTAATCCAAGCTGTTTGACAATAATTTACGAGTGTTTATGCGAAAATTTATATAAATGCCCTTAAAACGCGTAAGGTTCATTTACATATCTTCATACATTGACGACATATTATGTTAAGATTAAGATAAGATATGTTATTTCCCTGGCAATTACTGTAGGTTTACGTCAACGCTAGTGATTTTATCAACAAAGGAAATCTTGGCAGAAAGTGTAATCGAGAAACAAAGAAAATATATTAATCACAATCTTTGTTTAAATTACAATAAAATTAGCATACGGATAAAGAAAATTATAGTCTATGTGAAAGTAAGATACCAATTACAGCTTTACAAATGCATACTAAGTATTGAACAGAATAATTGCACAGGTTAGGTGTCAGAGGCTCGAAGTAGTCAGAACCTATGGTCTGGTCTGTCCACTGAGAAATTAATTCTATACTAATATATTTCGTCCGCATATGTTGATATTGACCCAATCTCACCTTAATAAGTTTATGTACAACACTTATTGACAAATGAAGAACCTCACAATATCAAAGTATATTAAGGCAGCATTTCCCAAAAGAGAACTTCACGATTCGCCGCCGCGGCACGAAAATAAAGTATCCGATTGTAATATTACACAATGCCGAACTATTAAATAAACGAGGTATTTTGTTTTTTAAATATAATGTGCAATCAAATATGCTTTACTTTGCGTCTTCATAGATTAGGATACTTCAAGGCATCACGGAATAACGCACGACGATGATTAGAACCGGAGAAAAAATTGACAAACCCTATCAATAAAATAAATTTAATGCTCACACATTTACACCCGCGCACTAGTATTACACATACAGACATACGCACAACTTGTGAACAAAGTATTTATCTGACACAAATATCTAATAAATATCTGCCCCGGTCGGGAATTCAATCCGGAACTCCTCTCCCGGCAGGCAAGCTACCGACTGACGGTTACAAGATCGTCTTATTTATACTTATTTACCTTAACGTTTAAGGTAAGGATGGTGAAGGAAGAAATAAGATTTGAGTTGGTCCCAGACGTGGGTAAGAACGTCACGGTACTGAAATCCGTCAAATTCAACGTCAGCAACGATTGGCATACGGTCGAGTTGGACTACAGAAAAGGAAGAATCAAGCTGACCGTTGATTACCACAATAAACACGCGCAAATGTTCGGTAAGTGAATACCTCTACATTATCAATGAGTTTCTACAATCTTCGAATATTATTTGAGCGTTAACAGGCGTCATTTTAGTGCATCCTCATAGCAAATAAGAGAATTGTCGAGATGTATTAAACTGAAATTAATAATTGCAGCGCTCAAGGTCATAAGGTCAAATTAAAAATATTTTAATTGTTTAGGTTTTTTATAAATACATTTACAAGTATCATTTTTTGCTTGTACTACTTTCGAAATAGTGCTTTAACATTCAGGAGATGAAACCGCGAAAGAAACTTCGTAGATTATTATGTTCCAAATTATTAATGTATCAACACAAATAATAATATAAAATACTATGTATTTCACATAAGCTATGCTTCTGGGTATGAATAGAGCTCCTTATATCATTCTTCCATGGTGTACCCTCGAGCAACGAATGAAGTTATTATGCTATGTCCGTTTTGGAAATCGTTGGCCTACATACTCGTAGCTTCCAGAATAATCCCAAGGGTACTTTGTAGAAACAAAGTATCTTTGTAACTTATTTTATTATCTTTCTTTGAGCTTGGATAATAAAAAGACATCTTCGATAGCGGAATCGAATACACAATATTGCATGTAGATATAGCCGAAGATGCATCTAACATTACGTTTATTGTACGTAAGTAATGGAAAAAGCGAGAATATGAAGAGATGACTAATCGAAGTCACGAAGAAACAAAGACTTTTGTATTCGCGATGATTAATAAACAGAGACATTTATTTATTATTTTATTATTACACCAAAATTTTACAAAGAGTAAATTTACAGCCGGTTGAAATTACCCTTTATGTCTCTTATAGCTGGAAAATGTTCAACTTTTTTATCTGAAATTACTTAGGAGTAACCTTATTTGTCTTTCGTAAGCGACAAACCCCCAAAACAAAAGATCAATTACAGGGGTAAAAACGTGCACATATATTTGTTCATTGATGCACAATGCAGTTACTGTAGTAAAGGATATATAAGTAGATTATTGAGACCTCCCGGTGTTGGCTGGTGACATTCTCCTTCAATTACTCCTGGTGACGATGGTGAGCATTTGCGATAGGTAACAATAGCAAGTGGTAGCCTCGTGGTCGGATCGTCGGTCTCCCACACGGAAGACCCGATTTCGAATCCTGCACGCACCTCTAATTCTTTTTAATATTAGCATACTGCATCAAGACATCTTGAGGAAACAAACATACCATAGTGTTCTCCAGACTATGGTAGTAGACCCTCTTCTTCAGCAGTGGGACAATCATGAATTGTAATGATGAAATAAATTAAAAATATAACATCAGTGAAAATTTCGAATAAAAATAAAATAAATAAAAAGGGGTCTATCATTAACAATTATTGTAATTTAACGCAGGTTTGGATTTTCAATTACAAGACAAGATAGTAATTGGTAGTGGTTTGAAATCGGCTAATTTGGGTCTAATAGGATGTATGAGGAACATCAAAATCAATGGACTACTCATTGAACCTAGGTAAGTGATATTCGATAAGAGATAGTCGTTTCAATTTAGGGATTTAAGGGATAGAATGCTCCGTGCGTCTCTGCTTTTTAAAGTTATTACGCTTGTTTGAATTAATAATCATATTACTAACCGTTTTGATAATAAAATATCGTGAGGAAATTTATACTCCTGCGAGTTCTCCGCAAGTTAAAGGCGTATGTAATTTATCAAAACACACTTGGAGGTTATTGTAATACACAATATAGTAAAAGTTGAAGAGTTCTGAATTGCGCTAAAGACGATTATTTATAACTGCCTGTGGATCCCCCTGACTCAGCCTTGGAAAACATGATTCTTGCGTTCACAAACACTAACCACATTTGAAACAATTGTTACTCAATATTGTCAGCATTTTATAAATTTGTTATACGCTTCATATTTTCTTGTGAATCACTGTTTATTGGTTAAAAGTTTATTAAAATCCGTACTAAATTTCTTAAGATTATCGCGTTCATACAGACAGGTTTTATGCATGTAGTTATAACTTAATCAACGCTGAACTATAAAATTTTAATTACAGTTAATTTTCTAATAGTTGAGAGAGAACAGATTGTTATAAAACGGATGCGATTCATGCGAACTGCCAGGAATTTAAATGATGCTTTACCACAGAATCATTACGAAAACCAGGTCATGCTGTACGTTCTAGTAATTTTGTCACAAGCGCTGGGATGTTATTAAAATATTTCTCTTTTCAACCCTGTAAAAGACGATATTTCTATTATTTTGTGTTTTGTTAACACAAAAGATATCTGGTTTTCAGAATCGGAAACTTACCTTGTAGACGATTAGATTACCCATTTGTGCCTATAGAGCAATGTATCTCGTGATGATGAAGGATCAACGTCGCCTAAGGGTCTCCAGCTTCTCGTACGTCACCAACACGTTATCTAACCGATATAGGGCTTGATGTACGTTTTTATGTAAATAGCGGACCACGTGATACTAAGCGGTCACTGCCGTCCACGGACGTCTGAAACACAAAAGGTATTGCCAACGCGTTGCCAGCCAAGATGAAAATGGGAGACCCGACCATTACTGGCTCTTCTGTACGAAGCAGTTATAAGTTTGATAGCATCATGCCTTTGTAGGCTATTTACTACTTATAATAACAACACCAACATTTAGTGTGTTGTCTATAAATGTCAAATGAACAAAATGATGTATGATGTACGATGGATTTTAGAAAAGGTTCATTTCGATGATAAATGAAAATCTATTTCAATTATGATTATGAATTTTTACGGTTGCATGGACTGATTTATTGTTTAGTTCTGTTTTGTTTAGAACGTAATTTGTACGCCTCGCAACGCAAATCTTAGCGGTCAATTAGCAACGATTTTCGTATATCTCTTTTTTCAGTACAATAATATGTTTTTCTTACTAAAAACTCAAGGCTACTATGTAACTGAATCCTCCATTTTTTTATTCCTGAATAAAATCGTTCTAGGTTCGTAATAAATACAGAGCGCGTGGTTGGCGAAGTAGCCATCGACGACTGCCAATATGTCGACCCTTGCACGAGGCCCAACACCTGCGAGCACGGCGGCATCTGTTCTATCAGAGAAGACAGAGTCATTTGTAACTGCGACAATACGGGTATGCAACTGAAACATATATAGTAACATACAGTAGTTGTAAATTCCACGGGCATAGATAGATTCATTTCCCGGTAGAAAATTTCCTAGATAACTGAGTTTCACATATTTTTTTCACTTCTTCACCGTTCGATGTTTAATATGTTATACTTTCGATTAATTGAAACAGGTATGAGTTATGTACGAGTACATATCCTTTTTTTTTCGAGTGGGTAAGGCAACCGTTGCCGTGGGAGAGACACCGGGTTATGTGGGATTTTAACACCCGGTAGTTTTCCTCCGCGCTACCGTAGCCCGAGCTACAGGGTCAACGAGTACATATCCTAAGAATAAATAAAATTCACTTAATAACTATATCAACTATTGAAGACGAATACCACTTTATTAGTTGACTAAATATTTTGAGAGATTAATATATTATTGGATTTAGCGTTTAATTATGATATTTAGGGTAGTTTCGAAACAATTCATCATTACCAACTGTTCCCAAACTACAAACATTTCGATAAACAATATTCTAATACAAAATTAATATCGTTTCCCCGTCAGGAACAGAAATTGGTTCGTATTTCGGCCATAACTAATTTCCTATTTTCATCAAGTAAGTACCTTTGTCAAAAGTGGCATAATTATTTGTTATATATGAAATGAATTTAAAATAACCTTTTCTATGATACATTGGCGGTTCGTCGCAGTTAACTTTTATTACAATCTATAACGGTACAACATGTATCAATGACAAATTATGTACAGTGCGTCTATATTACTAAATCGTTCCGCGATTCTCGTATTCCTCGTGTATCGTTTGTCGTCGTTTTGCTTTAAAGGAAAATTCGCTGAAAAACACCAAGTGGTAACATGAAATAAACAACACCAATAAACTCATAAATGACCCCACTTTGGTTCTCAGTCCTAATTACTATTGGTTACTCATGTTCAGAGTAATGGTCACTTACCACTGCCATTATATGTTTATTGGATAATGCGTGTCTCTCACTCGCTGTCTTTCAATGTTTGTGTGTAAGATAATACACGTATTTACCTGCATGTATGAAAATGTCTGTACCAATGGAATGGAATTTATGAAAAAGTCACTGAACCCCAATGTTGCAGGATACATAGGTGAAAATTGTCACTTCGCTACCTTTAGGAAAACTTGCGAAGAACTGGCGTTATTAGGGTACACGAGAAACGATGTGTACCTTATAGATATTGACGGTAACGGCAAGTTTCCCCCCGCGCATGTCAAATGCGAGTTCCAGATCGAAGCAGATTCTTCTACAACGGTCGTCGAACATAATCTGCCTAGTCAAGTTGTAAGTACCTATAAATATTTGTTGAAGACACCAAGTCACTAACATAACGACTTATTGGTTAATAACCTATGTACCTATTAGTAAATAGTTGAAAAAATATTTCGTTAATTACATTATTTTACGTTACGGAGCTTTGTACTAGGGATATTATGGATATAAAATTTCGGATACAGATATGGATAAGGATGTTACGGTTATGGATGTGAAATTATTTCGGATTATCCGATTGTTTTGGATAATTTCGATTACGGATATTAGATGATTGACGACTTGGAAAAAAAATTGTGTATTTACGAAGTTTGACTTTGTTTCTAGGTTTTATGTAGTGTTTAATAAACACAAAAAGAACATATTAAATAATAAAAACTGTCTAAAATGAGAACGACGCGGCTAACGTATCGGCTCGGTCGGCGTAAACCAGTCCTAACGTACTTTATTTAGACTGTCTCCATCCAAAATTATCCAAAAGTTTTTTATCGGTTTCGGTTACGGTTACGGAGCTCCATAAAATCCCTGCTTTGTACTACTTTTACTTTTTACGGCGTACACGTCTCCTAACTAATTTAAATCAAATTTTATTTCAGCACTTAGTTACGTCGCAATTTCAATTCCGACGCAAATTCTTTATTATTGACGCTTTCAGCCTTAATATATTCATAAATATCTAATTGCCTTTTATATCATCGACAGGATGTAAGATCAGCATTGGGTCAAGATTTTAGCTTCAAGATTAAGTATCGAGAATTCACAGCTGAGATGCTTCAAGAATTAATCTCACACTCATTATTCTGTCGTCAATATATTAAGTATGACTGTAATATGGCACCTCTGGAACTACATAGTGCTACCTGGTTTATATCTTCCTCTAATGATACTGTCGACTACTTGGGGAATGTTAAACGGTACGTCGCACTCATCACATAAATGAAATATGAAGTCATTAGAAATACCTCTCCAATAGACCTATTCAGCCCCAAATTAATCTCCTACGCTTTCTCGAAGCAGCAAATTAGCATTTTTTCTGTAGTTCTGTAATCAGTTGATCATCTTATCCATCCAAATCATCATCCAAAGGGACTGTTCAGCAAAAAAACATGTGCGATTAAAACTGAAGCATATTAGTTTACAAATATATTATATATCTGCCTGTGCGAATTGTAATTTTTCTCTTTCAGTGGATATTGTCCCTGCGGTGTGAACGCTACTTGCGTCAACCCAACGCAATCTTGCAACTGCGATGCTAACGAGAACAAATGGCACTCTGACGAGGGGACATACGTGAATCCCAAGAGCTTAGGGATCACCGAAATGTTCTTCTTGCAGCAGAAGGACTTGACTGAGGAGGCGCAGGGAAGAATCACGCTGGGACCGTTGGAGTGTGTTGAGACTAGTAAGCGTCATTTATTTCTCTGGAGTTGGAAACTATAATCTCTTGGAGCGGAGATTTTTATTTTAAAATCTATAGAATTGTTGCAGATTTGACTAACACCTCTTGCAGTGAACAAAAAAGTTTTATAATGTATTTGGACTACCGTCAACTTTGTCTTTCTAAGCTACTATTTCAGGGTCTATCTAATAAGATATAGCTAAGTAAGTAATTATTTATTCACTTTTGCTTTTTGAATTAATTCATCAGATTCTTGCGGTAACTAGAAAATCTCTATGATATTGGGAAAACTATGCAAATACAACTAGATATTCTGTCTATAATTTTATCAATAACATGATTTTTAGTGTTGATGAAGCGAAGTTTACTAAGAATAATTAAAAACGTCAGAGCCCATCAGCACTCGTAATTCATTTATTTACGATAGAATCCTCCACTCCCACAGATACACAGCGCTACGTGGTGACATTCACAACTTCGCAGTCGTACATCGAAGTCCCTGGCTGGAGGAAAGGGGACATAGCATTCAGCTTTAGGACAACTGGCACCAGCGCTATATTGTTGTTCCAACCCCCAATACGACCTAATTATCCCTCTTTTATGGTCGCGTTGACTAGCGGTAAGCTGGTCTATATGGTATATGTAGCATCATATTTCGCGAGGCATAACTGAATATTATTACTGAATTTTTAAGCTTTAAGTTTGACCCAAGCTTGTTCATGTAGTTGCGTGAAGAGAAGCGGTTAAAAGGGTATTCAGTAACTGATGTCGTTGCTAAAAATAAACGGCGGCGTTTACCTTAAATTTATAACTTGATTTCAGTTTCTCGTTTACATATGTAACTCTAATTACTAATGTAAATTTGTTTATGTTTTGTTCAGCACGTTTCAAAATTTGATTGGATTATTTCAAAAATTTCAAGGGTCTAAAAGTTATGTGAAAAAAAAATATATATAATAAACTGGCGGTGTATTAAACAAATATTTTCTGGATCAGATGCTGATAAACAGTCTGCATTTTTTAAGATTATGATTTAATTTTTGATAATGACAAGAGTAGCAATCATTGAATCATCAACACACGAATTAACGTTCAGCTTGAAGCTTAACACGTGAACGACAATGACACTAATGGATAACTCTACACACGAGTTAAATTGTGGGAATTTGTACTAAATTTAAATCGTCTGCCAATTCTGTTATTGGATTTAATTTCTATTCTATATTTTAATCTTCAATGTTTGATGTGTCAATGTCAATTTTACGATTTGACTACAAAATTTACAGTACATTTGAATAAAATACAAATTTGTTTTTTTTTAAATTTTTTATACATTACCAATATTAAAATATAAAACACTAGAACACGAGCTGACATTCAACTTCACACTGAACACGGGGACGACGAGAAAGCTGGTGATCAATTCGAAGCGCAAGTTGAACGGTGGGGAGTGGCACAAGATATGGATCGACTATAACTTCTACCACGTGAGGTTCATGCTCAACACCGAGTACCAGATGCTAAATCTCCTGCTAGAAGAGGAGTTCGGGCCGTTCGAGGGCTCTATGTTTATTGGTGGCGCTACAGCGTGAGTTACTTTGAATTTGTTCCTTTCAATAATTTCAGAGTATAAATACTAATTTGTAACAAAAAGTGTCGTGAACGCTACCCCTCGACAGGCAGAGTCACTACCATCTAGGCTATGAGGTCGTCAAATTTGGACAATTTATTACTATAAGAATTAATACGAAAATAACTGAATTAATAAGTGAAACATATCGGCGTGACCTTTATTGTTACCTTTTTTTTGTAAATAAGCAACAAATCTAATGGACCGGTATTAAATGGTCACCGTCATCCATAGCCATTGAAGCGTCGATGGCTAAGAAAGAAAAGGAGAACTCGCTAATGGCTAGTTGTAAGAACTTTACAAAGGGTGGTAGCTAACCACAGAATGCTTTACTCTGGGATTGTTTAATCTCACCACAGAACGAGTTGAGTCAGAACTAACTAGGCTGTAATTAGATCGATGACTTCTAACATGCTGTATCAGGCGATAAAGCTTCATGGGTAGTTGGACAGGAAGCATCACAAGCAGCGGATTATATTTCGGATTCAAAGATGAATGGATCCTCTTAACTATTAATATTAAGTCAGGATGTTGTTTCTGGATGCACACGTTAGCTTAATTCGCCACTTATGTATGTTGCGAGATGTGTTTGAATCTTATTTTGTATGAATTAAACTTAGTTAATATTAAAACACCAAGTTTTGTAAGTATTCAATTCATTACTCAAATATTATTACGAATTATTTAAAACCAATCATGTGTCACTGAACCTACCTAATCCTTATTCAACCGACGAATCATCAAAATTCCCTGAATTCATACAATATATTATTCATATACAAAATATTAAATAACACCTTAATTACATAATTATTTATAATTACTTAATCTAGTATAACTTAGAAATTGACAAATTATTAATTACCTCCTTAAATATAATTTCATAATCTTTAGAAATCGCACTTCGTTAAGAAGCAAACAAAATAAGTAATCTTTCGATTTTCCGTGATAATTTTGCTGTGTTCAATTCCAGTGAACATTTAAAGAAGTCAGCAGTAAATCAAGGGCTTATAGGATGCTTTAGAGGGTTGGTTGTAAATGGGGAAATCCTCGATATATACAGCTACATGTCTGTCCATCTGTCCGAAATCATTAAAGACTGTAAGCCTTCCTGCGTGCCAAACCCTTGTCAAAACAAAGCCATCTGCAAAGAACTTTGGTCTACTTACGAGTGTATATGTAAAAACCCATGGGCTCATCTGGGTATGCATTGCGAGGAAAGTAAGTATTTCGTTCATATCATAATTTCCTTCTTCACTAATATGACGTATGTATGTATATGCTAAGTAACTTTTAGTTGTTTGCTATAATATTCAATTATATATAAATCTCCAGAAAATTTATAAAACCCTAGTGATTTATAATTCTTCAGGAAAATGTTTATTATAATTAATATTGTTTATTGTATCTCTATCTATCAGTATTTTAAAACGCAAACATTATTTATACCAGAGACGTTATGAAGTTCCGGAACCGTAACCGATTCACATACACTAGTGCCATCGCTCTATCTTTAGACAGTTTTTATTATTTAATATTCAAGGCAAGTGTTTTTTTGTGTGATGATAATACTACATAATAACTATAAATAAAGTCAAACCCTGTAATTAAGTACATCATATATTTTCCCAGTCGTAAATCATGTAATATCCGTACCCGAAATTATCCAAAACAATCGGATAATCCGAAAGATTTTCATATCCGTAACCGTAATCGAAACCGATACAATATTCATATATCCTTATCCATATCCAGATCCAAAATTTAATATCCATAACATCCCTAATTTACACATGAGAACATGTTTTCCTATACAATATCATATCCGCCACCCAATATTTGACCAGCGTGTTGGAGTATGGCTTTATTCCTTATATTATTAGAGTAGACCTTAGGCTTTAGTTAAGACTGTGAGACAATTAACTGTGTCGTTTCTATACATACAAATAGAGGTCAGTTGTTCATGCACAGAACTATACAATTTTAATTTTTGTATCGTAAAACATTTAATTCTAAAAGCCTTATAAATTACTATCATTAATGTCGCCACAAGTACTAAATCTAAATAAACATGTAGATAAACATTTACAACAAAATAATTACCCATAGAAACCAGTTCGACTGGTATATTTCAAGCAACAAAGTAAAAATAAACTTCAAATATCCGACTCAGTAACTCTGTAAAAGTTTTTACTTGGGTAATAAATAGCTCGTACACTTGTGATTATAATTTACATAACAAAACGTAAAGTCTCGGAATGAGGCTTGAACATGCACAGTGAAATAGTTACGCTTGAATTTAAAAAAATATTCATCACAATAGTCACTCACGAGCATTTTTATGGGCTAAACACAGAATATTCATAATAATATTAAAATAAATATCATATAAAGTATTTAGTAAAATTGAAATTCTACTCAGAATTTCAATAGATATTTAAATTGTGATGTAGGGTATTATACGCTACGAAACAAAAGAACACTTATAAAAAATCACTTATCACTCTTCATCCAAGCAATAACCGTTATAATTTTATTTCATCGAATACCTTATTAGAATATCTTAATCATAATTATAAATAACAATTAATAACTAATTTATAAGCGTTTTTATTATCAAAAACTTAAAATTGCAAAAAACGAAATGAAACTATACTGTTATACTTATTTTAGATATAAACGAAAAAGCTTTAACCTTTCAAACGAGGGAAGCGTATCTGAAGAAGAATTACTTAGTCGACAACATCACAGATGCAGAGAAAATGAGACTGAAAAAGATGATGACGGAAAATGTATTGATGAATCTACGAACATACGACGACAATGCCTTAGTACTGTACGCCAACGACAATTTAAACAACTTCATACACCTGTTCATTCACAATGGGACGGAAATAATCTATCTATTCAATCATGAAGATGAAATTGTTCAAATGAACGTTACGTACGAAAAAATAAACAAAGGCGAGAGTGTACAGATTGCTATCATAAGAACGGAAAGCAACACTACTTTGCATGTCAACGATAAGAACACTACAATCGATAAAGTTGCTAAGTTGCTGTCCAATTATACAAACAAACCGTGGGTCAACTCAGAATTAGGTAATTTACTTCTGTCCTTAAAAATTAATCTAATCTGACATTAAACACGTACTTTAATTTTTTTATCAATATATTTTTTACCAATTTTCATTACATCGCACCTCTAGAATAAAAAGTGACTCAACTCAAAATTCCTAAAATTCCATATTTTACTATAAATTTATTTAAAAAAGCATATTCTCAAAACCCATGGTGAAAAAGAGCTCGAATTATGAGTGAGGAAAACCTCATACATCAGTCTCTTTAAATTTACTCAAGACCATACACTTTTGAAAACTTTCTTCGTCATTTCCCATAAATTGCAATTTTTGAGTTAAGTCCCTTTCATTCTAAGGGTGCGACATTATCTTGCTGATTTCAATCACAAAATTTTATAGCAATTGTTTTTTTTTTTTCATTTTTTCCCCAGTTACTAAACTTGCGTTTCCTCTTTTTTTTGTTCTCGCAACTAGGTTTTAGTGACCTAAAACACACGATGGACGCTTTTAATGAACTCTGATAAAAACAAATAAAAAAGTTAATTAATTTTCCAAATAATATCGCTATGTCATCATTTTTGCGGACATACTCGTGTTTGCCTTGTATTGCAATAAATATGGAACAAAACTACTTTTTTAATAAAAACCAAGTGATTTCAAGTTGATTTTTACACGTTTTCCATATAAGTAAATATATATATCGTTGGATTAAAACACATATTAACACACTTTTCCAGAGGTGATTCGTCCTCAAAGACCACCAGCACCTCCTACAGATTACTTTCAAATGAACCTCGGTGGTTATGACCCATACTCTCTGCATCTAGCTCTGAGAGCCGCCACCTTCCCCCAGGGAGGGTATGTGGGCTGCGTTAGAGGCTTCAAGATAGCTGACCACGTAGTCGATCTATCACGGAAAGCTGTACAAAACATCGATCAAGGTCAGAAGATAATAACAGCATAATATCTAACTGAGGTCCGCGTTTAAATTTTGCACGCATTTCTAATTTTTGAAGGTATGTGCGTGCTATAAATTAATTATCATTTGCTTTAGCAAAGAAAACATCGTGAAAAAACCCGGGTATCTGGAAGTTCTCTAGAATATTCTCTAAGATGTGTGAAAAATACTAATCTGCACTTTGCCAGCGTCATGAAATATGCGCAAAAACCCTTACTGAGTGATAGAAACATACCAGCAATAGGACAGCAGTGGTTTGTGATGATACATCTTGAATGTATGCCACCATCACATCCATAAGGATAATATTCCTCAACTTGCTCATTTTATGAGGTCAATTCTTTTAATAAAACAGGTCTCTTATTTTAATTCTCAGAAATATTTTTGACTGTAATGACAAAAACGATTGTAATCATTATGTACACTGTTTTAAGTATAGACAGGATATAAGGACATCCAGCTTTAACGAAACAGTAGTCTTACCTAAGTTAGATAACATATAATGCACGCTTCCATTAAAAACTTGTATATCCTTTAAAAAAGAACAGTCGTCATGGTCCATAACTCTCTTTCTCTTACGCTCTAGATCTAACCGGAGTCCTTCCAGAATGTAACATGAAATGTGACTCAGAGCCTTGCAAGAATGGTGGTATTTGTACTGAAGACTTCACAAATCAAGAGAGCAGTTGCGACTGCGAGCTCACCAGCTACTTTGGAGAATATTGCATGGAGGAAAAGGGGGCTGACTTTAACGGCGAGAGCATTCTGGAAAGGAAATTTGTTCTCTCTGGATCTGTCACCAATGTAAGTGTTCAGTTTGATTTGCGACGATAATCCAGTTGCTATCGTCCAAGTTTCGCGGACGAAAGATTGAGCCAATTGTCGGCTCACCAATTATTTTGAGGACTGTTTTGAGAGGAAAAAGACTGATTTTACGGTGAGAGTTATTACTTATTCTAGAGAGTAAGTTTGTACACATTGAAGCAGGTATCAATGTTGAGTGATTGATAAACGACATTCAATCAGCAGGAGATTTTACTATAGTTGTTCCATTGCTATATTCGAGTGCCCTCAGAATGAGGGAAGGTTAGTGCAAGCCTCAGTGGCTGACTCGAGCTGGCTAAGTGAGTTAGTAGACTTCACATGCCTCTGATAAAAGTTTACAGAACCCTCACGCATGGGATTTTCCTCACGATAATTATCTTCCTTCATAAGTGAGTTTTAATTTCTGACGATTTCTAAATAACTATCGTTGTTCTTCCAAACAAATTGGCCATGATGATTTAAAAATATATTTCTACTCTGTTTTAGGTAAAGATTAAATTAGCGTTCTCAAGCAATGATCTTCGACAGAAGAACACCGTTCTGCTTTTGGTCCAAACTGAAAACAAGTAATATTTCAACTCTTCTTATACATTCTTCCACAAGAAAATTCTTTCTGTACTACTCTATCAATTTTAAGTTATTTATCAGTAATTTCTTCTTTCATACTTATTGTACAGACGCAGCTATTATCTTCTGGTCGCTATAACCCAAGATGGTTATCTTAAGTTTGAAGAAGACCGCGAGGAAGAAGCCTATGGCGCAGAAGTAAAGAACAGGAATTTCCTAAATGGTAAAAAGATATGTTACTTATTCGTTCACTTTGGCTGGTTACATAAAAAAATCGCCAAGTACGTGACGATTCATTCGCATTTAAGGGTTCCGTACCCGAAACGATTAGTGGGATACATTTTATCATAAATTCGTTTAGTTCTTAAAACGAATGGAAGTGTATCACAAAAAATTATATTTCATAGAAATTATACAATTAACAAGTATAATATCATTTTTATTTAAAGTATTTAAGATGTTATTTATACTACTATATAAACCTGTCGTGTCTGTCTGTCTATACATCTAGGGTTTTCTCAAATTTCATGATAAATATTCGCTTTATGACTCACTGACACTAATTTGACCATTTTGAAAGTTTATGTTCGTTTGTCTGCCTCTATGTCCCGTTATAATTGAAGAACGGTTTGACCGATCTTAATAACAATTGGTATGTAGTGAAAAAACCTGATTACGCAGATGATTATGCTGTATAAAATATCAGTAAACTTAATGATGTCTTATCAAAGCAAAAACCTTAAAACTTTGTATAATAATCTAATTAATTGTTCAACCCTAAGAAGTCGAAGGAAGCCG
Source organism: Megathymus violae (assembly GCA_003671415.1). Taxonomy (NCBI): domain Eukaryota; kingdom Metazoa; phylum Arthropoda; class Insecta; order Lepidoptera; family Hesperiidae; genus Megathymus; species Megathymus violae. Next base: position 1,048,410 of record PDGT01000056.1, read on the forward strand.
CTAGTCACCTAACATTAGTGAAGCAATGAGTCTCACCTAAAAATCAGTATTAATGGCATTTGCATAAAATTATTCCTACGAGAATTTCATAAATTCCAGAATTTAATTATAAATGATCAGTGATTTCGATAATTTATTTGCCATGTCTATTACAGGCGCCCGTCACACCGTGTACTACACGCGGGTAGGCCAAGAAGCCATGCTCTTGATTGACCGTATAGAGGTACCTCTCGAGAAGTTGCCTCCTCAAGGTCTGTGGGAGGTGTTCGACGTGGGTTCCAACGAGGTCCAGATCGGCGGCCTGAACACAACGGACCCCAGGTTGAAGATCTACAAAGGGTACAATGGATGTCTGTCTAGTACGTATGGGTGTCCATTTTTACATAATACGAGTATCATAATTTTGAGTTTTATTATCTGTATATATATTACATTGAAAAACTTATTTGGGTTAACTGCCGTGTTAAGGACAGATCGTCATAGGCAAAAAAATTGCGGACGCGGGGTCATGCTAATAGAGTATAAATAGAGTAAATTAGATTTTATTACACAAAACCTTATGTGCAAGCATTTTCGTAAATTGACTATTTTTAGAAGTTAATGTTGTAGAAATACAAGTACGATGCTTACAGATATTCTAGTAGAAATAAACAATTATACGATGAAGCCGTTAGAGGAGTACATGCTGTTCACTCGCTCCGACTCGGAAAAGGTGAACGCGGTGAACGCGCAGGGAGTGAGGAGCGCGCAATGTTCCGCTGACTTCGACGAAGCCTGGCCCGAACATGACCAGTTGGGGGCAACGCACAATGGCAGCTTTCTCATTGTGAGTCTGTTCTTCTATGTACGCCATGTATGTGGCCATCTGAGGTTGAGAAATCGCCGCCGTCATCGACTGCTGCAATACCAAAGCCATTGGCGACACGCTGCCGACCAAAAAACGAAGGCTTATTACGTTATGTATTATAATCTATATTAATGATAGAACTAACGAGACCGAAGTTGTATATCGAAATTTGTTTTGAAATTTTAATCTATCTGCCTCTATCTGAACGCGTATAGCACTTAAACAACTAAAGAGATTTAGATGACCCTTGACATGTTTGGAACTTATATTATGGGCAAAATCTAGAAAAATTTTTACATCTCGGAAAATATGTCTATTTCTGCGGAACTTTGCCAAGCGAGGACAGGTTACTAGTCCCTACACAAAATAGTTTTAAAATTTAAGGAGACTAAAAGTTCAGGTAGTGAAAAAGATTTGTAAGGGGCAAGTCTATCCCAGCATTAAACTCTCACATACACAGCACATACTAAGATAATCTGTGGATGGCAACAACCTGCGAAAAATGCATGTCTCCCACGCAAATATTTATGCCGACTGAGAATCAAACTCAGGACAGAGTATCGTATGGGGACAGTGTCACTGCAAATTGGCTACAGGATGCAACTGATATTTATATTACGCATTTAACTTCTGTTCTAGAGCGTCGACAAGACTTGGGTGGAGGACCCTCCATCCCGCATCTCGTACGACACCAGCTACCAGCAGCCAGACACTGAAGAGGAAAACACGGACAAAGTCTTCATCACTCTCATAGTTATGTTCTTGTGCGGACTTAGCTACTGCGGTTATCATGTGAGTCGTGCCAATGATTTGGCTTTCGATCTACTATCACACTGGTTTGTATTCGCAACTGAGAGAGTTTGGACATGTTCCACCTCGATGATCGATGATCCTTGGTGGTAGGGCTTCGCATGATCATATTATTAGTATTATTATTAACTCATTAATATTATTACTAGTATACTTATCTTTCCGTGAAGATCTGGCCTCATCGTGTTCCAGCTAGGGGCTTGAGAGCCAGTACTTTTTTTCTTACCTTCTTACTTCCTGGCCGACAACGCATCAGTGATACCTTTGGTCTTGCTGATGTCCATGGGCAACGGTGACCACTTACCACCAGGTGGCTCGTCATAGTGACATGTACAGAGCCCAGCGACCTTCAATAGGAATGACCACTCGCCCAAGCCTCGTACCTTCAAGAAAGTGGTCAACAAGCAAATGAGATTGGCTACGAATAAAATAACAGTGGTCCTAACAGTATTATGTTGAAAAAATTATGTAACTTTTTTCACTTGCAGATGTGGAGAACGCAAAAAGCATATAAACTACGCATAGAGAAAGAGACGGATGAAAATATTATGAGAAGCAAGGAGAAAGCCACCAAACTGCAAGAACCATCCGTTTCGTTTCTTCAGGTAGGTGATAAATAGTGATAACTATACAAAAATATCAACAATGTTGCCACAGCATAAATAATAAGTATAATTTTTTATTATGTGGACTTGGCGCAAAACGAAATGTAAAACCACATAATTTAGCAAAAAGAATAATAATTTTACTTTGATTCATTTCGTAAATTAATTAATTTATAATGGATACAGTACAAGTACAGTTTAATACAGTATTCAATACAATATACAATGCAACACAAAGCGACACAACACGACATAACACGACACGACACAATATAATACAATAGCTACATGAATAATTTCAGTTGAACAAAGATGATGATGGCAAAGACGTAGAGAAGAAATCTAACGGAGTTATAATCGACGTGATCCCGACCGTCATAGTGGAGTCAAACGAAGAAAAACCGCCAAGTAGACGGGGTTCTCTGAGATTTAGAGGTACTTTAATTAAATCTTTACATCATTTGATAATAAACCTGTAACTTGTAATAATTATAACACCGGTATTGCTCTAGTGCCGTTTCGATTCGATTTCCTTTCGTTCTGCAGATGTGCCGCTTGAATAGTCCTCATTCATCTTGTATAGGATTAAATATGTACACTTAATACTGACATATCAGAGTTCAATCAAATTTTAATTTTAAAGTTTAAAGCTATAAAAATTAATGTGTGATGATTGAAATAATAACAATTAAAATATATTCATTCAAATTATTTGTAAACAGTTATAATTTCTATGAATAATACTTTTTATTTATTGTTTATATCAAATTTGTTATTGTAAACATGATTTACAACACACTTAAATGTGCCTTCAAATTTTGTGCATGCAGTTCATATTTTGACTTCGAAAATATAACCATACTTTAAAATATTGCACTATACTCGAATGGCTCCCAATTCGCCTTTGCTGAAATGCGCACATTCTCACTCTTCTCTATATTGTTCTATTTGATCCAAAATATCTTTACCTCAAAGAAAACTTCAAATTTCTCCATTCCCGCTATGTTTGAACCCACCGCTCGTCAGAAACCCTTATACTTACTACTCCGACATCTTCTACCTTGTTTTATGAAAATTTCTTTACATCTACTGCCTTACTCTTTTAAATAACTTTTTTAATAACTCTCACTCCTAATGACTTTTAATAACTCTTTTAAAATAAATAACATGCCAGAGAACATTATTTACAACTTTGATTTTGTACTCTCCCTACTTACCGAATCCCATTATATTCATTGATATCTACAAGCTACCTACTTACCTTATATAAAACCTGTTAGTTAATCTTATTTGGTACACCCTGCCACTAGACAATATTCCTATACTTAAACCTTCTAATGTTATGGTTGTCTGGAATAAATTACTGTTCAACGATAAGACCGCTTATTGCATATAATATATTGATCAAATAATTATTTTACCACGTCCGTGCTGTGGTGTTATAAACATTATAATTATTATTATAAATGAAGAGAATCTCGAAGAGATTATAGACTAAAAATAATTGTATGAAAATTATATTTTCACAGACATAGTAGACAAATCATGGGAGCCTCTAGAAGAGAAAGATGAGACTTTGGAGAATGAAGACAGCAATAAAATTTCATCCATCGAGGAGATGGACGAGGACACTGATGAACTAGAAAATGAACAAGAGGAACATGACAGGGTAATACGCTAATACGCACATACATGGAAAGTCCATATCGAAAAAAGATATGTTGGAAAATAAATAAATTTGTATACCCATATTGCCAAATTCCAAGAATCTACAACAAAGCGAGCTCATATTGCATGTAATCTTAGGCATTAAATATTACTTTAGGGAAATCCAGTGTTCCTAAATAAAGCTTTTAAAGCAGAAAAACTTCGTACTCGCGCCATATTTAGTTTAAAAATAGAAAGTAGGTTGCCCGTTTTTTTTAAGATCTAAAATTGATTGAAACGATATATCGCTTTTTATTAAACACTAATTAAAATTATGTTATATAAATTATATATGTATACATAAAATCATTAATGCACACTTATTGGTATTAAATGCAAGCGTTTGTGTGTAGTTATGATAAATTAAATTTCATTAATTCATCCAATAAATTAGGCTAACAATACCAAAACCAACATTACCATCAATTAATTAAAATGAAGACAAAGGTAATTAAATTACATTATCAATGAAACATGCTAGGTTCTCTATATTATATAGCCGTTGTTGCTAATAATTTATTCGGTACAATGTTTAATAATCTTAATCAATCTACTGATATGAAAGCAGCTAACAGGTTTAACAAAGGTATATGCAAACAATTAAAAAAAAAACTTCGAAGCATCATTCAAGATACGAAAGTGTAAATATATCTTATCGTATAATGAAAACTTGCTCCACAGGTACGTTATGCAGTTCAAATAGTGTCAAGTGATCACTGTATCTTTGACATTTGTATCCAAAGCTAATAACACTAGGTCCTGTCATAGGTATTTTTGCTCCGAAATACTGAGATGAAATGATCTATTTGTATAAGTTCACACACTTTTTATGCTGGATAACGTCATGGTTGCTTGAGGAAATGAACTTTACGAAAACTTTGTTAGGTGGTCGTGGTACAGACGAAACCTGCAACTGTTTCGACTCGTCCTGATAACAGTATTTATAATAAAGTTGTCAAAATAATATTGAACTAATAATCGATGATATTCATTAATATTTTTTATTATTTCTAGGGTCAGAATACCATCGAAAATATAAGTCATGGAACAACAGTGCCTTCATCGATCCCATACAAAGTGGAAGAAGATGCTTCAGTAGAGTTAACATCGATTGCATGAACATTTACAGAATAGTAATGTCTTATAAAATCATAAAACATTTATTGTTTTTTTATTAAATTACAATGAATTTAGCCCTATTTATCAAGTATGCAAACGGTATCTATCTATCTGCACTAGCATACTTGGCTGACAAGTGTATCAAATAATAAAGGCCTTAGATTTTTGCTGTTTCCAGATTAAACTATACAATATTCTAATGAAAAAGAGATATATATCTCCTATATATACTCGTAATATATTTACGTCTATATAATCTAAATACTATGCGCAATATATCGTGCTCTCGCGGTTTCTCCTAGGAGCACAACCAAAACGCTTTTTGCATCATACGACGTTTGTAAAACTTAAAAATCTGAAAATCACTAAATTGTTTCAAGATCTGAATCCTACGCAGATTAGCCTCATTACATATTTGGTTTAATATTATTTATAGGCACTGAAACTAACAACTATTGGTTATAATTGTTGGTTGTAAGTGAATGTACTTTTGCTTATTATATATTTACAGTACCCGTCTCAATAACGTATATGATAGCGGCAATATAGTACAAAATTAAAAACAAAATAATACCTCCAAACCGATACCTTTACTGAAAACATCTATCATTCATGGTACCGGTATTTAAACAAATAGGTACTCTATTCACTCAGCGCAATGACACTCTGTGGAGTGTGACGCCTGTCTCTCTGTTTGTCTTTGACTATTTATGACAATTTTATTTTTTCTGAATGTCAGTTTTGATTTCCGAAGGGAGTTGTCAGCTTCTTTGCTGAATATCATAACATGGACGAAATTGAAAAACAGAAAACAGCGGCTTTGCCATCACAGTTACTCGTAACAACAATATGCCATCCGATGGAATATGCCAAAGTCCTCATCCAACTCGGGTACGAGCCGCTAGCGCCGCGCCGGTCCACGACACTTTTTGGTCGCCCAGCTATGATATTACCTAACGTGTTTCAGTACATAAAGTATATTAAAAAATCGGACGGTTTCTTCGGGTGCTACAAAGGACTTTCGGCGAGAGTACTTGGACTTGTCGCCTCCAGTCAACTCACATCAAAGGTAATCTATGCCTGTGGATTGGACCTCACCGAAATTAGTGACCCACCCAACATAGTCACTGACGAGGAACCTAAAATTGAAGATTATTATAAATTAGGACGCCGAGACATGATTATGCATACAGCGTCCGTTGTCGTTTCATATCCCTTCCATGTTGTATCTATCAGAATGATGGCCTCATTCATCGGCAAGGAAGAAGAATACAGCTCATTACTGGGTGCTATTGTATCGATCTATAGAGACGATGGAATTTTAGGATTCTTTCATGGTATATTGCCTAAGCTGCTTGGAGATTTGACCTGTCTTGCAGCTACTGGAGTGCTGGCTTACTATATCAATAAGTACCTGGTCAAAACTAAGGATTTGCGATTCTATACTGTACCTCTGCTCACGTTTATTACAAGTACCATCACTTACCCTCTTGTTGTTGTTTCCACTTGTATGGCAGTGGCTGGCAGCAGTCTTAAGGCTGGCAATCCTCCTAACATGCCCTATTACCCCTCATGGCAAGCTTGCTGGAGGGAGCTGGTCAGAACTAAACAACACAAACGTGGTTCCTCCCTAATCTTTAGGTACTACATTGCACCAATAGCAGCAATGCAATAACTACTTAAATTTAAATCCTGTTGCATTTAACTTCGTCTTTATCTACTAAGTGTTATTCCACAATCACCAAAGTAGAAATTTTACTTGTAGAATTGGTTGTGTATAAACAGTCTTATATGTAAATAATTAGTATAAATGGTGAATTATGGGAATATTCCTTTTGCTAGATTGTTCAGTAAAAAATGTGATTAATATATTAAAATAAAGATATTTTGTTTGTCAATGGTATTATTATTTTTAATATATCACTATAGCAATCAAAGTTTTAATCTTGCTAATGCTTGAGTTTTGATAAATTCATCAACTATATCTTTCTTCAATGAAGCAACAGCTCTTCTATAGATAGCAGGAGAGTCTTGAGCATTACCATTATAGATTTCAAAATTCATGTAGTCTATCCATATCTCTGCATTATCTTGGCCATGTTGCTGAACGAGAGCTTCAAAACATTTTCTTATATACTTTACACTAGGTTTTTCTTGTGACTTTTCTATAGCAATCATAGTCTTGTGTACCTCCACTTGAGTTGGTGGCACTCTTATAAAATTTTCGTACATTTCCTGGGCTGCTTTTAAACCATTATGCTCATAAATTTTTTGCAGTAATTTTGGTTTAAGAGAAAATAAAATTGTATTCTCACACCTTAGAAACTGTTGCTGAAATTTGTTTAACTGTAAAGTACAAAAACAACAACTGTATTTTTTATAACATAATAATACAATGTATCAATTAAATTGGTAGCACTGTGAATTTTTTTAGAAATTTAACTCTTATTAACTTACAACATCACTGGACTGAATATTATCCATCATAATGTTCCAAAGATGCAACAATTCATCTGTTTTTAGCACTTTGCTAGCCTCTTGCAAAATTGACAATAATTTGCTCTCACTACAGACATTGAACAATAATTTTTCTTCCCATAAATTAACAGCTTGCGGATTTTTCACCAATGCTGTGTCAAGTATCTTAAACAAATAATTTTTGTTATTAAAGATACTATTTACTCAGTGTACCATTATTTTATTAGTATTATAAGTTGTTACTACCTCTTGAAATTCCTCTTTACATATTTCATCTTTCAACTTCAGCAATGAAATGCCAAAGCCATACATGTCATTATTCAATAAATTATTTTCATGTCCAAAATTCCAAGCATGATTGACTGCAAAAATCTTCTGCTGTTCTGTACATAAGCTAGTATTTACACTCAGTAAATTGTGAATGTATTTTGTACAAATCTTTTCATCTGGAAACTAATGCAATTAAGTATGAGGTATTATCCAATGCTTACAAATATTAATAAAAAGTAGAATTCAAAAATTAAAACCTGTGTTAAAGCTTCCTGATAGACACCAATGTAATTATTAATTTCTTTCGGCAAATCATTTCTGAAATGTACAAATTCTTCAATCTCAGTCCAATGATATCCCTGTAATGATTATTTAAATATTCAGCACACTATTAGTTATGTAACAATTTGCCATTTCGAATTTTTATAATAAAAAAATTCTACCTCTAACTCCTTTTGAGCAATATAGCACCAAACATCCTTTTGTTCACGTCTTGACCATATCTCTGCCTTTATTTCATTTGTAATGGGTTCTTCAAATGCTAATGTCATGGTTAAATCACAAAATTTGAACAAGAAAGATAATTTTTTTATATTCTTCATGCCATTTTTCCAAACCACTTCTGCCCTTTTCATTAACTTTTCCTATAAATTGGTGAAATAAATTATTACATTCAATAAATTGTACATAAAGCATGATAATTAAATATATTAACTTAATAATCTTTCATAATGTAACTTAAATTCATTTCACCTAATATCAACGAGTTATAAATATATATATATATATTCTATCGTTATCATAATCAATATCATACCCTTGAATCTTATCTCTAGTTCTTAAACAAGAAGCAGACAATTGACTGAAACTGACTAAAAAAGGTATATAGTCGGTGATTTTAAAATGATATCATTGAGGACATTTTGCAAATTTCGCACATTATATAGTTTAATACAAACATCATGAGTACCCATTATAATTTAAATATACATTTAAAGTGGTAATTTTATTGTGGTGATTATCAATTTACCCTTAAAACTGTAATTTTTAGTCTAATAAAAATAGCATTGAAATTGAAACCATACAATTAAAATCTACATGACGTGAGCATAATAACAATGAGTATCAATCACATTGGGATGGTCATTAAGAGAACAGGTAGATTGGGTACAATTTAACTGTTATGTTATATAAGTATTGATAAGTAACATATACATACTTATTACAAAAAGTAACAAACATGAGTAAAAATGTATTAGTAAACAATAATCCTAGCATAAAGTACAAATTACATACTGTATTATAAAAGCAAGTTACCTTTTCTGATTCATTTTCTGCCTTAGAAGCTATTAAGAGCTCTATTTCAAAAAGCTCAATGTAAAGGATTTCAGATTCAAGATGTCGGTGGATACCTTTCAATAAAAAGGTTCTTGCATTCTCTAGATTATTTTGCTCTTTACTCTCCCACTTGCTGGCTAGTTGCCACACTTTAGGCTTGTCGCCATGTAGCTATGAAAATATAAAATGGATTTCACAAATTGTTAATTTTGATCAGCTTACACTTTGACATGAATTTGATAAAAAACATAGAAAATAAAATAACATAACATAACAATGAGTTTCATATGATTTCATTACACCAATTGTTAATTTCTTTTTCTAAGACATATTTTTATTTATTTAGTTCATTTACACAATATTACACTTAAATTAATCACTCATAACTAAAACTTTTGGTGCATAAGTACTGCTTATTCCAAATTAAATTTCTTCCAGTACACCTTGGACCTAAACTATTATATGAGAGACAAATTTAACCCACAATCAAAATAAAATTATACTACATACATATAAATACTATTCCAAAAATAATATAATATACAAATATAACAAAATATTTATATACGTACATATTATATTTCTTTATCTCTCTTATAAATTATATATATAGTTTATAACAAACATAAAGAAATATAACATATAAGGAAGAAAATTAAATGTGAATGATATTGTTTCATTATATGTAAATTTATAATTGGAAAGGACTTAGAAAAGGGAAAGATAGTGTTGTTTAACTTTAGATTTATAGAGATTTTATAATTTTTGTATATCTTAATGTTAAAATATTGCACTTTTAGAATGAAAGTGATTTAACTCAAAATTCCTGAAATTCCAGATTTTACTATAAATTTACTTAAGAAAGCCTACTCTAAAACCCCATGGTGTAAAAGAGCCCGAATTATGAGTGAGAAAGGGAAAAAGGGAAAACCTCATACATCAGTCTCTTTAAATTTACTCAAGATCATACATTTTTAAAAACTTTCTTCGTCATTTCCCATAAATTGCAATTTTTGAGTTAAGTCCCTTTCATTCTAAGGATGCAATATCTTAATATAAAATATGCATTATTATTGTTAAAATACATGTATGTTTAAATTATATTGAACTATGTCATGTTACCGTTAGTGGATTTCAAAACCGTTCTGACCAACAATAAGTAAATAAAAACAAAATATTTCAATGACCCTTCGAAATTCACAATTTTATATTTGAATTTTATTACAGTACAGTACAGGTGAGAATAGTAAATTCCCTACTATCATTCCAGCATCAACTATTATTTGACTGAAAAAATTGATAAGGAAATACCATGAACAAGTTATATTGCAGATTATAACACAAGAAGGAATTTAGTGACAGTGAAACTATGATGTAATTATAACAATTCATTCTTGTAAAGCAATAATGTAGCCAATGTTAAATTATTACTACAGTGTATGAGGTGTCAATGCTTCAATTATTGTAATAATTTATTAAAGTGTACAAAAAGTTGATAGGTTAAAAAATTACTATTAAAAACTAACAATACCTGTATCATGTGACTTATGATATTAGACACTGCATGATCAAATCCAACACTCATGCAAAACTTTATGTACTCAAAATAAATTTGTAAATCATTCTGGAACCTAAGAATAAATTGTTTAAATACTTTATTTAATCGTTTCGCAATTGAATACTCAATGTCATGTTTCTTCTCTGTTAATTTAGCTTGCTTCCTTCTGATTGCTACATCTTCAAGCAAAGCCAGTTCATATGCTATATACTGTACAAAGTCATCCTTCGCTTTTAATCTTCTCTGAATTCTGTATTCAAACTCTTTACGTTTACGTGATATTTCCCTGTAATTGTTGAGTTATTAAGATTAAGAAACTCATATACTCATTGGCAAATAACTAAAAGATGCACTATATACAGTTGATGAACAAATTTAAATATAAGTTCCGGGGCTGCTTTAACGGAAACGAGCTAAGAAATTTATACAGCAATAGTGGTTATTGCAGTAACATAATATTATTAGAGTTTAAATAGAAAACCGCGTTTTACAAATTAAAAATAATTACCTTATTTCTTCATCTCCAAACAAATTAGTTCTTCGCATTTGCTCCAATTCATTTATCATATTCTCAATACGTTGATTCACTTGTTCTGCCATTTTCGGTGCTATTAAAATTAATTCAATAAAAATTACACAAATAATGTTACCTCATTAAACTTTTTATTCAAACTTCTCGTGTTTTTTCATGAAACACAAACTGTATAGACACTAAAACGATAAAATATTTGAGGTTATTTTATGTCAAGTGTCAGGTCTCATGATATATATTAAGCAGGGTTGCCAATACCCATTTTACTAATTCACCAAAAATCAAAGATTCCCCAAAAAAAAGAAATTCCCCAAATTCGGGGAGAAAACATTTTAATTCCCCACACGTATAAATAAAAAAAAGAAGTTATGCAGATTTTATACATTTTTAGTATGGCTTTTGCCATATCGTACAATTTAACATTTTTTGGAAGTAATAAATTTGAAAATACCACACTGTTTCCTATTGTCTCTAGTAATCAATAAGGAACCTATCGGGTATCATGTGTGTAATCTGTTTCTGTCCGCTGTTTTAATATTTTTTAAGTCACTGAACTTCCTCTCTATTGTTGTATTAGGGAATGGAAGCACGAGTAAAAACTGAATCACCATTTTTTTTTGGAAACAAATTTTGTCCTGCGGCGTTTTTATAACTGAATATTTTTCCCCAGTAACTTTCAGCATCATCGCCCATATCAAGCCCATGCTGAGTGAAATCCAGCATAATATAAACTCGCCATAAAAACAAAACGTAGGATTGAAAAAAACATAAGTGTGTTTCTAATTAAACTAGACTGAATAGAAACAAATTGGTCGTGGTATTAGTTTCTAGACAAGGATTTTCCCACGTAGTGATGTACCTACTTACAATACACAAACTGTATTAAAAAGTAATCAGTAACATGTGTAATATTCGATATAATAGTTTCATACTAATAAAAGAACGTCCGAAGAATCATTTATCGGTTGTTATAGTATAAGTGTAATATTCTCCACGTTTTCCCCGCATAGAATCAATCCCCACACCATTCCCCAATCAACTTGGGATTCCCCGCGATTCGAGAATTCGCCATAAATTGACATCTCTGCATGCAATATCGATTTCCTGACTTCATGCGAGTAAAGCTAGAAATACATGAACAAAGATGTAATCAATCACATGTTGATGCGTGTTTACATTACTTAAACCAGCATTTTAATGTGGCTATTTTAAAATTATCTTATTAATATGTAATACATTCACTTTGTTTCAAACAGTCAAAAATGTTTGGCTTAAGAATTTAATTGCCATTTATTTTATTCTTTACTGAAATTGCTGTATTGTCTGTTAGTATAAGAAAATAAATCTATACTACTTGTGAATAATAATCAAGAACATTTTAACCAGTTAAAACATCTAAGATACATATCGACGGGTGAAAGGCTTTTTGGTTTAAGCGACATTTTGAGCGACATTATGTTACGAACATATTCAGAATCAACAAATTTTTCTGTGTCGAATAAACCTGGCTTTGTTCAGATCAGAGCACTTTTTTGGCGTTTGAAACATTACATTTTTAGTGGGCTTTGCAGTTACTACTACTACTTACTAATTCTTAGCGTAAGACGTAGTTTTCCCGATTCGAAGTGAGGGCAGTTTGCTAGTAGGAACTATAATAAGTAAAATAGACAAGCCTGCTGTAAACATTCTCTTCTCTTGTATCAACAAGTAAAATATCAATATTATGTCAGAAATATACATTTTTTAATAATCCCTCTTACAGTTTTCCTTAATAATTCCAGAAGCCCACATGATACCTCACTATACTGCTCCAGTATATATTGGTAGAAGATGGAAGAGTTCTTAAGCTTCCCGAACACCTCCGATGCTCTAACGATAACAACTACGACTATGTAGGGTGCATGAAAACTTTTCTCTAATGTTCTCCATTCATACACCAACTGAGCCTGAAGTTATTCAAGCTTATACAGCGTGAAAACCATCTTACGACAATAAATTTAACTGCATGTACCTATTCATCTTTCAAGTCTCTAAGCAATTTTTTTATAAAGTATCTTTAATACTTTAGGCATAGGCATTTCTTCATTTTTCAGATTTAATTATCTAATAACAGTCTAAGAATCATAAGAATCACATTGCGTGAAAATAATAACTTTATCCATTGCACTCATGCTACAAAAATTTAGTGTGAGTAAAAGAGTTAAACCAGGAAATCTATTTACTTTTTTTGCATCCTGCGATCACAATGTTTAAAAACAAACGAATTAGGTCAATCAGCCGCATCGATTGATTTTGTGTGTACCTGTCGTCGCCCGCGCCGCCATCGTCGCATCGCGTACCTTTGATGTGCACCGTGACGCGCCAGTACCGCCGCCGCGCCCCTTAACCTTACTTTTAATTTTTTTTATTACACACAGTTATAAGTAAAATAATTGTACGATATTGGACGCTTATTATTGACAGGACACATAAACCTAGTGATTTGGTGAAATGATTGCGCGAAATTAGACTCTTACTTAGTGATATGGTGTGGGTTTTAGGCACTTATTGCGTGCGAATTAGGATTACGAACGACGTCCCGTTTTAATTACGCAGCTGCTTCATACACTAATATTATTTTAATTCATGGTGATTCCCATGGAAACGCTGCTTTCGCTATACGGAAATACCTTGAGACATATGGACGTTCTTGCCCTACCAACGGTCACATGTTTACTCAAGCTATACAAAGGATTTAGGTGATATCAACTGGAAGGAGCTACCCTCATTCAGCTATACCTTTGAAAAAATATGTGGGTATAAACGAAAAATATAAAATCTGTAATTTTTTTTGTAATACATAATTTAAGTATTATAATACGATGTAAATTGTTTTAAATAATTTTAAATTGAGTTTGTTTATTATTATAATTTATGAAGCAAATTTTGATAATTTTATATTTTGCTTGTTTTCATACATATCTACACATCATTTCTCACGTCGGAAGTGGGATATTTCGTGCCTGCAAATTAAGGTTCATGTTGTATTTTCCAGGAAAAGATGGACTGTGAACAATTTGGAGATCTTCTCAAGGCGATCTGGAATGCCGTCTCCACAACACACCATAAGGACAACGACATTGCCCTGCCAATGTTTCATCCAGACAAAACGGACTGCGAAGCTACTAACTGGTACGATAGCATCGAGATCTGCGCGAAAATGAAGTGTAGCAGTAGCAAAATTGACATTTTATTAAACAGAAGTGCACACAATTTGTTATTGTCCTTCCCTTTTTCCCTTTCTTAAACTGCTTAAAAAAATTATAAGATTAAGATCATAAGATTATGAGAATAACATTAGGTATGTGAATAAACACCAACACCAATAACACCACCACCAACAACAACAAGCCACTCGGTCTTCGATAGGGTACATTTTGGAGGAAGTGCGCAGGAATTGTTTGAATTAATTCCCCCATCAGCGTTCCTCTATCGGATCACTTAACGTGCGGAAGGTAGCCACCCTTACGTAGTGAACGTACTACCTGCACAGACGACACGGTTTGCGTCAGTGCAATTCCCCGTTTCTTTTAATGAATTCCCCACAAATTACCTTATATGATATTTTTAGAATAAAACACTGTTTTATACAAAATTACTTTAAATATAATTATTTCATAAAAAGTTACCGAAATAAAAAAAAATTGTTGCCATACGTAAGAATTGGCATTAATTGTTTTATATAGTTTAAAAATAGCTGCACTTTTTAACCATCATCATCATCTTAGCCAGACAACGCCCACTGCTGGGCATAGGCCTCCCCAAAGGATCGCTACGTCGATCGGTCCTGCGCTGCCCTCAGCCAGTGGCTACCCGCGACCTGCACCAGATCGTCGGTCCATCTCGCTGAGGCTTTACCTACTGAGCATCGTCCGGTGCGTGGTCGCCATTCGAGAACCTTTCCGCCTCAACGGCCATCGGTTCTCCTAAATATATGTCCCACTGCCACTTCAGCTGGGCAACTCTTCGAGCAATGTCGGCATCTTTAGCTCGCCTAAGGATCTCAACATTTCTGATCCGATTATGTGTGGAAATATCGAGCATTGCTCTCTCCATTGCCCGCTGGGTGACCTAGAGTCTTCTTATGAGACCCATAGTTAGTGGCCATGTTTTGCTTCCGTATGTCATCACTGGCAATAGGTAATAGTGAAAGACTTTAGTTTTTTTAACCACTTGTCTATAATTTTATTAAATATTTCAAGCGTACATACCAATTTAGAAAATCGACAAACATAAAACTTGAATTAATGATGGTGTAGAAAATACAAAATCTTGTTAAGTGACAGTTGAGCCTGAGTTGTGTGGTGTTGCCATTGAACATGTTGTTAGTAGTATCGAGCTGTATTCTGCGAAGTCTGAACGTGATTATTTTATTTTCAAATTCAAAATCATTTAATTATATTTAATTATATAGGTGTTCTGTAAATACACATATGAACGTCATTCTTGCTTCTACCACCGTTTCGAAAAGGTGCTTTAACAATGAGGAGAAGAAACGCCAAAAGAAACTTCTCAGCACATCTTTTAACAACACATGGTAATTACAAAAGTTTAAACCTGTGCGTAACTAGTCTCGACACTATTATTTTCAGGCATGCTTATCATTAATGTACTCATCTATACTATAATATCCTTTGCCTATAAGTTGTGTTTTAATGCATCGCTTAAAAGTTCCAATGGGCAACTCGCGGGTCAACTTAGGAATCTTATTGTAAAAACGAACTCCAAGCCCCATAAAGGAACGCTGAACCTTTTGAAGACGATATGAAGATGTTTCATGATTGTGTGTATCACTTTTCTGCTTATACGTATTTTTTTTAATAAATACTAAATTACTAGATATATACTGACTGGCTAACATGAGTACACCTATTTCTTTAAATTTTTCTCTTAATGACTCACGCGACTTTAATCTGTATATAACTTTGATTGTTCTTTTCTGTAATATAAATATTGAATCAACATCCGATAATTCATCAATAATAAGTCCGAATATTGAATTGCAAGTATTACCCGACATGGAATAGATTTAGCCTACCGAAAAAATTGGTCTGAATTTCCCGATTTGTTATTCCCCGTGCTCTCCCTCAATTCCCCGCAAATTGGGGATTTTTCCCGCGATTGACAGCACTGCATTTATATGCCAAATGTACTGATATGAATGACATTTCTTTTACGTTCAAGAATACTATAAAAAAAAAGTTTGAATATTCATGTAGGTGAGTAACGTTTTCAAATAGTTAGTAAATTATTCTTTCCTTTTATTATTGACTAAAGAAAAACTAAGCACATATTTGAGGCATTGAGATTCTATCTCATTTTAATTTATTAATAAAATATTAACAAAAAAATACGGTAAAATTTCAGACTGGTTATCAATAGTAATCTATTTATTATATAGGTAATAATACCGGTACCATCTTGATACCCATTGAGGTACCCATTGAGTTATTTTTATGGACAAAGAGCCATCCCTATTGTGTATGTCAATGTAGCGGATATCGTGGATTTGTTGAAACGCATGATTGACGCCTTTCATGAACAACATGGCTTCAACGATCCATTCTAGTAATAGCCCTCATTGTAAAATCTTCTGTACCTAAAATGTTTCCATATAGAATAAACTGAATCACACAAAATAATCCGTTCACCGATTTTACCCGTTACTCTCCGTTGACTGTTTGTACTATAATAAGACTAAATCCTTGTAGCTCATTTGACATTTTTGATTACCAACCATTGTGTACTGTATTTCCCTACGAGGGCAAATCACGATAGATGTTGAAGGCAAAATAAATAAAACCTGTTGAGAATCATTTATTTACACTATAGTTTTGAGTAGGTATAAAAATATTGGGACTTATAAATTATTAAGTTCATTATATAAATTAAATCCTTTTATAGATGTTGTCACCTTGCAGTAAATTTTGTTATTTGTTCGTCACAATGTTCAATTAAACCCCTGCCTTTGAAACAATTGAGCCACGTTTTAGAAAATAATTTAAAACTTTCCCTTTCTTCATCAGTTTTAAAAACAGGGGTTACATTTATTTCAGGTACACATCTGCCAAAATCTATAGCTGGCAACCACACTTGGAAGTCAGAGTCTGGCGAGTATTTAAATATATCATGACAACCCTCAAGATTAATTTGAGGAACCGGAGGTTGGCGTTGTAGCAGTTTCTTCAAGGTGATAAAAGTAATTTGATTATATCTGAGAGTAATCGACTGAAGATGTTTAGCGCGACTAAGGCTTCTGAAAATAAAATAAATTATGGATATAAATACCAAAAAATATTTAAAGGTGCATTAAACTTGAGGTAGATTATTAATGTATAAACCTGAATATCCGCATAAATTGTCCATCCACTAATTTACAATTTGACAGACTGAATCTTCGTATCTTCAAATCTTTGGATGCATCAAAGAAACTTGCAATACATCCCACAATATTCCCCTCAACACTTAGGTTATCTAGTTCTAAATCCACCAAAATATTAGGATTTAATGCTGTCATCAAACAACTAACCATAGGATGCAATATTTCATTGAAACTCAGATCTATTGTCTCTATATTGTCAAACTTGAGAGAGTTTGGTTTGATTTCAACTCCATTGGTGATCCCACAGCGGTTTACTCTTAACACTTTTAGCTTTACATATAGACTTAGTTTCATTATGGATTTAAAACCTTCATTACTTATATCATTGCCACTTAGGTCCAAATCTTCTAAAGCTCTGCAAGGTTTGGTACCTTTTTCGAAAGCATTTACTAGTATTTTAACTCCTTCACTTGTAATATTGTTGGCACTTAAATCTATTTGAGTTACATTCTTCATAGTAATTATACATTCGGTGACGTACTTCATAGCTTCGTCTCCTATATTATTGTTTGATATTAGAATGGCTGTGATGTGAGTTTGGTGGGTGAGAGCTCTGAAGAGAGGACGGACTTGTGAGGGCGATAATGTTTGCGATCCTAATGCTAGTCGATGTGTTGTATGGCTCCTACCAACTGCTTGCTGGATTTCTTCCGAAGGAGCTGGAAGCAAACAATAAGATTAAAAGTGTTCCAGTTCCGGCGCATATGATTGCATGATACAAGTTAATTATCCTTTTCTATTTCTAAATATATTCTAAACCAATAAAACATTGGCAAAGTTTTCAATTTTCTTTAAGGTACATGGCCCAATAGACAATGCGAGCAAAGTTTACTATTTCAGTTGAATTAGCATGAAGTAATTCTAAGTACACTGAGAGAGAAAAGTAAACCCTTTTATTATTACCTCTCGTTCAAAATATAGGCGGAAATGTGATAAATTTGTGTCTAGATGAATTTAATTTGTGTTACTTACGTATTCCCAAAGCTTCACAACACTCCAAGTAGCGTTCCTCGGCTGGAGACGCCTTCCAGTTACTGATGCAAGTTTTGAGCTCTGGTGACGATAGCACCAGGATAAGTGGATCATCCTCGGACAGTATGGCGCCGTCTGACGTCATCAAACTGAACACTGGTCGGACACCAGTTAATCTAGAACAGCAATTAAGTTTACTCGTGCAGTATGAGTATCATACTGTATCTAGAATTTAAATAACGAAGCAAAATATATTTTTAATATGTATTATCAATTAACAAACAGATGAGCCACCTGATGGTGAATGGTAAATCACTGCTTTCAACAACTGCTTTTGACAAGACTGATGCAGGGAACCTGTTTTTTAATTGGTTTGTAATTTAAATGTACTTTTAAACGATTATCTTGTATTTTATAATCTAATCTATCATTGTACTGTTTTATCTGAATCAATACATCCCTCAGACCGATATACTTACATAGTTACTTGACTTATATCGTGTAGAGAAGAATGAATAAAGTGTCATTAAATGTGTTAGTAATAAGAGTAGCATTCGTTTATAAGTGTGGTTGAAAGTGACTGTGAGCATAACGTAAGGTCCTGGATTTGATTCCTAGCTGGGACAAACATTAGCGTAAAGAGTAAATGATCATTCAGGCATTTTAATGTTTTGGTCTCTTATTGTGTTTGCGTGGATTCTCCATGTATTGTGTGTACATGCGTGCAACATGTATTGTATATATTATTAATTGAAAATCCAACTATAACCAATACCAGACTTACTTGTAATATCTAGACTTGACTTCTTCAACAAGCCAGCTGATTGTCAAATTGTTAATAGTGTCTAGTTTCAACGATATCAATAATACTTTATCTTGAACTTGTACTTTTACTGCCGCCGGCGGCAGTATTTGTGTTTGCCTTGGCCTACCATTTTTCGACTGAACAATACTTATGGGTTGTATAACATTCATTGGTTGCACAATACTAGGATTTAAATTCTGCACAATGTTAAAACCATCATTGGAAGTATAATTGAAGTTCTCGCCTGAAGATTTCCTTGAGAACTTTCCTGTTGGTGTTTTTGAATCTCTTCTCGTAATACCTTCATTATCGCTACCACTGTTACTAGATTGGTCGATATCATCCTTCTTTCTTTGAAAACCGGCTCTCAGTAAAGTGGTTTGATGTTTCCAACGGCGCCTCATACTCTTTCTACTATCTCGAGAATTTGAATCATTAAGATGTCTCGTAATTTTTCGTAATGATTCAACATCATTTTTCGGACAAACATTTTCATTTCTAAAATGATCTGAATCTGAACTGTTTTCACTCAGGTTAATTACATCACTTACCCTAAACTTCCTTTTTGAGGTAGAATTACTATTGCTATCATGAAGGGGTCCAGTGATTTTGTTAATATTTTCAACACTTTCTTTGACCATATCCGCTGCAGTTTTCTTAGTGATTACCGATGTCAATGGATCACTTAGCTTACGTTTTTTACTTTTATTCATAATTCCCAGATCATCATCTAACCAATCGTCGTCCACTTCTGTGGGATCTAATAACGCTGGTTTTTGTTTACATTTTTTAACTTCAACATCCTGTACATCGTTTCCAATTCTATTTCTCAGAGCTGATATAGCATTTCTATACTCTTTCACGCCTGATATTTTGCTTATATCTCTCTTTAATTTACTTTCACCATCATCATCAAATGAATCATCCGAGTCATCAGATGGGAACGCCGTTTGGTTTTTATTAACGTTCTGCGATACATAAATATCATCATCACTGTCATCGTCAATTATATTTCTTCTTTTTAACACTGGTGACTGTAGTTCTCTAATTCTACTAGTCATTTTCGAAGTACTTGGAGGTGAGCTATTATTAATTGGCTTTACTGGAGTTTTTGATTTCGATCTATTGAGAAGACTTTCAGAAGCACCAGTTTTATCAATCAAGTTATGTATTTTGTTGCATATGTTATTGTATAAGATCTCTTCCTCTGTGGTTAATATAGTGCCACTACGCCACTTCTGCAGAACTTGTAAAGGCGTCTCCCCAAAATCAGTTTTCAGAGACGGTATTGCACCCTTCTCTAACAATAATTGGACAATTTCCAAGTGGCCATTACTTGCGGCATCATACAGTGGTGTTATACCTGTGTAAATAACAATGGTATACTGTAATAAGTATTCACGATTTGTATTTTATACTGATATTTCGAACCAATTAAAAGGATTATGTAATTTGAACGTCGATCTAATACGCACGCGTCTCTAATATTTCAATTTTGTGTGTAATACAAATTAATTATCAGTTGCTATGATGAAAGAAAACTGAGTTTTTCATGGTGTTTTCAGAGGTGGGTGAAGTCTACCAATCCGCACTCGGCCAGTGTTGGTGGAATATGCTCTTAATCCCTCCCATTGTGAGAGGAGATCCGGACCTAGCAGTCAGATAACTATGTGTTTAATGATTGTAACAACCCGATAAGATGTGATTTTACATATTTTTTGAACAAGTGTGTAGACTACTCCTGCTTTGGAACCCTTTTCTTTTTATTCATATCTACTTACCATCACAGTTAGAACCTCCTCTATCGTTGACATTAGCTCCACTGTCAATCAGTAAACAAGCCACTTCAATGTGTCCATGGATACATGCTTCATGCAGCGGCAACCAACCCGCATTGTCTCTCACGTTCACTGGATGACCCTGGGCTATTAGTCGCTCCACTAGCAGTTTATTACCCGATATACTTGCCTGGATAAGTAAGATTGATTTATTATCTTTTTTTTTTTCAATCATTGTCTAGTTACTTTAATCTATACTAATAAATAAAGTTGGAGTGTCTGTTTGTAATATTAAAATAACCGCTTTTTACTACATGCACATGAATGTATATACGGTACATATACCAAAATAACATTTTTTACAATTTTTGTCTGTCTGTTTGTTCCAGGCTAATCTCTGAAACGCCTAGACCGATTTTGACGGGACTTTCACTGACAGGCATCTGATGTAGTAAGGAATAACTTAGGCTACATTTATTTCTACTAAATAACTATTTTGTTAAATTCGTCGCGGACGAAGTCGCGGGCACAGCTAGTTATACATAAATAAATGAATCCTATATCCCCCAAATTGCAATCAATTTATATTCTTAACATATTACAAATATTGATCACTTACAATCAACTAACTAGGCTACGGGCACAATACGTATTATATCAGTAATTTCTCAAATTAATCATCAAAACGAAAATTCTGAACTTTTGGTAAAAACCGTATGAAAATTTGTACAATTGTACCTATTTGGAATTATAGCATCATACCGATAAATATACACTATATTACAACGTGACGACCTAAAATAGATTTTAGACCTGTTTTAAGTTGTTAAATATTAGTACCCCTCCTAGTGTGGCTTTTACAACTTACAACATGTAACTGGGTCTCTCCTTTCATATTCTTCTTTAAAACAAAACCTTTGCCACGTCGTCGCGTCTCCCTTTTATTATCAGACGCATCTTCTTCGTTAGTGTCTGATAAGTCTGAAAATTAGTTATACTATATTAATTAACTAAAAGTAACAATTATTGTGCTACATCATAATATGTCTTCTTTATTAATTAGAAAGTTGCCGAAAAGCAAACAGTGCAGGGTGTATTGTCCATGGGCCACTGCAGCACGTAAATCGTGAAAGAACTCTTCAGTACATCTCTGGGTGAAGGTAACACACAAAATGAAATATGTCCGTCCCCTTATTTTTGTGGTTGCATGCCTTTGTACATACAATCTCAATCTCGAAGATATTCGAGCGTGGCTGATGGATTAACATAAAAAACATCTTACCGGTTAAATCTTCAAGGCATATATCATCACCGATATGGGTGGTATCCTCATCACCCCCACCGGCCGAGCTCTGGTCATCTTCCGAATGTTCTACATTGTCGTAGTTATTGTATCCCAATGCCGACAATTCTTCTTTAGTTTTTTGCATTTTCTCCAGTTCGCAGTACTCCTCTTGATATTTCAATAAGTTCTTCAGTATCCGAATTTCATATTTTTTCTTATTCCAGTCTCGTGCCTACAAACAAATATGTATTTTCATGATAAAATGGAATAGGAAAAGCCAAAAGCGGTTCATTTCGAAACAGGAACTAATAATTCTAATTTTTAATGTCTTATTTCATATAAAATTATATCATTAGTAAGCTCGTGTCTCCTCTCCTAATGTGAGGTACCACAATTTTATAATTTGGTGTCATGCTGATGGTATAGGAGAAATAACATTAAAAAATTATTTCAAATGGACCTGTGTAATCCAACTACTTTTATATAATATATGAAAGTTTGTGTATTCGGATGTTTGTTATTTAATCACGCAAAATCGGCTGAACGAATTTGGATGAAATTTGGCATACAGCTAGTTTATTACTGGGATTAAAAAATAGAATACTTTTATCCTGGAAAAATAATAAGTTCCTGCAATTATTAAAAACCAACTACGGAGCGTATCTACTTGAAATTTTTATAGAGATGTCTAGCTTCTATTCCACAAGACATTATTGATATTGTTGTATTATATAACATAATTATTAATAAATCCACTATTGTTCCTTATATTTTCATATCATATCATAACAGTATTGTAATTCAATATTATACTATAGCGCAAGTGTCATGACAGATGAGACTATTGCTTTTTATGTTACTCACATATGTTTCATTTCTCTCTGCAGCTAATTCTAAAAGCAACGCGAACTAAGTCGCCGGTAAAAGCTAGTATTATATAATATACTTAACATTATTTTATTAGTGCAATAAAATAATAGTGCATAATGGTTACTACACATATCCTAATTCGTTTATATTGTGTGCCGTCTCATCATATCCTGATGAAAGCCGAGGGGGTGAAGTGGGCAAAAATTTCATTCTAGTAGCTCCTTTAAATGGACGGATATCTTTGGCGTACTTACACCGGATTGATTTACTTATATAAGAACTATTTCACAATTAATTATGCCTATCTGCTACTACAATAATTTACTGTACTTACAGCGTTTCTTGCGTCGTAGCAAGCTTTCTCCACCTGGTCGTACGGCTTTTTGGCCAGGAAGCACACCTCGGCTATGTTGGCTAATGTCGTATAAGCTTCCTTCGGTACGTCCTTTATCAATTCATACTCCTTGTAGTAATAGTGAAGGGCATCGTAGTACGAGCCCATGTCTTTGTAAGTTTGATACAAGCTAGAAAAACAAGTAAGAATGTTTAAATACATTTTTGATGGTAAGAGTCGGCAAACGAGCAGAACGGCCACTTGTTGACTTGATCATCACAAATCTGTCCCACTACAGAAGTTACTGATACGTTTCTGGTCAAGAAGAAAAGAGAAATATAATTACCGGCTCCACAAAACAACAAGCGCAACGCGATGAATTTATTACATACACGCTAATTTTGGACGGAAGCTATGTGATACAGAGCCTGCTACCTCCAAGAAAGAGCTTATAACATCAGTACCTCGACAGTAGGTCACCAAGACGTAACACAAACAGAGAAGGCCTTGGATTCAAAATTACATGAAGGTTTCGTTTCATACACCTCAACATTCGAATGATATCATAAAAGGGATAATAAATTTACAACAATCTAATTCAGTCATAGCGTCAATTAACTTGCAGCTTATCCAAATATACTAATGCTCCATATAGTAGTAATACTTAATAATATAATATAATTTATACACAGAAAAGCACCACAGAATTCAGTTACTTCAGTTGTATTAAAAGGAAAATTATTTCTTACCTAACATAAATAGGAATAAGTGTCTTTCCACAATCACCAGCCAATTTCGCATGGTCCAACATCTTAAGATAGTATTCCACTGCTCCTGTATAGTTCTTCAAATGACAAGCACCATCTCCAAGCTTCTCATATAGATTCTTAAATGTGGTGTGGTCCGAGGGGTCGGTGGATATGAGCAAGTCTTCTGTGTAACACATTGCTGCAACTAGATGTAGGGAAAAGATTTGACTTTCATGTGAGTATTATAAGGATTAAACAGTAATATTAAATAATATGAAAAATAATTTGAATAAAAATTAATAATGGGCTTTAGATATGAGGAGACATATGAATGTATATTTGTAACTTGAATCTATTTAAATAAAATGATAGCAGCAATATTATACTATACATTTTTTATATATAGACATATTGGTCAACAATGTGTTACTTGTATATTTCCTTTGCAGTATAATTATTATTTGTGGACATGACTTAACTTTTTGTCCTATGTGTATAACAAGGCTGACAGATTTATGTCCAGAGGACAAAGCAATTGGAATGGGAATTTTGTTTACAATTCTCCACCCAATTCTATCTGTGTTATCTAAAATACTTCATCGTATGGATAGCTTGGTCTAAAACTAGACCTAAATGTACATTTCATGTCAATATCATAGTACAACCCACACCTTTGCTATAATTGTTATTTACTTACCAACTCTTAAATTAGACTCAATGTTCTCTCTTTCCTCTTCATCAGGAGTCTTCAACTTCCACGCTTTGAGAAGCACTTGCTTAGCACTCTGGTAGTCAGACATCTTACATAAAATGTCTGCTTTTGATGAGAGAGTCTCACACATTTTAAATACCTGAAATATAACATTCAGGAAACTGCAAGGCCCCAGTGATTGTAAGAGCATAAATTAATGTCACTTTTATACTGTAAATTAAAGTGAACCTACACCAATACTAAATATGGTATAAATTATGAAATGAATATTACAAATACTGTCTGCCTGTTTTTTTTTAGGCAAAAAACCATAAAGTTGAAATCTCACTTGTTATATACTGGACATAGGCAAAGTAAATTTGAACAGGAAATAACAGGTTCATTTATACAAAACATAGCCAGTTTTCTCATAGAATATTTACTATTTTTGAGTACAGGTGCACTCTTGTTTTTCATTAATTCTTTATGCTGTATACTAAATTAATGTTAATTGTGTAGAAAGCAATCCCAGCTCAATAGTTTATTGAAGGCCTTCAGGTGTATAAAAACTTTCCATATTTGGGTCAACCACAAACCCCTTAACAGAGCTGTTATCGAACAGTGTGGTGGAATACATTCTAGATCTGATACATTACCAATTGAGACTCATGCTTTGCAATGAGCCATTAATGAGTACATTGATAAACTAGACTATTGTAATTGTTCAATTAATCTAGTGTGTGATTGTCATTTTATATATTTATCTTTGAATCTTATTTTAAACTTAGTTCATAATAGACCATATTTTTTTTTATTTACAGTTTAACATTTACACACTTACACCTCCGCACTAGGGTTCCCTGTGTTGCAGGTGGCATGGACATACACAAATATGACATTACCGACACCCATGACTCGACAACACACATTTATCTGTCACATAAATGTCTGCCCTGGCCTGGAATCGAACCCTGGACCCCTCGCTCGGCAAGCAGGGTCACTACCAACTGGGCTATGGGGTTGTCAACTGTCATGTCAAATGTCATGTAATATTGTTTACCTTATCTTCTAATCTACTTGCAACTTCCAGAGCTTTGTTCAGGGAACTAAGTGCCTTAGCATAATCCTTTCTTTTGTTACTGTGCAGCAGAGCTTCGGTCATGTAGCAGTTATGTAGTATCTCATAAAGATCCTGATTGGAGCATATTGTTATGGCTTTTGTAATACAATCAACAGCTTTGTCCAAGTATCCAAGGTGTTCCTGAACCACACCTATATTAAGAAGTAATCGTGCTCTCATGTCCATTAATTCTGTCTTATTAATTTTTCCATTTAATCTGTGAACAGAAATAAACAAATTTTGAAAAGATCAAACAAATAAAGATCTTGAAGCCTAGTTGGCAGTTATTCTGCTGAACTAATTATCCAAGGATGTGCCACTCAATTTGGACAGACATTTATGTGAAACATGTTGTACTCATGTTTGAAGTGTGCCTTCCACATGCTACACTGGTTATTCGTGGGCAAGATTTAAAAGCATAAGTGCTTATCTTTGTACAGAAATGTGACCAATAGTGAATTATTAATGTCTGAACTACACATTTTTATAGCTAGAAGGATAGACAAAAAGCTTGGTCCACAGTTTGCACATACGACGCAGAAACTATTGTGAAAAGTGGACCATGAAGGTTTGCCATGATTTGACAAGACTATTGTACTCAAAATCCCGACGCTTTTGCTAATAGTAAACACAATATGTTAGAAGTGAGGTGCCATTGCCTGAGTGAGGTCACATGCACAAAATGTATTATATTTATAATATGCAGGGATGTTATGGAACTCCGTAACCGAAACTACCGGATATCCGAAATAAACATATCCGAATCCGTAACCGAATCGGATAAAAAAAATTCGGATAATTTCGGATAGTGGTCGAGTCAAAATATGTTATGACAGATTATTGCTGGCCTAGCCGACACATTAGCCGCGTCGCTCTCATTTTAAACAGTTTTTATTATTTAATTTTTAAGGATATTTTTTTTTCTGTGATTATAATATTACATAATAACTAGAATAAAGTCAAACTGTTACCTTGTAAAAACATTATATTTTTTTTCCAAATCTTAAATTATCTAATAGGTAACCGAAATTGTAACCAACTGGTAAAATATTATTCATATATCCATTTCCAGATCTGAAATTTCATATCTATAACATCCTTAATAATATGTTAAGGCAATAATAATATCTTTAACTATTTTGTGTAGTTATTTGTAAATATTATTATTCCTAGTATGAATTTAGTATCCTAGTATGATAACTAAAAAAAATTAATTTGAACAAAGAACAAAGAAAATTTTTTGAAGCATACTTTTCACATAAGACAAGACTCTTCATGAATGCTTTCTCTCCAGCTATTAAGGATCTCTTGGCTTCAGTGTCATCATTAGAACTCTGTCCTTGTAATAGGTATATCCGGCCTAGTGTAGCCATTGCCCGTTGTTCTTCTACCAAGTTATTCAGTTCTTTAGCCACAGCTGTAATAAGTTATAATAAGAGTTAACAATGATATCAAATGACAACCCGTATAGAAATAGTGAGCTATGAGTCAGGACATTGGACATGGAAATGAAGTCCTTTGATTGATAACAATATTATGTAATTTACAGAGTAAGTGATGATTCATTGCAAGTTTTGAGTGGGTTAAATAATTGATTCATCAAGCAACAGATACATGTATACAATGTTATAATACAAAAGAAAACAAGGGAAAAGTTACTGTTTAAGCCATAAACTAATTTAATAATACTAGAATTCTGGGTACTGTCTCAACAGTAGTGATTCATTTGTTAATAAGGTTAAAAACATAATCAACCTATTCAACACTAATATTGCCAGAAGTTCATCAGTAAGCTCTACATTGTGGTTGAAATATCTTCAAGGGCCTTTTTGTCTTTAATAGACAGTTTAAAAAAATTCTTGATGATACCACCTCTCTTTGTAATTAAATTAAGGCAAGCAACATTCCCTTCCAAATCAGGAAAACTTAGTATTAAGATAATTCTCAAAGGAGGAAAGGTCTCCTAAGTCTACTGTATTTCTTATATCCTCAGTTAGATGCTCCTAACCTTTGTAATTTATAAGATTGACATAAATTGTTAAAGTATTCCTGTAATGTCATCAACAACCAAAAATTGAAACTTATTTCCATGAGTAGGAGTAGTTCAGAGCATGCATGTTTTGAAGTGAGCTTAAAACATCTATATATTTTTGTGAGGCAATTAGTTGAATGCTTAACTCTTAACAAGCTTAACCAACTTAGTTAGGCTTGTTTGCTCGTCTATGTAATTGTTAGACATGTTTAAATAATTAAAATTTGTAAACCGATATTTCACAAATTATAAAATTACACCACGTACCTAAATGCCGTTCTTCATATTTAAGGGCTTTTTCGAACTCCGCTAACAGCATATGCATCTCGCCAATCATTCGATTACAAGTGCCCCACTCCATACGAAGGCCTAGTTCCTTGCAAATCGACGCTTCATTCTTATATTCTTCGAGAGCGTCACAGTATCGGGCATGTTTATAATAGTACGTCGCTAAATTGTTACAAGCCTCAGCTAAGGCTCGTCTGTTACTGCCATTCAAAGCTTTTTTTTTCTTTCGGAGCAACTCTGAAATCGCAGCAAACATTACTAACACTGTACACAACCAACGAGAAATGTATTGATTCTGATATTTATGTTTGATTTACTAACTTTCTTCTTCCATCTTCAAACCTATTTACATATTACTATTGATTATACAACTTATGGAATAGGAAATTATTGTTTATTTCTTGACAAAATTTATAATGGAGGAATTTAGCGGGATATCTAGTTATTTATTCACAAGATCTTCAAACACATGTCAATGTCAAAATCAAAACATCATTCCAAACTTCAAGTTTGTGAAAAGAAAACGACATAAGCAAAAGCAGAGCCAGGAACGCACCGACTTTATCGACAGGAACGAAATGAAACTAATGTCATTTATAAATTTGCTATGGTTTGGGCGAAGCAAGTAACACACCGCACTTTAAACGCGTAAATTGAACTCTCAATTCAGAACGGATAACAGTAGTGCCTGCCTATTTAGACCATAAACATAAAATACTTTGTAAAGTATATTAACCTTATGATTTAGACAAAAGTTACTTTGAACCACTTTGAACTTGGTATTGACACATTCTTCTTTGAATTTTATTTTTTTTTTTAATTTTTTTTTTAATTATATTAATGCCCATTAAGGATTTTGAGTCTCATAAGTAAATGTTTTTAAATCAAAAAAAATTAATTCTGCCTTTTATGCAGAGTTGATATGTTTCTTCATTATATTTGGAGATATGTATTTTATTAAAACAATGGAGGTAGATAAATCTGATACAAATAAAATCAGTCTAAGTCTGTCCTGTTATTAGCTCAAGTTCAACGACACCTTTAACTATATTTTTTACGAGATGTTGCAAAATTTACTTATCAGTAAAAAGTAATTGTAATATTTTAAACCTAGTCTATCATCACTATGTTGTTTGTTGATATTTGTATGCTTACAACCCACTGCACGGTATGCATCTCTGTAAATAATTAATTATTTCCTACTTTAAAGTAGTTTACAGCATACTCCACTGCGATGAGCACTGGTAATGCTATAGGAATGCTATCTGTTACCAACCGTGTCTTTGAATTTTTTTTTTTTTTTTTACTATTTAAATATATTGTTTGATATTTAGTACACTTCTTTACAGTCTTGCACTTAGTACACCTCTCTTTTGTGTGTTGTGTTTAGTTTATCTTTTTCATTTATAACTAATTTTTATTAATGTGATAGGTCTATAAAAAACTTCATCGGTTTTTTAACTTTGTATTGGGGTGATTTTGTAAGTATTTATTCGTTATGCAAAGAATTCGATTTTTTATGCTTACCATAATATCACTTAAAACTTATAAAAGTTCATAAGTTATTTAGAATTTTTTTCAAAAGCCTTTATTAATGTATTTCTTGGTAAATCCTACATCCCTACTTAATTATTTAATTTAATGTACATTATGTACATACAGTTCTTAGGATTTGCCTTTTAAAGATATTTATTAAATATATATATTAAAGAATCTGTCTAAATTTCCACCGTTACTGATAAATAAATTATATTTTAGTCCTGAGCCATATATTGTTTTGTGATTTCATGTGGATCCTACTTCGTTCTTAAGTTCTTATTACATTACTCTATGGAAAAGTGGTAAGTGTAATATGTAATGAAGTACTCTATGAAGATGTCTAGTTAGTCCCTCCACAGACTACATAAACGTCATTGCTATAAATAGTCTGTGCATACACCGATTTTGATATACATTCGTAGATGTAGCATTTCTAATAGTATGACTCGGATGTGAAGTGTAATTGGTTATGATGTATTTTCTGGTAAATTAAGTGAATTTCTAAGTGCTTGCTTCACTTTTTTTAACAGAATTGTATATTTTTTTTACCGTCTCTTAAAATTAACACAAGTTCTTTTGTTAAAAGAGTTGTATTAACACATTATTGAACAATAATACGCGTCCAGCTGATAAACTCACTATACATGCCGGGCAACAAGCTGATTGATGAGCGAGTGAGTAAATTTCTTTTTTCGTTTCTTTCAACTTCTTTTTCTTTGAAATTGTTATGTATATAAAATAAGAAGTAAATAGTTCGTTACTAAATCCATGAGACAAAAAAAAATTATAACAAATCTTTATTTGGCAATTCCTCATAGATACCCAAGTTAAAACAGTAATATTTTAAGTTTTATTAAAGATAAAAGCATGATATTTTTAGAACCATGACATTGCTTCTACTTTACATAGAAAGACTAATAATTTTTAATTACTTATTTCATTATCGTCATCTAAATTTAAATTTACATTTCAATAACAAAAAAAAAATTGTTACACCTTGTGGTAGTTCATTATTGCTATGCAGTTGTAACAATTCTTTTAATATTTTCTCCAATAAACTTTCTTTCTTTACAACTTTATAATAATCCAAAATATATGTAATACCTATTTATTATTTGCCACCATTGCAAAGTTAATCTTTTTTATCAAACATTTTTGGGCATTGTAATATGGTAAGGCCGTATAAATGTTAATTCAGGTAACAATCTTATTACATTTTATATATATTACTGTTTGTTTAAATTATCATTATATCTTTCTATGTTATTGTATAGTGCAAATAATCTCTAAATCCAAAATTTATTAAAAGTTTTTCATAGATCTAACAACTTAACTTTTTCTTTATTTCATTATGATCAGGGTCGTAACTGTAGTAATACAGGCAAAGAATATACATATTTGTATGTAAATGTATGATTTGAATCAAGATATTATTATTTTTTTAACTCAATGAAGTAAGCACACCACTCTTTGTGTTTTTCATATAATTACTATGCAGAAATTTTTCCCAAGTTACAAGATATTGGATTGTTGGAAAATGGAAGTTTTGATGCACCAGTTATCACAAGTTACAGTGAATTAATAACAGATATACCTACATATAATATATATGTAAACAACAAAGAGTCACTTCACTTATTGCTTAAAATAATTCAGACTTACTTGAGTTAGCCAATGTCCGGATTAGAAGTCCAGAGGGACACATGAAAAAGGAAATAAGCCATATTACAAGATTAACTACAAAACAACAAAACAAAGGAATATGAACAACAGTTGCTTTCAAGCGTGTGATTAATGCCACCTCTGATTATCAAAATTATATGCTGAATTTAAATATCACTAGCTCTGGAGAAGGAAGGCATCAAGAGGAAACTGTCACAGCTAATAATGTCATCAAATTGAATGAAATTTGGCCAATATGGTTTGTTCTAGCTTTTACTTTTGGGTTGTTGGTTGGTTGGGTTGGTGGTTGTGGATTGCGTATGAAAGTGTAGAAATGACAGTGGGAAAAGAAAATGTCTTTCAATAATATTAGCGTCCAGATGAGCTAATAATCTACAGCTATGACTATTTAAACAAATAAATATGTCTTATTTTTATTAATGGATCAAGAATGTAACTAATTTCCATTTATCTGCTGAATTAGGTGATGACCCGATCACCTATAAGGTGTGTGATGTAACCTTCATAATAACTTTAAATACCAACAATCTGACTGTTTAGATATACTATGGGAATAAGAATATGTAGGCTTTGAACTATTTGAAATCCTTAAGTATTTTATTTATTATTCTACTAACATGAAAGCAATGAAATGTCATGAACTATTTTTTTTAATAGTGGGTTACAGGAATATAGAAAAGTTCAAGCAGTGTGTGAGTTACGCAATTACATGTTACGTTTATTACAATATATTCCTGCGTTTGCTAGTCGACATTTCTGTTCGACCGAATGACGTCACGGCACCAGCCCTGGCGCCAACGTTTCGACCTTCCCTGTTTTAATAAATGCAAGGATTACGTGGACCTGAATTTTTATCATTACTACGAATCTCTAGAGATTGAGCGCATGTAAGCGCCTCGAATTTTAATAAAGGTTTATCACCGTTATGTTAGATTATCAGTTTGAGAAGATGTCATATTGCAAGAGATTAATAGTTAAGATTGTTTGCGAAGATATGATTGTGTTGCATTTATGTTACACCAAAATACAACGTTACATACAAATAAAGCGGTCTTATCTCTCAACGATAATTTGAGGCATTTTTTATGTATTTTAAACGGGTACTTACGATTTTTATATTTTATAATAATATTTCGACCCAGTTACATAGATAATGTTGATGGTAAGATTGCATTTGCAGTCGAAGCCGCCGGTCACAGTCGAGCCTCTCAACCTTCTCTAAGGTTTTTTTGTATCGTGGGTACCCCCTACATTTTGAATATTTAGTGTCTGCAATGAGGCAATGATGTACATGTTTTCAATCCTTTAGATAATTAACGAGGAAAGAAACAAGAAGAAAAAGGGAGTGGAAGTAATAAATAGAGCTAATAAAATCGTTGTTAAGGAAAATCCTAGTCCGACAATCTTATCTTTGTTTTCAGGGGTATTTTATTAATAACCGTTTTCAATCGTTTTATTGCCGTATGCTCCAAAAGAATGACAACACAACCATAAGGACACGTAAAGATTACCGCGAGTCTATAATAACGTGAACTTGCAAATAAATTGGTCAATTTCAGTTATCAGTCATCATAATCGTCATTTGCACCATCATCATTATCACTACAATTATCATCATTATCACTACAACCTATATTTGTCTCACTGCTGGATTTGGGTCGCCTCTCACAATGAAGTAGTGTAAGGCCAGTAGTGAGAAGTTGGCAGATTTCACATACCTTTGAAAACGTTATGGAGAACTCTCAGGTACTTATGCCGGTTTCCTCACGAAGTTTTTCTTTATCGAAACAAGTGATGAATTAGTAATTTGATTTTTTTTATTCTATTAACGAGCCGTCTGCTCGTTTGTCAGCTGTTTACAAGTATCCGACAAAGTTATTTTGAAGAAAAGGAGAGTTATTTTTAAATTCCAATTTTAATCTCGGTTTATAATATATTTTTTTATTATGTAATATCGATAAACTAGCAGACGAATCACCTGATGGTAAGTGGTCACTGTTTCCCATGTACATCAGCAAGACCAAAGGTATCA
Organism: Megathymus violae; assembly: GCA_003671415.1. NCBI lineage: Eukaryota > Metazoa > Arthropoda > Insecta > Lepidoptera > Hesperiidae > Megathymus > Megathymus violae. Next base: position 1,082,273 of record PDGT01000056.1, read on the forward strand.
CTGATGCGTGTTCGGCCTAGAAATAGAAAAGAAAGAAAGAAAGTACTGGCTCTCAAGCCAATTAAAATTAAAGGTGCCTGTCTTCTGTAATATAAAGTATATTACATACAAATAGGATTGTACAAATAAGATTGTAATTATAATATTTGAGGTTCTATTAATATGCTAAAGGTGTACTGAGGTAGTTGACTGTATTTGCTTTGGGCTTAATTAAACACGGACAAAATTTTCACTTCAAAGCAGTTGTATTGCATAATTATAAAGAAGACATGAAATTTAACCTCAAACCGATTTACGACAACACGAATGAATGAATAGAAAGAATAAAAATTGGACCATATTTCCATCAAACAAAGTATTGACGTTGAGGATGCCAACATATGCCCATAAAGACACTTACATTTATTTTAAGTCTAATAGCTCTTCTAAATTTAATATTTAAAAACACGTGGCCATAAAGCAGCACCTTTATGCCTTTTACTTTAATTTTTTTTATTAGTGTACACAATGTTGTGTAAATAAATTAAAGTGGCACACGAAAGTAAATATATTTTTATGATTCTTGAAATGAATTTCAATTCTCGATACATACTTTTTCACCTATTATTTTTGTTTTCGAAAACCTTCCAAAGGTACCCGGTGTCTTGGGAGCCACCCGTTGGCGTATGTTCCGAAGTTCCTGGAGCCGATCATGCTAGTCTTGCTCTCCTCCTAACATTCCAACCATCCCTTCCTCGACGGGTTCAGCCCTCCGACGGAGAACGCGGATCTCATGGAAGACCCTTGTATCCAAATCCGCCGAAATGTCCAGGGGCGGAAACCGCCCTAGGACTGTCGCCGCCTTGTATGATATGGTACAATACCGCGATTCTGATTGCGACCTGGGAAGTAGATGCTTCTGTCCGCCAAGTAGGCCTTAAGCAGGTTTTGCAAGTAAGACCTGATGGTCAGAGAGTCCTTCCATGTTCGCTCCCCGGGGCAGAGAGTTTAAAGCGTTGATAATGTCGAGGCTAACAGCCAAGACTACTCTGCCCTGGGATATGGCCTGCTCTGAGAGCGCTCGAACTCTGAGGATCGCGTCCACGGTTAAGCGTTGCTGCCGGTAGCCAAACTGATTTTCGTCCGGTCTCTCCGTCTCCGTCCGTCGGTCGGAGAGGTCCGGGCAGTGGCACACTAGGTGCCGGCTGATTCAAGCGGAAATAATCCTCTCGAACAGCTTGCCCGCCTTATTCAGTAGGCATGGGGAGTCTCTGGGCTTGCCTCACTTGTGCAATAGCACCAGCCTCGCCCGCAGGAAACCGTCCGTAGCAGAAGCAGGCGGTAAACAGGCACTACAGCCTCCCCTTCAGCATGGTCAGCGCTAAAGCCCAAGCCTGACCTGGAATTCCGTCCGGCCTCGATGCAGTGTTACGCCTCGCCACGCGCTTGATGGCACTGCTGAGATCGATGTTGGTGACCGCTAAGTCGTCCGACCAAATGAAGCGATCGACCGGGAAACAGACCGTTCACCACTGGGTCCACGAAAAGCGGGTCGCAAATTTCCGTCGGTGGAGGTACCCACGGACGCAATCTACTGAGTACCACCCTGATGGGGCTTCCCGACGAACTCGGTCAAGCCCCTCCACGAGAGCGTCCCAGTTCCGGGTTTTGCTCTATGCGATAGCGCTTTATAGAAGTGTTGTTGCGGCTCGGTACTCCAAATACTTCTCCCTCTTAAAGAATTCCCTTTCCGCGGCGCTGGCTGAGCGACGTCGTCGACCTCGGGTGTACTGACGGCGAGCATGCAGGCAGGCTTCACACGGCCGAGCGATTCGCTCCGGCCACCAGTACACCGGTCGCCTCCATCCGGGTCTGTCACGCGGCATTGCAGTATCGCAGATCGCCGTCATGTTATCCCTGAGACGTATCGCTTCTTCCGCGGGATTGAGCTAAGCATCCTCCCCAGCGGCGTTGGACCAGTCTACGCCATGAGCAGCAGCGGTGAGCAAGTCCCATTCAAGCCGCCTAACTGCTTATCGTCGCGGCCAGTTGTCCGAACGGTAAGTATGAGCTTCTGGGAACCGAAACTCTAAGTCCAGAACTATGTGGTGATGGTCAGAGAGCGTGACGAGGTCTTCGGTCACCCTCCAAACCGTGACTAGACGCTCAGCAGAGAGTCACCCAAAAAAGATCTACTATTGGCTCTCCCTGCCAACGCACACACGTGCTGACCGAGCCACGATTCAGTAGATTTAGGTTCAGTGCTGCTACCAACTCTAACGTTACCTCTCTCTCCCTTGGCGCTATCGCGTTTGTGTCCCCAGGCCCCCGAATGGGCATTAAAATCGCCAAGCACGATTACCGGACGGGAAAGACAGGAGCGCACAGATTGCTTCGCGGTTGAGGAACGCTTCGTACGCAGCCAGACCGCAGTTGGGGGAGATGTAACACCAGCATCGCCAGTGGCCCCTACTCCACTGCGACTAGGCCATGCTCGGAGTGCAGTCTGGAGCACGGAGGATCGCCGTCGCCGCCTCCTCAGTAGATTGCGACAGAGTGCGCATCGTCCCCGAACCACTGCGTTACACTTTTTCACCTGTCTAACCTACAACTCGGGACAAACTATTTCATCCACCGTCAAAAATTTGCATTCTTAATTAACTTTCACGAGTCTATTGCAATATCACGTATTAATAGTATGAATTTATCGGTTCGTTAATAAAATCAAAACTGTAATTAGAACCGGTTTCAAGACTAGATTAAAACGATTGAGAAACAGATTGCAACTAAATATGTATTTGTATATGACTAACAGTAAATATAAATTAGAATATAGGTAGTTGATATAATTAAATTACATCCAATATACTATTACACCTCTCTTAAACGTTGAAATATTTAATTCATTTTTTTTTCCAATGGCCGCAATGGTTTTTATAAGAACGCTACGTAGAAGTGCGATATTAAACATGTTTGATATTTAGACAGAGTCCACATAGAATGTAAAATAATATTGCATGTTTCCTTTCTAAATTCGAAAACGTTGCCGGAAACGATATTCAAAATCAGCGGTTAATATCCGTGGAATGAGAGCTGATATTCCGAAGTCGCAATATCGCCATATCCCTTTTCTAAAAATACAAATTCCGCTGGAATCGGTGGTTTAAGGTTCACCACACCTGTGACGGGTGAAGTTCGCCGCACGCGAAACGAAAAATGTCTGTTTAATCGGCAAAACTAGGGCAAGAAAGCACTACGCGTGAAAATTTTACCCAGATATTGCACGATTTTCAATTTATACTAGAATCCAGCTGAACAAGTTTTATTAGATCGACTAAACTGTATTGCTATTGCAACGGTGCTTTGAAAATATTTTTTTAGTCTACGATTTTTTGCTCAAAGTGTGAAATGGTAAACTGGTAACAGCATATGAAAGGCGAGAGCGTACGCGTATGATGTGAAAATTGTGACCTGAAAATTGAGCTAAGTCAATCGCAATTGAGGTTTCATAGAACTAGTATTAGATTTGACGTTTTCAAAATCTTTAATTTAATATTTAGTACTAATTTTAAACCGACATCAAAAAAGAAGGAGGTTCTCAATTCGTTTATATTTTTTTTATGTATGTTACCTTAGAACTTCGTAGTTTATTTACTGATTTCGAAAATTCCTGTTTTGTTTGAGAGGATATACTTTTCCTTTGGTCCCACTGACATTTGAAGAAAAAATACCACCAAGGGTGATAAATAGGAAATGAAATCAAGAAATCCATCTTCAATTTGACGTCGGTTATATTTTTGTTAATTTTTTTTCTTGTATATGGTAGGAAATAGAAAGATTCAGAGAAATCCCAGTGTGAACAATCAGACATTGGTTCGACGATATGGTGATTGACTTGTCCTTGAGGAATTATTTGATGTTAACGATATAACTAATTGCCTCCCTAGGGAAGTCCTAAATTTTCGATTTCTCATTATTATTTTTTATGATGACAGTGGCCTAATTGCAATACAACAATAATTTAAATTATGTACCATACTTTATATTATTAAATTTCTTATGTTAGTGACAATGTAATTTTGTCTTGTAAAAATAGCTTTCATTTTAACGTCATTTATTAGTTTTTCAAGGCTAAATAATATTGAACGACTAATTAAAATTGTGAAATACAGATATACTGATCATATTATTATTGGTGTTAATATTATGATTGAATGAATACAGTAATAAAAAAGTTTTATCATCGACTTGCGATTTTTCGAAAGGCGTTAAATATTTTTGTTCCGCTTTTAGTCTTCGATGAATGTTTCTTTCAATATCGTGTAATCGGGTGCGGGTGGTCATTGGACGGATCGGTAGATCGGACTTATTAGATCGCTTCATTGGGAGAGTTCTTGGAAATACGTGCATTCGGTTACACGCACTTGCATTTAGGTGTTCGAACGAACGGTACCGCGAGTCCGCTTCTAATTAAAGCATAATGATTCACCACACAGTATCATCTCACATTTATATTACATTCATCATAATTTCCGCCTTTTACACTTTCACCGCTAACAGTGACTACGATGTAGTGAAATAAAACCAAACTCGACTTCTTAAAAATATTTTTTAAGTAGTCAGGTTTTTGGTTTTTGGACTAACTTTGTGTTGAAATTATTTTGGGGTTATAATTTCGTGATAAAGTATTTATAGAGGATGTGGGCTAGTTTGGAGAGACATTATGTTTGGCTCACAATTATCGGGTGCATGCAAGCAAAGCCGGGAACAACAGCTAACAACGTATATACATATGTATATGTAGTATATATAAATGTAGTAATGTAGTATGTATAAATATATATATAATTGAAATGCGCTACTTAATTCCTTTTTTATAATACCCAACACGACATTATTTGAAAATATTTTGTGAAGTTCATAATTTTATGTCGTTTACAAACCCCATATGTGATTTAATGTGACGTTACCTAGCCTATAACCAGCGGACGAGACGCTCCCAAAGATGCAACATTTGTCACATTATGATAAGTAGTTTAGGGGTTATGAGGAAACAGATGAACATAGACATAAAAACATATATACTGGTCAAGGTCATAACCCTCCTTTTAATGTTTGAGAATATAACAAGTTAGCTAAAAAATACTGTAATTAAATAAGCAATAATTCAGCTGTATGTTAAATCTACTACTAACAAGAATAACTACATAAGAAAATTTAAATTGGACGTTTTCTCATAAAATTTCGACATTATAATGTGTGTTCATTATACATAATTTAGGTGAAGTAATAGTATCATTCAATATCAATACTTACTTATGGAAAAAATGAATTACAACCAACAAATTTTCAGTTACAACATTTCAGTGCGCACTTGAAAACCAAATTTATAGCAGTGTAACGGGGGTTATCTTCTTCAGGCCCGCATTATGTGACCTATTTCCTTCCAAAGCGTAATCTGTACATTAATGTCTGAAAATAAATGATTGTAGCATGAACGTTTGCTATGGCGCAACGTTTATTCAATACTGTCGCGTTCAAAGAAATTGCTTATAATTATTGTCCATGAGTAAGAAATCGTTGGGGTAAATTGTAATTATCTATAGAAAACGAAATGCGCCTTATTGAGCAACCTATTCAAACAATCCCTCGAAAGATTTATCGTTTTAAACTTAAATCATCACGGATTGTACACAATCTACTATTTAACTTCTTTAAAACGAAGACAAAATCTGTCCTTTACAGTAATAGTAACCAGTCCACGTTTCGCCTCAGAAAACCTGCTCCTTACGTTTAGAAATAACTGGTTTTAGAAATGGATTTTTCTAGTTCTGTGAATTAGAAACTTATTAATTTATTATAATAACTAGAGACAGGCAGTTTTTTTTTATTTTATTTTTTGCGTTCTTAATAAAATATTCAACTTAACTTTTATTTCCTGTTCCGCGGGAACAGATAGATTTATTTCCCAAGATGAAAAGTACCCTACATTACCCAATATATAAGTTAATTATATGTCAAGTATATCCAAATCCAAATTTTTTCAGTGGGTTTAGCTTGTTACGTGATCTGACAGGCAAGAAGAAAGAATAACAAAATTTCAAAAAAAATCTATAACATCTCTTATTTTTTTCGTGGGGGAAACCTTGAAAAGGTACCCGGTGCCGTGGGAGAAACTCAGCGCGAAGTGGAGGACTTCGGGTTCTCCAAAGGAAAACCAATCGGGCTCTGTCCGGGAGGGACAACATGTCCCGTTCCGCGCCTATAACAACACTTACTTATATTAAAATTGCCAAAAAAAATTTCATACAGATTCGCCTCGTACAATTTTATTATTAGTAAAGATTAAAATTTGTCTTTCTTTATGTTAAAAGCCGAGCACACGAACCACCTGATGGTAAGTGGTAACCGTTGCCCATGGACATCAACTAGACCAAAGGTATAACTGAGGCGTTGTGGGCCAGGAAATGAAAAGAAGATAAGGAGGAGTAAACTGGCTCTCAAGCCCCCAGCCGAAACACGACGAGTCGTTTGGCGGCTGACTCAAGCGGGAGGGTGATAGCTAGCCAGGCAGAATTCACGGAAAGATACCACTAATGATATTAATGACTTAATAAGCCACCAAGCAAAAAAAGTCTTAATGAAAAATAAAATATTTAGCTTACTTAAAGTGTCGATACTTTGTAGATCTACTAAACCCTTGGACGTGTCTAAGGCAGAGAAAATACAGTTTCTCACGTGTAATGGTGCTTCGACAGAATTAGCCGACGTTTACACAGTAATGGCGCTAAGACTAGACGAATGGTGTGCCGGTATAGTTTGTTATGCAATTTATAGAGCTCTTCGGAGCTTTGTACTGCTTTTATTTCCAGTCGACAAATATAGATTCCTTAATGCTCAAAAAAACTGTACCACGCAATTTATTACTTCAAAAGAAGCTGTTAACAAGTTGCGAGAAATGTTTATGTTGCTTCTATTTTTGACGAGTGGTTTGAAATTGTTATCCTTTTTTAGTATGGTAAGTTTTGGATTATGGATACAGTAAATTAGTTTCTCAAAAAACTCTGTAGTTTCATTTGTGTTATTATAACGCGAAACAAAGCAGAAAGTAACACGAAGAAAGTCAAAATATAATGCCTATTGTATAAAAAATGAAGATATTGTATGTTAATTATTTTGTTATTATAAACCTATTCATAATAACTTTGTATTTAATTCCGAAGTAATATCTTTATTTAATATTCAAGCAAGCCACAGTTTCGAGGTAAATACTGCTTTCAGCATTACAGTGTACCTTGTAAAAGGAATCAGGAGGTCCATCTGAAAATTGTATATTCTATATATTGAAATAAAGAACTTTGTAACTATACAAATAGTTTTTACCGTAACATAAACTTTGTCTGTATATCATAAAATCAGATAGAAGTTTCTTTTGAAGTAATTTTTCAAGATTTTAATCACTGCTTCATGTACTCATATCAAGTGACCTAAATCTCTTCTAAATGCAAACGAAGTTATTGTCCACATTTAACTCCACATTTATAACTTTAAAGAAGACCTTAAAATCAGTATTTTTACCAGGCAGGAGTCACAGCTGCTTATTGCCTGAAAGTTCCTAAAATATTGTCATGGAGCCAGAACCGGGATGTTCAACAGCAAGGTATATCATCTTCATCTATTATGCATTTACAGGGGTCCAATCGCAAGCCAGTAGAGGGAACGAAAATCGTTACCTTCTGTTATATGTGGAACAGAATAATTATAGACGACAGAGTGTGAAACTAGTCTGATTCAAAATCCCAAAAAGAGAACATTGTACCACGGGGGTTTCTGAAATAAATATAACGTCTACCTTGTCTTGTAATGATGTAAGTATTTAGTTTACAGAAATTTATATAGTCAATGAGACAAATGGCCAAACTAGTACTATTAGGCGTAGTAGCCGTTTTTTTTTCTTTTTTTTGTTTACGAGGGGGAATACCTTCATAAGATTCCCGGTGCCGTGGGAGTGGGGAGTAACACCAGGTTATGTGGGATTTTTACCGCACTTAACCCCCCACCCCCTCCGTGGCCCTCCTCAGCACTATGTACAGGACTCCGGGATCTCCAACGAAATGCAATCGGAATCCTGAGCACCGCCGGGCTCTGCTCTTGATAAGTCTCTGCTCATCCCTTACCTTCTGATGTTGACGGCGGTATGCAGCCACGTATACCGGGATCGCTGACTGGACGGTTCGAGCTCCCACCCTAGCTGCTCACAACCCCGGAAGCCCCCTTTTAGTTGCCTCTTACGACAGGCAGGGAGATACTGTAGCCCTATTCTGGTCCCGAGCTACAGGAACAAGGCGTAGTAGTCCTAATGTTTGTGTAACTGTGTGTGTGTGTGTGTGAAGGATGTATCTGCTAACCATAACAGCTATGTAAAATGGGGCTTCGACAACCTGGATACATGGAAATTGTGTACGTTTTATGAAATTCCCCAGTTGTAGTAATTAAGTTTCACACCAAGAAAATTGGTTTATTGTCTTAAATATGCACAGGAGAAAACCAACCGCTTAAACAAAGAACCAACAATCAGCGTCAAAATTTTTAAAATAATGAAAAAAAACGTGGTGAGTCTGCTTCTTTTTTATGCCTGTTAAACACGAGCAGTAATGAAGTTTTACACATTGTTCAGTCGCCTAAGTTAAGCACTTTTTAGCTCATAGAAATTCCGAGTACCTACAATAGATTTAGGTGTTGCCAAGTAACGTGTACGTTGGCTCACAATGTTAGATTGTCATTAAAATTGGATACTGAATTGAAAGTTTATATGATATAGTTAAATGTGTAAGTAGTATTTTTTGAATAGTTTACAAGTTATTTAATAGACACGCATATGTGTAAGCAAATTTCTAAGTACTTATTGAAACGTGATGTCCAGGTTCTATTTTAAATTTAGGCTCTCTTCCGCAAATTTTATTTAGGTTCATATAAGGCACCCACCTCATTATTTTTATTGATTTGTTCGATGATAATTAAATAAAATTTTAAGTCAAATGTTACGAAAAACATTTTAGGAATAAGCTTTTCAATTTCATTTTATTAATACTTATCTGTAATATAATTTCTGAATTACGTTGTCATACTAAAATTATATACAATTTCATGCTGTAACTCAGGTCGTAAATGTGTATCAATTTTAAAACCTAAAGCTCTTTAAGATATATAAACATACATTTCATGTAGGTAATCTGTTGTTAACCCAAATAAACAAAATTATCGTTCGAAGTTAAGTTCGCGAATTATTATATTCACAAGTTTGATTGCCTACTGCTTTATCTTCCCTCTCTGGTACAGAAGATGTAAAAGAAGGAAATTAACGATAATGAAGATATAATAATAAAATTGTAGGACACTTTTATATCAAACTTAACTTTTATTGTTGTCCAAGTTTCATTCATGCTAATACGCTACTGAATCTAGGTACGTTATTAACGCCAAGAGATAAACATATTTTTCTTGTAACAGTTCTACCGATAGAACCACGGGCATTAAGGAATTGACCACAGAGTCACATCTATACAGGAAAAACGACTTGTTCACTGTTCAACTTATAAAACCATGGTCGAAGAAAGTGCTCTTGATACTATTAGTTGAACTTCGCGACATGACCTCTAGAAAGCAATGGGATTTCTGGTATAAAGAAGAGCAAAGCCATATGAAAAATCCAAGATTCAACTATCTAATCAGTTAACATACTCAAGTCAGTAACGTGCGTGGTTGATTAAATCTTTGAAGAACTTCAATATATGTAGTAAGAAAGGCGCAGTCCACAATGTCACGACGCCAACGCCGAAAGTGCGCGTGGGTTGACTCGCCGAACAAGTAATTTTAATATGCAATGACTGAGCTTGCTTCCTTGGGAACAGATCTGACATTAGTCAATGTTCCATATCTGTTCTTTTTGATAAAGTTGTTTTTTATAGCTTGACCAAAACTATACTTAAAAATCATTGTTTAAGCTTTCGACATTTTGTAAAATTTAAACTCCTATTTAATATTTGCGTATCCAATATTGTGTCAAATAATACAGTAATTCGTGGTCTTACTAGATATAATTCCTGGATTATTTCCTATTCCTCTCATAAATTTTTAACAAAAAATACATTTCTAATATTTTGTTTCATTTTAATTTGCATCATGTCTTTTCATTTTATACAGACTGATGCAAGCAATTGCAAAAAAAACGTGGTTAAAAGTTATTGCTCCTGTCTTTTCCAGAAAAAAACCTGAATCGTTCTTCAAAATTATATTTAAGTTGCTTTAATTGCATTAAATCTATTGATGTTTGTAATTCTTCATTTCTTTTTAAGTGTTATCGCAATTTTAACCTGCAATATGAAAATTATATTTTTATGTTTTAACGGTTAAGAATCTATAAGAAGAAATTAATGAAATGTATAAATGTAAAATTATTAATATAAAATTGTCAAAGTGTTAAACATAATGCGAACAACTAATTTATATATTTGACAAAATCAAATTATTAATGTAATTAATAAAATAGAAATACTAATAGACAATAATCGTAATTATGATCGATTTGTAAAATTATGCATTGTATATATATATATGTATATATGTATAATAAAATGCTTTTTAATTTTATTTATTTAACGGTAACCGTCTCTATATTTTAAAGATATTAAAAGATAACATGAGGATAAATATTTAATTATTTTTACTGAGAGTTGAAAGACTCACTCTGAACCACACTCGAGTGTAGTACGTTTTGTATACTTTTGTTCCAATTGCGTTCGGAATAGAACATGAAGCTCGCCGTTTGCTTCAGCGTCGGAAATATAACCGGAGCGCCGGAAGCAATCAGAACGTCGGGCGTTACTGCAAAATTGGGGCTATCGAGTTGTTTACCTTATATGTCATTGTAGTGTTGTATGTGAAAAATAAGACGACAGCGGTAATAGCAATGCTACGAAGATAACAATTATTAATCGAGTTCGAGAAATACTCTTCAAATACGCTTGGGACGCGTCACGTGACACACAAGAACATTTTTATCGTAATGCCGGCTCGGATATCATTTACAAAAAAATTATGATTGAGCGATTGACTGACAGATGCAAAGAAAAATTTAATGAAAAATATTACTAATACAAAAAAGTTGCGATTTCGCGTATTAATAAGTTTTTGTTTTTGATGATATTATGAGAACAAATCGCACCCTTAGAATGAAAGTGACTTAACTCCAAAATTGCAATTTATGGGAGATGACGAAGAAAGTTTTCAAAAATGTATGATCTTGAGTAAATATAACGAGACTGATGTATGAGGTTTTCCCTTTTTCCCTTTCTCACTCATAATTCGGGCTCTTTTTCACCATGAGGTTTTAGAGTACGCTTTTTTAAGTAAATTTATATTAAAATCTGGAATTTCGGAAATTTTGAGTTAAGTCACTTTCATTCTAAAGGTGCGAAATACACATGATACCTTATACTAGACAACATCCTATAGAAAATTACCCGTAATTTATAGTACTGTTCACGGTTCTTCCAAAATACCATTCAGTGCATCCGAAAAGTCTAAGTTAATTAGTTCTATTAAACTAACTACGCTTGAAAAAAGGTCGCAACTTGCGAGAAATGTACAGTACATTTATTAGGGGTGACCGACTCCGAATGTAAGCTCCCATTGTTCTCGCTAGCGGCGGCTGTGTGGCAGTCATCGAGCGGAACTCCAAGATAACCGCATTGGGTCATTTACACTAAATATTTGATCGAATTATCGACCGTTTCTCGTTCGTGATCCGATTACATTCACAACATCTAAAGGTTACTTCAACAAAGACGCCGACATCGAGACTTGAAACTGAACTGCACCCTAGTTCATAATATATTTGTTCAATAACTTCGAAAAGTGGGCATCTTATTCTACAATGTGTCAAAGGAAAACGACAAGATCACTAGCGTTATAACTCTGAAGATTAATTACCTTTAGAAAGTAACATCAATTCCTAATTTTTCATTAGTCACCGACATCCTTCATCATCAAGTAGTACGATGATGCTTCTGAAATTATCTTTTAATAGAGGCGTTTTATTAGAGTGTGTTTTATTTGAGGCTAGTATTCTTTTTATTCAAAACTGCTAGCTTAAAGTTCTGTATGTAGGTACTCATACGATGCAGGCGTAAAGTGGAACACACTCGTAATAGTGACGGCATCGTTACACACCTTCAAGAATGTTTTCGCCAATTGAGAAACAAATTGAGAGATTTTGATGTGAAGTTTTTTGGTTGGTATGTTAGTTGTGTATAGTTATATTCATTTTCTATACAATATAACGTCCTGCTATAAACAAGGCCGGTATATTCTTTCGACGGTAAATTATCCTTGGTCCTTTTTGATAACGAAGTTATTATGTAAGTGAATTTTTAATTCTTAATACGAATATTTTTTTGAAACCACAAGTAATTTCGATGCATTTAACCTTTGTAATAACATGAAGTTGGCAGGAATTAGAGTTTAGAATTAATTTGACCATTATTAACCATAATTCGTTTTAACTGTAGTGCAGGGTGGTATTGTACGGCATGGTACCGGTAACCTTGTTATGTTGCGATGCGAAATTTCCACACAGTGAATCGCTGGAATTGCGTTTTCATTACTGTTAAGTTCTATGCAAATTGGGAATTGTTTTGCATCAGTTGAGCCTGTGGAGGTGTAGCAAGTTTGGTCATTTTGTACTGATGTTGATAAATTGATTACGATATCGAGATAGTTTGAAATGTTTATTAAATTTCAAGTCATTAGCCAAAAAAACTAGTAGATGTGATATCTGGTGGTTAGTAGTCACTATTGTCCATAAACATCTGTAATATTAAAGGTATTCTCCTTCATCGAATAACTATTACTAGCTCTGTATGCTCTTATCTCCTGTCACAAATAGTGCAGAACAGTCTCTAGCCAAGCATTTCTTAATACAAGACAAAGAAGCAAGTTTACAATGCATGAAATCGAACAAACATTTTACCATTGAGTTTTATTCCGGTGTTATTGAAAAATTTAATATTGATTGTAACAATCTTGACCAGCTATGGACATTAAATTACAAATGAACAACTTGAATCGAGTTTCCTTTTTTATCGTGCTCTGAAACAAATACTAGACAACTATTGGTTGTCTGGTAACAACAAATCGAACTCTTTTGTCCTCGTTAGGCAGATGTCCCTTTCGTATATTATTACATGAATATTTCCAGGTAAGACTCTAACGTTAATAAGTTGCTTTCAATAAGTACCTACACCACCTAGTTAAACCGAGACTGTTTATCATGTATCTTTCACCTTGTTTATGATAGCGGGTGTCAATGCTTGAGGTGCGATGTAAATCAAAAGCATAACCGGTTAAATGTACTTTTGTCTGAACAGTATGGTTTGTAAATAGAGCACAGTTCGTCAATGTTGTTAAATTAAACGAGGATATCGTCATCGCTGACATTGTCTTGCCCTTGTCACACCAAATATTCCGGATTTGTGCTGCGGCGTTCTGTTGAACGATACGAAGGACCGATCCTAGATTAAAGTCACAATGACTATGTACATGTAAATTTTAGATTGAAAGTAAAATGCATGTTTACTACGAAATGGGTATTTAAATATTATTAACAGTGAACCAAAACTGAAGTAATATAGATCTTATTACTTAGTAAATAAACAAATAAATAATGTGGCAATTACGACGAATGTTTCATCAATTGCGTTGTGTTGAAATAGTTTTGAAAATAATCAAATTGTAAAATGAATGTCGTCACGCTCCAGCGTGTATTGTTATAAGACAAATGGAGTTTGACCTACTTCTCCCCTTTTAAGGATTCAATTTCGTAAAACATCCTCAATGGTTGGCACGTCACAAAAGACAATAGCTACCAATTCTTCATTATATGGCTCCTATTGTACCATTTTTGTTATTAGTGGAATGAAAAAAAAACAGTTCTCAAATGTACAAACTGTTTCCTAATATAATCAATAAATTTATTTATCTATGTTTTGTTGTGTATTATCTATTATAATTTTCCTTTGTCTGTTACAGTGTTTTTTGGATTTTTTAATTATTTAATTTTATTTTTGTATATTTTTGGGTGGTCCTAGTAGTAGTTGGCGTAACATTTCTCGGTTTCGATATTCGTTAGAAAAGTAGTCAACAAATGTTTCGTTACAATCAAACACTGCTATTTATTGTAACACATGTTGTGTAAATAATCTATATATAAAAGGGCAAAGATAAAACAATACAGTAGGTACCGTTTTCTTGTCTGTTTGTCAACAGATTTGATTTTTTTTTGATAACCATTAGCGAGCTTTACGTATTACCACAATAAAACGTTATTTAATGATTGAACATCGACCACTGGGCGAACACTTGTAATTATAATTTAATTTCATTAATTATTTGACAAACAAATATAACCAGTGAAAATTGAACTACGGCAACAAATTACATGTGTTATGTATTTATTGGATCATGGAACAAACTGCACCTATTATTAAATTATTATTAATTGTAAATGTTAACTAGTAACGTATCGTATCGCACACAATTAATGTGTTTTATACCAACGCTATATGAATGAAATATGAAAATAAATTATACTGTCTTGTTCATTGTACCACTTAATAGCTGAATTACAAAATTGTCTCATTAGCGTCTCGTTGAATACACAAATTACGATCAAAGGAAGTACGTAATGAATCTTAATGTAACCTTTGATGATTTGAATAAAGAGGTTGTAGATGTCGATTTGATCGTTAGAAGACTCTTTACCGTATAACCTTATAATTAGACATAAGATTCTGGCGCGTATAATGTCTTATGTATAACTGATGATACTGAGTTCTATAATTGATTTTTCCACTATTCGCATACGAATGATTTGATTTTCACCACATTCTGTGCTGCTCGTGCGAGTGAGCTCTCCTTGCTGGAACTGGGTCAATGAGTTCAGACCGCTCGTGGTGTAGTGACGTTTCATAAAGTTTGAGCACAAACTGTTACCTTTATTACTGAAAAATGTTCCGACTTTAATTATGCTGGGTCGAGCACGATCGGTTATTGTCAGCGATTCGTCGAGAGCGCCTTCGCATCGTAATGTACTTGATAGGAACACTGGCCTGGACGAACACTTCAAGTACTGGGTCAATAAGGTTATTCATAGGGCTCTAATTCACCTACTTTCAACAATCTATTTTAATGTTGCGGCAATAACATTAATGGTACTTTAAAACACTAAAGAATAATCTTCGTTGTTCCAGTAATCCATTTATACCTCGTTAATCTGATTGCAAATATATTGATTTGAAACATGGAAATAAAGTACTGGGCTTTCTGATTTTAAATTTTCTAAAATCCTGGTTAAAATTTTTGAAGATAAATCTAATAATCACGATATCACGAAGATAAATCTAATAATAATATAAATCTAATAATTTGAAGATAAATCTAATAAATCACGTTTATATTAATGATGATTATGTCGAAATAGAAAATGTAGCATAGTACCTATCACAATTGGTAGTGTGTAGCATCTAGTAACTCCCTAACTAACTAACTAAATAGTATTGTTAGCTACTGTTACTATTTGAGTAGTATTGACGTCACGTCGTTTTATAACAGAAAAATATTGTTACTGAGAGATGTTAAATACTAACAAAAATTGTATAAATAATGTTTGAGGTGTTAACTACTAAATGCAAAGATATACAACGGACAGTGTTGTCAAACTATATTAACCAACCTGTCCTGGAGTAAATGCAATCGATTTATTACACAAATGTTAGTTACTACGTTGGTAACAAAAGGGAATTTGATGATTGTTCACCCAAACGATTGAGCTAAAACCTTTCTTGGTTCTGGTGATACAGCAAAATAAAAAATATTTAAAATGGCCTTCGCTTTTCGATGGTGCATACAAATATCGATATGCATATCAAATAACAAGTAAGTATACGCTTATTGAATGCTAAAAAGTTTTTAAAATTTATACCTCGTCAACCAAATGAAATGTCACACAGCGAAGAAAAATGAAATAAATTTGTAATATAATTTTCGCGTAGTACAATTTTATTTTTCTTAAAAAGACTAGAGTCTTTTTGTAGATATTATTTTGTGTATTGCGAATTTGCGACAAAAGCAATGAAAACTACGGAGGATTAAATTTAAAATTGTTTCACTATACTAATACATGTACGTATATAGTTTTAAAGAATAAAAGTAATATTCTTGTATGTTTTATCTAAAATCTTTTTATAAGTATTAAATATAATCTCCCTTACAGATGATGAATACTGTATGAATAAAAAATACGCATGGATACACAGTGCGGTGTCAAATATTGAAGATAACTTGAATGATTGATCAAAGGAAACTCGGGAAAGGTAAAATAAAAAGAAAATATGAATCCTTATTCAGATACGAAGGAAATATTGTGAAATTCGTCGCGGAGATAATGAAACAGAACGTTTTTAAGACTGCTTTGGTCGTAAGACCAAAGACATTTGTAACAGTCTATCGGCTTTGTTGTATAGGGAAATACGAAAATTGATGAAAGACGCCAATAACTTAGTCGCATTGTAAGGCTAAATACACATTGTATAGGTCTAAGTTTCGCGCAATCATGAATTAACATTACCTTGAAATATTTCGTTTATTATTTGTAGGTTTTACCTAGTCGGTAATGCCTTTATTGTTACGAACGTGCATCTGCGGCGGTGACCACTCATTTATTTGTAATATCAGTTTTCCCTTTCAACTGTTTGACGATTAATCTATATCTATACTATTATATAAAGCTGTTGAGCTTCTCTGAATGTCTCGAGATAACTCAAAAACGGCTGGACCGATCGTAATGAAAATCGCTATGTAGTGAGAACACGTGATTGCGCAGATGATGGGCTGTATAAAATGTCAGTTAACCTAATGATGTCTGATTAAGGCAAAAAATATGAAATTTTTAATGTATGTAATTAATAGTCCAACCGGAACGAAGTCGGACAGGGCCACTAGTTACATATAAAATCCTACCGGCGGTTTATAGACCGAATTAATATGAATCAATCTATACTAATAAATAAAATTGAAGTGATTGTTTGTAATATTAAAATAACCTCTTTTTACTATATGCATATGAATGTATATACGGCACATATACCAAAATGACATTTTTTACAATTTTTTTTTGTCTGTCTGTTTGTTCTCTGAAACGGCTGAACCGATTTTGACGGGACTTTCACTGGCAGGTAGCGGATGTAATAAAGAGTAACTTAGGCTACTTTTATTTCTACTAAATAACTTTTTTGTTAAATTCCACGCGAACGAAGTCGCAGGCACAGCTAGTATAATATAAAATTCTAGTTCCATTATGTAAACTTATTATATGTAGATCGATAAGGCATTCAGTTGTATTATCCTTTTATTTGTCCTGTTTGCGGCATCATACATCCCATATTTTCACAGTAAATGAGCTAAAATTAGGGATGTTAGGGATATGCAATTCCGAATCGGGATATGGATACGGATATATGAATAATATTTTACCGGTTTCGGTTACGGATATTAGATGATTTACGACCTTGAAATAAAATATAATGTATTTACAAGGTAACAGTTTGACTTTATTTGTAGTTCTTAGGTATGTTTATAGAAACAAACAATAGCCTTAAAAAATTAATAAAAAAACTGTCTAAAATGCGAACGATGCGGCTCGTGTATCAACTATAGTATATATTTAAAGAACTGAAAGTCTTTCTATGTCAGTTTTTGTTTGTATACAAAACCCCTATACGCAGTCTTACTCTTGTTGGTACTAAGCTCACATAACGCTGGCGGCGGCAGTGCAGACTGTTCTGCCTACAGCGCTGCTCAGTAGGTCAACAGGTTTACTGGAGTGCTGCCTCCGAGATTTAAAACCTCTCGTCCACTTACTTAGAAGTATATGTAATTTAATAGCGCCGCATGAGCAATGTACTTCTAATAAAATTGAAAAATGATTTCAATACAATAAATGTGTGGTGTGAACTGGATGTAGACAGTTATAACCATTGGTTAAAAACATAAATTGTGATCACGTTTAAAGCGAAACCATCATGGTTAAACCCAATACGTAAAGAACCGGAGAATTATGACTGAAACGTAATATATGAATTGAACTGTATATTACGAATATACAATTTGAATAAGCATTGTTTAGGAGACTAAATATTTTATAATGCATAGTTTTCTTTTACATCATTGTTTAGATTTTGCGGTCTTGTTATTAAGCAGTCGGTGTCCGTAAACGGATGTCAGATGATCTATTGTCTATTACGAATGCGTCTGTGTGACCGTCTGAGAATTCTGACTGCGACAATACAATTTAATATATATATATTATATCGTGCATTTACATAAACCTAATCTACTTTACGTTAGTAGATTATGTTTATGCAATAACATTGATTATAGTTTGGATATATGTACACACATTAAATTTGATATCAAAAAGGCAGGCATATAGTAGATATTAGCTTGAAAATGCATTGAAACTTTTATAGAATGGCGAAATGTTGCATATATAATGAATCGATTCCAATTTCAAGGGTGCTAAAATTGTGTGGATAGTTAATTTTACAAGTCGAGCGTGCTGCATACGCCGGCCGTATTGATTTTTGTTATTTGCATCCAGTCTGCCATGCTATACATCTGCGGCTATTGTTGGACGGATGTTCGATTATGTGGTCTCTTTTATGCATTTATTACTTTTCGGACGACGTTGGACCGGTACAATCAAAATTGATTTCAGTTTCAACAACAACTTGGGAGGTTCGACGTTGTAGCGCGCGGGTGGAGGATGCTGATTTCATTATGGACTTTCCCCTTTGTTTCTTCCCTTATTAAAACGTTCTTCAAACTGGCTGAATTAAGTTAGTCTGAAATTCGACTTAACATGCGGCATTCGCATGTTAATTAATTGAAAACTTCATTTATTTCCGCTAAATTATAAAACGAACCAATGACGATGAGATATTTACCCGGGCTTCGGTAACAGTTATATTTCTGGCAACGCTTTATATATTTACATGGATATCGTATCAATTTCGTCAGTAAATGAAATTGTCAGGACGAGTTCGTTCCAGTTTATTCGATGCTTAAATAGATGGTTCTCGAAATACGTAACTGAAGAGCGGATAGTAAAATTGCTATTTCGACACTTACCTGACATACCTTCCTGTTGACTGGAAATAGAATTCACGAATTGTATTTAGGTCGTGTCCCTTGTCTATATATAATGTTTGAACGTGGGTTAATTTGTGAAGATTTATATCAGAGTTGTCATGGCAAACGTTGTTGTGTGGTTAATTAAATATTATTCAACAGCCCACAAATACAGAATCTGTTCATTATCTTACTTGATATTTATATTTCTACATTTATTTGAACCATCGTCTCACCAAGCGAATGTGTATGTATGTAGACGCACGAAATATTATATACACATTTCAGGGACCAATATTAAAATTACACGTGAAAAGTTTCGTGTACCAAATATATATAAATCATCTGTACAGTGATATTTGTCCATGAAGCTACGTTTGAGTTTTAGTCGTAAATATAAGTTTACGGCTATAATTAAAGTTTAATCCAGAATGTGTCTTTAGTTATATCAAAATAACCTTACGTTAAACTTAAAAAAATATATATTAAGTAATCCGTTGAACATTATTTCGCATTGATAAAAAGATCTGTTTGACTAACATAATCGAAATCTCATGGGCTTTGGTGATGGAATACTGGAAGATTTTCATTAATACCTACGTTATAAATATACCATAATTCCTCTTAAGCTTTATTTTGACATTCTCGTCTCCCGTCTTGGATAAATTGATTAATTACCGGCAGAGATTACTCAGTAATTTGAGGGGCGGTATCGATTACCCTATATCGTCGTCTACCGGTTGATGTCGTCTGATCAAAGACTTAAGTACCTCCTCTTATGATCTACGTTTCTTTAATGATACAAAAAGGTGTTTTTGGTGTGTATATTTCATATCGTAAATTCCATTTTTGTACGATGTACACATCAACAGTGGCTTTAGGTTGGTATTGATGATACCTATAGATATTTTATATTTTATGAAATTGTTTGTGTAAAATATTTGGGTAAGAGATTTTTATGCAAAATTCCTTTTTGTGCAGTAATATCATTTAGAATGAATTTTTATACGTATTACGAATGTTACGAATGGTACAATTATGTTTAATTTTACAATAAATTTTACGGGTATATATTTGTACTAAATGTATATGTACATTTGAGGACAATAAATTAAATAGTCCCTCGATGTGGGTCAACCGTTACTATATGAAAGGAGTCAGAAAATTATCAGCGGAGATATTAACACCGAGCATCGTTTAGAAGATTTACGGGTTCATCATCTTAGGAATCTGGATATATTCTTTTTATTAGTCGTTCGTGTAGAATAAATATACTTACGTTAAAAACTACAGATATTTTATTTTCTATTATTTCATGTTATATCTAATTCGAAAACCCCGTCAAGTATACTATACTAAGCATTTGTGAATTGGTGAAATAAATAAACTTTAAATGTTTATGAGGAATTCTTCGTTCCTTTCGGTGTTAGAACGAGTTATCAATTTTTAGTACATTGCTATGAATATGGCATGTGATAGATTAACACGTATATTTTTATTAACATTAACATTTTTTTAACATTTTTTTAACTTTCGTACATTGCTTTGAATATGACATGTGACAGGTTAACAGGTATATTTTTTTTAACATTTTTCAACATTCGTACATTGCTTTGAATATGACATATGACAGGCTAACACGTATATTGTGTACGTATTTCATTGCGGTTTTAAGAGACGTTGCTATGCTGCATAATTAAGTACGTTTTTCCTGACAAATTTTTACGTCATTTTTTTATGTAGCGGGTACTCACGAAACGTTTTTATTTGCTGCCAATATTTCGACCCAGTTGCATGGATGGTGGTCACGGCGAAACAAAAAAAAAACCAGTAATTGGCGCGAACAATGGTCTAGCTTAGATTCGTATAGTCACTCGTTCGTCGTGTTGTGAAAACGTTAGGAATTAATCACTGGTTTTTTTTTTAAATAAATGATTTAAATTTACACTTGTTTTTATTACTTCCTTACATTTAAAATTATTCCATCAAAGAGCAAGAGGTATTTTTGATAGTAAGATACTTAAATGTCTCACTAGCCTGGTTTTAAAAGTCTACTCTTCTTATTATCGAAAATGGGGTGCATATTTCAAGAGTTTATAGTTCGGTAAATGACTGAGATAATAATAACCATTTTTATGAGATTTTGTAGGTAATGTCACGTAATTTAATAATAATTGATAAAATTATAATATTCATAGGGCATTTTTCCAACTTTTTAGCGAAATTAAATAAAAAAGGCTAATTTTTTTTCAAAAAAATTCCGTTATTTTTTTTTTAAATATGTCTTATTTAATTTTGGGTAGATTTTATACCTCGAATAGATCAACTATGATAACAACTGGTAAATAAAAAAAAAACAGAATGAAAATAAACGTAAAAACAAAAGATATATTTTGAAAATAATGCAGCAAGTTAGGTTTCTGTACAAAAAAAAAGTTAATAAAAAAAAAACTAATTTGATAAGACCTGTACTTTAATGGTATTTGTTGATAGTGTAGTCCAAATAATCAAGAGACGCCGGGCGGTCACTTCGCTCTGTGACACCCTGTATATAAAAAGACTTACTGGTTATAAACTACTGAGGGACTCCATTATAAACTACTGAAGCTTGAAACGTGAAATGTTGACAATGTGTTTATTTTTATCATGTAGACTCCCAATAAGGAAGAATTTTTTGTTTAGGGGTGGAATACCCCAAGGGGATTAAACATAAACTGAAAGTTTAAAAATTCAACAATTATAAAGAAAGCACTATGAAAACTTGTAAAACAAATATCAATAATTGTAGATTTAAAACAAGTAAATTTAATAAGCACTTCTTTTTGAGTTACAATATAAGAAAAATAAACTTGTGTTTAAATTGTTCACAAGCTTTTTCAGTCTCGTACATGCAAGTATATCTCATTGACTCACTCGGCGATTCCCAGTTCACTGCTTATAATATTAACACGAAGTACCCGAGTCAACACTGCTGATCTGCTATACGGTTCACAGTTCTGACTCAGTCGTAAAATCGACTCACACAATGGAAGCGGTTTACAGCTTTCACTGAAGCACGTAACAAACGACACGCAAAATCTCGACACCGAGCTTCAGGAGTTAGGATTGTCTCATCGTCATCTGGTTATTAATTTCTTTATTATTATTATTATTATTTATTATTTATTGAACTATTATTATTTATTGAACGTTGAACATTCTGTCCACCGTGGACGGAATGTGTATAATAACTAAATATTCTTATACGGCATCGCCCAACGGGCATGATGCCTATGAATAATAATATCATTTAAAAGGAGATCTTTCTGAATAGTGAAAAAAAACTTCTAACATCCATAATTATTAAATGTAATGCAACTGACCTATGAAAATTGCTTCCATAAAAGCTTCTCGCTTGCTTGCATAGGTGTTATTTTGGACGGTTCGTTTTAATCAAATCCATTTCTCAACAATGTAATTCGTCTAGACATCTCAATAATGTCTGTACTCTGTGATGGACCCTTTATCTGTTAGGTCACTGAACTTGTTTTGTTTTGTCTTAGGATCAATGGACATGAATAGCTTTGCGTTACAAATGTCAATATGTTTGCATGAATATTAAATATCTACTTGCTTAACCTTTATCCAGCAATGGACTCATTAGCTGATGATCTGTATGTCCGAGTATAGAAAATTCAACTTGAGCAAGATTCACAACAACTTTTTATAAGACAAAAGAAAGGATGGTGGTCGGATTTATATCACTTAATACATACATGATGGTTTTGATGTTGGGCCCATATGTGTCTGAGGGATATAGAGTCGCTAACGCAATTAGTGTCGCTAACTCAGTCAATCTCAGACAGCAGTGAGATCATGTTTGAGAACTGGTACGTAAAACACAGGGTCTCAAACTTATATTATCTACCTCCTACATTGAGTAAAAGTAAATTTCTTTAGCCCTCAATTTTTTTGTTTCAGTAATGCTACTGTTAAAAAATGGGCTTATCAAACAACAATACAGATCGAGAAATAAGAAATTCTGCAATTCTTCATATAATTTGTGTGTGCGAATGAACCATATCAAGAAAACATACATTTGCGCCTCTTTGATAAGCCGGTAGCTATAAGACTGCCTTAATACCCTTAATTTTTTACTAAACCTGCCGCCCAAATAATTGCTTCCAGCGCTATATCGACAAGCACAAGAGGTCGCTATTGCCTTGAAAAAGTCTGGTCTAGACAGCTTAGTGTTAGGCTGGTGAACAACAAAAATGTAGTCGTTACCTCTGAGAGTAGCGGGGGTGTGAACGTGAAGTGTGCATTGTCTAGATACAGGGGATGATGATTTTGTTGAATCTCTAAAACGGCCTTTGTGTGCCTTCTAGTTTTGTTGCTTATTATCTTATTTGCTGCAAGCTTAAGATTTTCAGGCTTCGCAAAGCAACTCGTAATAGTTCAAATTTTTTTAGTAACAGCCGGTAAACGAGTAGACGGTACATGATAGTAAGTGGTCATCACTGTTGATACATATCTGCAACATCCAAAGGATCTCTGCCCTAGAAAGAAACAGTTACTTAACCTGCTAATTGATCTTAGGTCCTTTTTTAAGCGAAATGATTATGATTCCATGATGTTCTGAAATTTCTGTGATTTTTTCCAGTTCGTACTTGGCCATGGTCTAACGTGGTAGATTATGGTTTTAATCAAACTCGTTCTAAGTACATCTGAGCCCAGTAGTAGCTACTTGTTGTGCTGATGATCCAGTTCACCTGATGTTAAATGGGCGTTGTACCTTACCTCTTATATAAATTTTGAGCTAAGCCGATCAGAGATACATTGACATTCTTGAGATGCGACTTATTTATAAGTCAAATAGAATAAAAATGGTGCTTATAAGCCCTTGCTTTAGAATGGATAGGGGTGTTGCTTGCCCCAGGGGAACCGTGAGGTACCATCTAGTAAAATACAATTGTATATGGATATATTTTAACTACGCTATCCACTTGTCCACAAGGTCTAGGGCATAACTCTCCATCGCTGTGGTTAACCACCGCGTCGGCGCGTATTAATATCCTTGCATTACGTCTCAAATCGCGCTGTAGTTAAATACTGTACACTTTGAGCTATCCAATTCTAATTATATTGTACTATAAACTATATTGCCAATTTTTATTATTTATATGACTTTCTTCTGTATAAGTAAATTAATAAACGCTAGTAACCAGGAGCGGTTGCAGCCGAAGACTGCAGGTTGTCGGACATTGTAATTAATTAATCTATATTAAATTACGTTACATTCAGCTTAAGATGATCCTTCAATCGTTACTGATGAACGTTTACAATACACCGTGTATTACTATAAGTAAAGAATTTAAATTACCAAATTTTAAAATAGCCCAACAACTGAATAAGAACACTAAGCACACGCAATGTGCTCCCTTAATTGATCACGTACATTAAGGCAATTGGCAGCACATTGGAGTTTTGACTTTCTTGAACAAATCCAGCTTTACTAAAAGGCCCTAAACATTGTAGACTCAATCCCTTGTTTGTTAAAGTAGCCACTGAAAAGTTACAATTGGTTAAAGTGATCAATTTCTGTACATGAACGGTATATAAGAAAAAATATTATTAGGGGCCTTTATTAACGCAACAGAATCCGAAACAATAGTTAGAAATTTGGCTGTTTGTGTGTCCGTTTGTGCGCGGTAATACCAGAAACGGCTAAACCGATTTCGTTATGGTTTTCACTAATGTATTGCGGTAAGCATCACTCAATCCTTCAACTCAATCAATTTCAATCACTTCAATCCGTTCATAAATAAAATAAATAGATATATATTGCTAATTCACAAAAAGAGAAAAGCTCGGTCCTAGGTACGAATAAAATTCAATTTGGATTGTATTATAGTTGCAAGATAAATAAAGAAATACACATCAACACTTACATAATATATTCATTAAGTTACTTTTTATTTTCATCTCAAGTGAATGTTCTTATGAGGGTCACGTTGGTTAGTTTGATGTTTTTAAACACCAACCCAAAAAATATAAGAAAAGTAATATTATAAAACAGTTGTATAAGCTGACGTTGTGATTTTTTCCGATCTGGCTACGGAAATCTAAAAACGACGTATCGTAAGTGTAAAGCTAAGGACCGAGCGCGAATATGCGTGTATGGGTATAAAGTGCCATATTGTTAGCTTCGTCAACGTTGTGAGGGGGCTGTGAGGCTGACGCAATAGAATAACTCGTCGTTTGCATATCAACGTTAGTTTTATAGTTACTTACTTACAGTTTTTCCCCCTTTGCATTTTTGTCGTTATAATATGAGTTCGAAATCCAAATCACCTATTCAATATTTTTCAGTTTAAACGTGTAGATTTTACTTATTATTTAACATGCATGCTGAACCATAGTTACGGTTTTTACTATACAATGAAATGTATTTGAATACATGGAAATTAGGTATACTGAAAAAATTATCTACCTAATAAAAGAGACAATAATAAAAAAATAATGAAATTGGTGTGAAAGGCGGAAGAAACATTATCATATGGGATGTATTTTTAGTATAGTTACCGAGCTATCTATTCCAACTGTGAAGAACTCCAAATGTACAATTTTATTATTATATAAAAACATCCAAATTGAAGAAGTGTCGTAGGTAGAGCTTAAATATTATCTGCTTATTAATCCATTAGCGACCCACTGGCTAGTATGAACCTCTCGCAATTTACAAATTTTGCGCTCCAAAATACTGGTAAAGTGGGGACTAATAATAGGTGGGGCGAAATCGAGTGTCTCAAAGTGAATGTTGAGTTTAATACTGTCCTGGAATGCTAACAGTGCACACAGATATCGAGCTGTGAGCGCTTAATATTGATTAAATTAGACGAAATCAATATGTGCCTGTGGAAATAGTCAATTCGAATAGGTTTCGATTATCTTCGCCTTCAAAATATTAAGTTAATTGACATGGATGCAAAGTTTCGTTGTTTGTGTAGACACAAACAAGGGCCTGGAATCGGTATTCATGCGTACGCTTAAATAAAATCGTCACGGAGCATTTACTGCGTTGAATTTTTCTGTTTCCACGTCTTTTGAGCTCAATGTGAAAAAAACATGATGTCATCCGGTAAATTTGACTTGAATTTTAGGTGAAGGTTGCTCTGAGAGTCATTTGTAAATTGCACGTGAACTTAAATATTCGGATGCTCGAATTCGCATAGAATATTTAAATGTACCCTAATGACGTCGACATCAGCTCGAGTCCCTTTACAGAACATTGCCAGCGTTAGCTTCTATTAATAGAAAAGCAGTCATAGTCGTAAATTTATTATAACTTAACGTATCTGAAATTGACCATGACTTATTTCGGTGATATAAACCTAGCGATGGGGAACCTTATAAACAAACAAATCATACGTGGAAGTTCTGCTGCGCTCAACTAACTACAATAATTAGGTTACGTCGTCATATCGCTTACAAAAAGTTCAGCGTTCTTTTATGGCGTTTGGAGTTCGTTTTTACAATAAGGTTCCAAAGTTAATACATGATTTACCCATTGGAACTTTTAAGCGACGCGTTAAAGCACACCTTGTAGGTAAATGAATTTTGAATAAGCTGTATATATAATATCTGGTAACTCGCACTTGCTCAGCCTAGTGAATCGCGGTCCTAACTTTTAATAGTAAGAAGAGCCGAGCACAGCGGTGCGATAGCTAATGTTTGTAATGGTAAATAGACTAAAGATGAAACCTTTGACAGCGAAGAATGTGACTTTACATTATGCTGTCGTAAAACCGTGTCGTGTTGTCTTGTTACAATGTTTTTTATCCCCTGTTTAAAATTAAACGCAGTAGTGTGGCTTCTTTTATTGAACAACATAACAAAAAAAATTGAGAAAGCATACGGGCAACTAGCCCGGACGCCATTTCTTCGCCAGTTGCGGTATGCCGTTACATAAATGTCGCTCCTGCTACATCTGCCGAGTTCGCCTCAGAATGCAGCCCCGCATACTTTCCTTGGGGAAGACTTGAGCACGTGCTGCTATCGTTGCAACCATATAACTGTAAAAACTTGTATTATTTTCCATGAACGACAAAGCTTTCTTCGTAGAGCTTTTTTTACCTATACTTTAGATATATACGCGTAATTTTAAGCTGTCTGTAAATTGCTTTTGAGCTCACAGTTTTTATTATAGTTAATATTATATAGTGTTATTTTGTGGAAATCCGTTATTACTAACTCATAACCGTATTATATAAGGGATTACAAATGCGAAGCTCCTCTCCCTCCCACAAGGGCAACATTAATTTATAATAAATAAAAGTATGTATCAAGGTAATTCCCATCACCATCAACACGTGTTTCAGCTTACAACGAGACTATCAGGATAAGTAGACTGCGACCATTAACAACAAAGTCTTTGTTTTTAACATCAGCGTTCTATTATCGTTAAATATTTGTAAAATTTACGATTATAAGCGAAAATAAATTATTCGGAAATATCGAGGAAAACATTAAGAAATTTATTTTTGTTTACTTTTTACGCACATATTATAGCTATGTTTAAAACAAAAAAACAGATTAGTTAAAAGAGGAAAATCTGGAACTGGTTTTGCTAATTATTAATATACATAAAAGTCTTGTTAAGTCTTAAATATAGCCCTTTTCGTAAATATAACTATACATAAATCTAACTTCAGTCAAATGAAATCCGTCAAACAGTCAACACACATGCCCAATACACAAAAGATCTCCAACATTTAACAGTTCTGAATGTACATTTCCTAACCTGAAGCAATTTTACTGTCATATATGGTCTCAAATCCGCCCGTGTGTAGATTAGCGGTTGCAGAGTCTTATTAGATTCTGTACAAATGAAAAGAAACGAGCTTCCTCGTTAAATCACAGCCCTTTTCTGACAGTTTCTTCCATAAAAGACATGCACAATAGCCTCAATTTACAAGTCAAAGCTACGCTTTTATTTCTTCGCGACGTTTACTGAGAGCAAGAAATGTTTAACTGAAGTAACAACTATGTATATGAATTTTTATGGTCATTATGTTGACTGGAACTTTATTAGATTTAGGCTTTGAAACCATCATTCTGTTATTATTTTTAGCCGTATTGGGACTTTGGGGCGACCTAGAATAGTCGCCTAAATCCCATGCTCTCAGAACAAGGTATATATATATATATATATATTATATAGATTACTTAAAAGATGAAGATCTAAATCAATACATACAAATTAAGACAGATCTCGAGTATCATTATGACTATATACGTATTTCTATGTTCATCCGGAATAATGTACTTTTCAAATTGTAAAGGAATTTTAAGAATTTTTCGAATATTTGCCGTGATTTCAGAGATTACTCTCCGCATACACAGACTAATAAAGTTCGCTCTCTCTCTATTCATGGGTATGGCTATTCATTTACAATAGGGAAGTAAATTAATAAAACATTAAAGGAACCATATAGCTCCGCGGCTCTTGCTTAAGGGTTAATTTAATATGGCCTCTCAAGCGTAAAGATGTACTCTAATAAATGAAGAAACATCAAGGTTAGGTTAGAGGCAAGTTTTTGTAAGATTATTTACCATATTTTGCATTTTACTTATGTATTTTAAAATCATAAAATATATATGTATGTTACAGTACAGTACAAATGTACCCCTCCTGACCATTCCCCTTCTACCATATGATGTACTTGACAAATATTTCTTATGGAATACTAATCCCCCCCTCAAGCTAACCCCCAATATTAAAAAAAAATTATGTATGAACTATTCCCGTTGTTTGGTTTATTCATTTTACCTTTATTGACCAAAGAAAAAAATTCATGCTTTAAATGGCAAGATTAATACTTAATGCATTCTCTACCAGCTAACAATTGGGCTAAGCAGACAAGCACGAAGAGGTATAATCACACGCGACAGACACGCGATTGATCCTGTAAGGCTTCCTTTTATTATGAGATCTAAGAAACCTTGAAGTCGTGTGAAGATTTAAATCTACTAAAATGTCCACACTAAGAATAACTGTAAGACCAGTAGTTGATAGGCAGTGACACCCTCGTTTATTCCCGGGGACGAAACTACAAGGAGGCGGCGCGGCTGGCCGAGGTCGGACTCGACCTCGTGATCAGCCGCATAGAGAGTTTAGGGCTTCGTGTCAGGATTGACAAGACCGAAGCCCTGCTCTTCCGCGGGACCGGCCGTAAGTGACCTCCACCGGGGGCTGCCCTTCAGATCGGAGAGGGGAGAGTCAGGATGAGCCCCCAAATGAAATATCTCGGGCTCATCCTGGACGGAGGGTGGACCTTCGGCCCACATTTCGCGATGGTGGGACCGAAGGTCGTGAATGCGGCGAGTGCGCTGGGCAGACTCCTTCCGAACCTCGGAGGACCTAGCGCCGCCTGCAGGCAGCTGTACTCCAGAGTCTGCCGGAGTATGGCGACGTACGGTGCCCCGGTTTGGGCGGATCGCATCACGGCGAAAAATAAGGCTGCGCTACGTGCTGCGCAGCGAATATTCGCGGTGAGGGTGATTCGGGGGTACCGTACGGTATCGTGGGCTGCAGCTACTGCTCTAGCCGGCGACCCCCCGTGGGAGCTCGTGGCGGAGGTTCTTGCCGAGACCTACTCATACGTCTCGGGTAGGAGGGCTCTTGGTGAGAACCCAACGTTGGACGGGATCCTACGGGTGCGTCGGATAGGACAGGAAGCGCTAATGCGGAGGTGGGGAGAGGACCTGGAGGTGCAGCCGTATGGCACACGCGTTACGGCTGCGTTGCGCCCGGTCCTTGAGCGCTGAAAACGCAAGCCCCTCACCTTCCGTCTGACGCAGGTTCTCACCGGGCACGGTTGCTTTGGTGACTACCTGTGTCGGACGGCCCAAAGGGAGCCGACGACTGAATGCTACGATTGTGGCGCGGCGGTGGACTCTGCCCAGCACACCCTCGAGGTGTGCCCGAGATGGGCAGCGCTGCGTCGGGATCTGACGTTAGTCCTCGGAGGGGACTTGTCGCTTCCGAGCATCATCACCGCGATGCTCGGCAACGACGAGTCCTGGAAGGCGATGGTCTCCTTCTGCGAGACAGTAATGTCCCAGAAGGAGGCCGACGAGCGGGGGAGAGAGGAGGCCGCCGACGTGGCCTCCATCCGCGGGCGACGAATGGGGGTGCGTAGGAGGCGCTACTTAATGCGCCTCCAGTAACGCCCCTGTGCCCGTGTCGGGCCGGGATGGGAACCCGGCCCTGCTAGACACGGCGTCGTTGGGACTGTTCAGAGGTGAGCCGGACAGTCCCCATGGAGGAGAAGTCTGGCCTTTTCGCCGAGGCCAGCCTGTCGCTGGAGGGATCCTGTTGCCTGCAGATCCGGGACCCTCTGCTGAAGCGGCTGAAGGCTCCCGCAGGGGTTTAGTACGGTATTGCACTCCCAAAGTGCCGAGTCCGACATGGGTCTAGGACTGCCACCCGGGCGTCCTGGATATCATCCGTAAATGGATTCCCCTGCGACAAAAAAAAAAAACAAAAGGCAGTGCAATATCCTAAGCATGATAGGCGTTAAAACTTAGTGGTCTCCTATGACATTTTGGAATTCCCTCTGTTTTGTCAAAAAAAGACGTCATTTTAACTTCAATATGGATATATTACAATGTATCGTATCGAAAATGTATCGTCAGACAGATTTTTTAGAAAGACAACCTTCACGTATTTTTTTTAATAATTCTGGCTTTATTGTTAATAGAGTGACGTATATTTTATTATGTAACAGGTACTCACGATACGTTTTATTTATTGCCAATAATTCGTTTGCTTTTTAAGTAGTTAAAACAATTCTAGATAATGATTTATTTAAATTTTATGCATCTCGTTATGTTCATTTGAAGTTAGATAATATTAAATATTTCATACTCAAATTATTCATACATTAACATATCTAGAGAAACATTAATGAAATAAAATCTCATATTCAATTGACTCCGGTCTTTGAGATCATAATGAATAAATTAATTGACACTCGAGAATTGATTTATCAGGCGAATATTCCATAAGGTAAAACGATTAATTATATTCAATAACTTAATCCTTTAGCCACGTAATTTGTTAAAGACCGGCAATGACAAGTGATTGTGGCAACGAGCACGTTATGTTGATTTAAATTGCTAAATTATAAGCTTAACTGGCTAAATGGTTAACTTACCACTTACCGTCTCGGCACCCAACAACGTTCTAGTTACTTTATCATACCGAATGCACAAATGGATGAAACGCTGGTAACGAAATGATCGAACAGACTGTTTAAACATCAATACGATACTAAAGAAGCAGATAAGGAAGTACCGAACGCATATGTCTAAATGTTCAAGTTCAAAATCATTTGACTAGTTTGAAAATACACTTGTGTAAGTAATTTTTCTACCTCTACTATCGCTTCGAAAAGGTGCTTTAATATTGAGGACAAGAAACTGTGAAAGTAACTCCTAAGCACGTATTTTAAATAATGCCAAATAGCTACTGCACCATTAACAGTGACCATAATTCTACTAGAAATCCATTTTAAGCCGATTGGAGTGGATTCTGTTCTCGAGAAATCCAGTTTTGAATAATTCTCGGTAACTCACTAAATTATCAGAATACCTTTAAAGCGCCATTTAATTTTTGTTTGCAAATGGATAATTTCAATGCATATATCATATAGGGTTAAGATTTTTTTCAAAGTCTTTGCTACTGGAAATAGAAGTAATTAATTTCGAAATTACTTAATTTAATTGATGCAGTGTAAGGCTGTTAGAATTATTCAATTCATCTTAACGTCTCACTGTACTCGCAAGCAATGCCATTCACACTTTAATCAATACAACACATGTTGGAGCGGCAAAAGTTAAAGGGGACCGCCGCGCACGCCGATCGGCTATAAATCTCCTTTATGTTTGCTTACGAAGTGTCGCCTGGAAACACCAAACTCGAACGCACATTTTTCATTGATTGTTGTGATTTTTTTAACTCAATCTCCACATCCCAATGCTATGTCCAATTTAAGGAGACGTTAGATTTATTTTTTTATTATATCTAAAATAATTGTGCAGTTAAAATAATTTGCGATATCACCTTTCAAATCTTATCCAGTGTTAGCTAGATAATGGAATAAAAGAAAGAAAGGAAGATATTTCTGATTAAGAATAAGTAGAGCCCTCATACAAACTTTTCATACTAAGGTTGTTTCCTGTAATTTTAGTGTGTGTACAAAATAAATACAAACAAATCGGCAATATATCTCATATTGATTTATTGTAATAAAAATATGTCCAAATGTTTCCTTCATCAGATATAGAATGTTTGCTAAATTGAAAGATGAAGATCGGGGCTTAGTTCTAATAACGTATCGCAATACTTGTGACACAAAAAATAATAATATTATAATTAATTAAGTGACATATATCAACTTTTACGATAACTATAGTTTGGTTGCCAAATTATATCGGACGGAGGTTCTCCAACTGAGACCTTGGAAGCATCTCGTCTACATGGGGAACGTTATACATTTCCGTGTTATTTTTTTACATATCCATACAATACGTTAGTGGTTCCGCGGCTGGGTGTAAGTCTACAATTTTATCGTTCCAATATATAGTGCAATAGTCTTCTACGAGATTCATCACAGCATGGCGTGTCATTTGTGTTAGTTAAGTGTTAAGAATTTAATAGCTTGCTGTCATTTTTGTGTCACCCGCAAATCTAAACGTGATACTCTAAATGAAGCAAGGACGGTCGTTAACATTGAAGGGTTTTATTAAACGACTCATCATTAATTTACTCGAAGGCCATAGATAATGTTATCACTTTTGCTAAATTAATAGTTTACATAACTATCGCTCAAGTCTTACATGTCACGTTGAATTGAATTTTTTTTTTACAAATTGTAAGTTAATGCTTGATACCATTCCCACCTGATGGTAAGTGGTGATGAAGTCTAAGATGTAGAACGTATTAAATTAATCGCCTATTCATTCTCCTTTTGAAGATTTAGATTTAGCACTTACCCTTTACCTCAGTCATTTAAAAATTTTATCGGTCCAATTTTATTTGATTCAGATTTTTTTATTCTCAAGTATTTCCTCCAGCAGAGTACGGGCTATGCGTATATCCCACACGACATGAGACGAAACTGAGACTAAACTAATTTATTGCTGTTTGGGTTCCATTCCATCTGCTTCAGTTGCTCTAACTAACGACTTAATGGCCGTGACTCAATATCGTTGAATGATTTACGTCTTTCGTCTTTTTAATTTTTGTCTATTTGCGTTCACATCATTAATGATGTCTATTTCTGTCTAGAACTTAAGCTTCGATGAGATGATCCTTCAGTGATTCAGTTCAAGGAGGCCAATGAAAAAAGTGTGAAGAAAAATTGCAATGCTGGCGTCTTTTAGCTGTCGGCGTATTCTTGTTGTTGAACTGTCTCTCTGGAGTATGTGTTATTTATGATTTGTAGTTTAGTATTGCATTGTTGAATTTCGTGATTACGTTCAATCAAAACTTTTGAGCTTACTCATTGATGAAATTAAATACGTCATTCGATAAACTAGAATGTTGTAGTTCAGAAGAGAATTTGCCGATAGTTGAGAAATTATCTAAGCAAAGTGTAAACGGAGAATAAACTGAGTTTTGATTTGTCAAAATTACTTCATTACACATGGGCTCAAAACTCATTACTCAGATAACTGGCTGCTTTGATTTTACGATGCTTCTATGAATCAGCGACAATGTATCACTTAAATGGACTGCTCGTGCATGTTTAACTGGTTACTTATTTTTATTAAACTAAGACAGCGTTTAGACGTTTGGGCCGACAGACACAGAGCAGTTTTTGTGTAGTTACAATGACTTTAATAAAATATTAGACCCTGATAATAAATTTAAATTAAACGTATTATATATTTGTAACTGGTGATTCCTGTCTCAGTCAGTTCATTGACAACATTTGAAATTACCCTAAGATTTAAATAACTGCAAAAAATATAAAAAAACGCGATTTGTTTTTTTTTTCACTTATTCGTCATCTTAAGGACTTGCAATGATAATTGTATTTGCATGTATGAAGTTCGCAACGCATGATTTAAGTTCAAAGCGTGAAGTAAAATTGGATTATAAATAAAAATTGCATATGTCGTTCCTTGTACATTAAATAAATTTTAAATGAGAGGGTGAAGCATTCACCGTTTCCAGATATATTTAGCGTTCCAACAAAACATTCGTAGGGGAGAAATCTGGTTTATTTTAATAACGTGTCTTAAACGGTTCAAGATTTGTAGTTATTTTCTGTGAATACTTTTGAAATCAATTTCAAACGAATTAATTCTTTAAATACAGATATCGCTTGGATATCTTAATATTGTAAATAATAACTATTACTATAGGTACTGGATAAAAATCCAGTTTGAACTGGGATATGATGTACTCGTAATATGGATTCTATTATTTTATATGACTTAGTATTGGAATATGTTTGATATAAATTTGTTAGGGTAAGTTAGTTGTTGTAGTAAGTTTAGTTGTAGAAGAACTTCGACGACTCTGTAGATCAATTGTAAGTGACCCTGCTTGCTGAACGAAAATAAGTATAAACGCTTAAATTGCAATC
>PDGT01000056.1:1117311-1134365 GCA_003671415.1 Megathymus violae
AATTGTAAGTGACCCTGCTTGCTGAACGAAGAGACTCGGATTTGATTTCAGCCGGTGTGTAAACATTTGGGAGATAGATAAATGTTTGTACCTGAGTCTTAAGTATTTGCTGACGATTATTTGATGTCTCATTTGCGTGTGTCCATGCAAACAGCATCACATTGTATAACACAGTGAACAACAGTGTATAAGCGTTTAAAAAAACTTTTGCTACTGTGTAGGTATATATTAAATTT
Organism: Megathymus violae; assembly: GCA_003671415.1. NCBI lineage: Eukaryota > Metazoa > Arthropoda > Insecta > Lepidoptera > Hesperiidae > Megathymus > Megathymus violae. Next base: position 1,117,548 of record PDGT01000056.1, read on the forward strand.
TATCTCTTTTGGGATTTTTAGCGCTTTTCGATTGATAACATTATTTCCAATGCCATTGCTCTACACAAAGCTAACGTCATTTGTAATTCTAGTTGGTGCATCAGACTGTGATTTGAGAGAATGTTATTCATATGAAACTCTAGATAGATGTCACTGTGACAATAATTATTAGCCATTTTTTTAATCATATTATGTGTAATCAATTAATTGTATTACAAATATAATTTTTAAAGCGAACTTGGTTCTTTGTGATCGTATGTTACTATAAACATCTATGTAGTTTCAATGTCACTATGTTGATATTTCAATACCACCCAGCTATTTGAAACTCTATTTAATTACATAACGAAACTGTTGCCTTTCGTGTTTATTTAGTTTGGCTCAAGTCATAGCTTGAAGGGATTAACAAGAGCGATATCGTGTTTTGATTTTTGCGCTTATTTAGTCTCAAAAATGAATAGTTAATTCGATTGCGGTATTAGCCTTACTGTTTAGACCTTAATTGCGTATGAATGGGAGAGCTAGTGTAAAAATAAGTATAAACGCTTAAATTGCAATCTATGGAAATATACATAAAAATGAAAGATTAGGTCCTGGACTTTTCAAAGGAACTAGCATGATTAATAGCGTGGTCTCAGAATAAAGAAAATATTAAGGATTTGTGAAGTGCACTGGATCGAATAACGCTACATGGAACAAAATTTTTTTCTAATTACATTTGTGACAAGATTGTGCGTTACTTTAATGCACTGCCGCTGTGTCGAAAATTGATTCTACAATAAGCTACTAGAAGCTTTCAGACACCCATAGCTACTACTTATACTCGTACCACATCAATAAAATTAATCGACATTTTCGACATACCTTTCCTTATATTAAGACCGTTAATAAAAATAACTTAGGTAAGGAAGCGTTAACGCACTTATTGTTGGTCATATGAAATAACAGGAACTACAACGATTTAGCTATCTTAGAAGACAGTAATATAACAATAAACTTAACTTACACAATGCAATTGTACGACCAACCCAAACGGCATTTGAATGTTTTTTCTGTATTACTGTATAGAGCGGTTCCAAACATTACGCATAATGTTATCTGACCGTTCTGGTGGGACTTAACAGACCCCTCTTCCTTGTCATGCTTTGAAGATTTTTGTTTCTCGTACATAAATATTGATCCCCTTTCCTCATTGTTTATTGTTATTAGCGTTAATATCTACACATGCCGTGTTTCTTTTTCTGTTGGCTCCGTTTTAATCATTGCTCGTATGTTGTTGTTATTTGGAGGGCTAGTTTAGAAACTATTGAATTTTGTACAGCTTTATTCGATTTGTACAGAGTTTTTTATATAGACTAAAATAAGGCACTTTACATTAGATTTGAAGTACCCAATTCCAGTTGCTTATAGATGAATGCTTTCTTACGTAAGTTGCGTCAGTTGATTTTAAATCATCACCACGAGCGTTAATTGTACGTTGGTTATCATATCAGAGTGCGACACGCGGTTGGTTCGACGCCTTCGAGCATTCGACGCGCGCCCCCTACTGCGCTCCCCCCGCTCCGACCCTCACGACAAGCCCCGACCGATGCAGTCGCCATTTCGACGTCAAGGAGGTCGTACGTCGTTCATTTAGAAAAAAGCTTCTCGAGCTCGAGCTTTGTCTATGGTTTATAATGAAGTGTTATTTGTTTACTAATATCATAATATATTACTACCGCTTTTAAGTCAGTGCTTGTGTTTAAGTGTTCATTCATAGTGTCTAAACATCGAACGGTCAATGTAAACGGTTTTATAAGTGTCAGTATCCTTTATTTAACCAATATTGTGGTGGTGTTTACATTATTTGCTGGGATGTTTCTGAGGCTCTAGGATCTATATAAATAAAAAGGTATGTCTTCGTATATTTTATTATACATGATACTACACTCGAGTGAAGTTTATATCCTTTAATAAAAAAACCGTAAAATTAATCAACGTTAAATTTCCAATAAATACGGTTATTATAATTTCTTAAAGATAATTAGCTTTATTATAGCAAATTATAATGCTAACAATGGACTTGCTTAAATATTAATTACCTAGTTGATGTATATCTATAATATTTTATACCTTCTTTGATGACATAAATATTTAATTATCCCACGATGGCATGGGGTGGGATAGCGAGTGAGAACGAGACAGCTATACCTATGACCAATATAATTCAAGGGGCTGCCAGCCATCCAGTCCGTGGTCGTGGGTACAATAGAGGGATTTCCGTGAGAATATTGTGTTTCGGTACCAATTCACCAGGCAAGGGATAGATAGCCACTGAATTAGTCCATTATTAGAATGTTTTATTCCTTTTAGCTTCTCGGCTCTTAATTTACCTGTAAGTCCGGCTTTGACATTGTTTCATGCCATATTATCATCGTGACCCCGTAAAATCGACCCATGTTATTCAAATTTTGACATTCTACTACAAGTTTGGACTTGTTCAAAATGTAAAACCCATGCTTAAGTTGTCCCGATTATTTGGTAACTGTCATCATAGTTGTAACACGATAACGAAACGCGCAGATTTTTAATAATGTTGGCCACTGACGCTTTCTCTCCCAACAATGTTTCCGACTCACACTGATATTCCACCGAATTTAGAGAGCGTGAGCTGTTATATATGTATATTGCACTTTCTTTCATATTTTGTAGAAACCGCGCTTTCAATGGTATTTAATAGAATTTATGTAAGCATCACTTGACTAAGAATCATAAGTCGTAATCATCATCTTAAGAATTGTATGATGTCAACTGAATAATTTCTTTTTACGTCTGTAGTGTATATGATTGTATAATATTGTAAAAGTTCAAAACTATTAGAGTTTACAGTACATTGTGTTTAAAGGAGCAAAAGAGAAGTTTGTCTGCAATTTTTAATACGGTCTACCTAATAACTAATAATTTGTATACTGAATCATATTAAAAATTAATTAACTTAATTACGCTTTAATATATTTTTCGTGTAACTATTAGAGTTATCATGATCGAAATTACTGTCGTAATCGTAACGAGAGTTTGATTTTAATACAAACGTGCCGGCTGATAACTAAAGCCTTATCTACTAGTAGGTACAGCTTTTTATCGTTCACCTTATGTTTGTTTTCCCATGTATTTATTTAGCTCAATTAATTTAAAACTGTACCACAATAAGTCATATCGTTACAAAAAAATCGCGTTTTGACCGTTGAAAGATCAGATTGATATTAAATTTTGATTTCATCGGTGTCAGATCAAGTTAATGAAATTATCTTTGTCGCTGGAATTCTCTTGTGCTTATTGCAATTCAGAACTTATCTTATTTGACATTGGTCTTGATGAGTTGTTATTTGTGAAGGCGGAGATTTTTGTCTGGTTTGCAACGATGTGCATCACTATGATTCTGACTGCAACTTCAGTTTAGGTAGCTGTGCAGGTGCGTGCAGTTATGATCTATCTGGTGGTGCTACGGTTAGAAAACTTGCAGATTGGTGATCATTTTGCAATTAGCGCAACCCAATCTGATACTCGTCATAATTATAAATTTGCAGTTACTGGAACACACTCTAGCTGATTGTTTTTAAGACTTGATGTGTTTGAAATTTATTCTGGTACCCATTCATTTATAAATAGTAAAAATTATTTGTAATTGTCGCTAGAAAACGGTGCTGGATGTTTGTTCCCTTAAACTGCTATTTATCAGTTGCAAGACGTAGCCGATTGCCATTCGAAAAGTGCTAGTGAAGCATAATTTTGTTCAATGAAATCATTTTACATTTCATATCATTAACATTATCATAGTATGATACTGCTGTGCGGTTTCTTATAACCGCACCCATAGGAATTCAAGACGGCTACGTCCGGTGACACCGAGACGCACTTAAACAATGTTCACGTTATTATTTCCTATGGTCGTGGTGACGAGAACATTCTTAGATTGTAATATTATGACGAGTGTCTCGTGCAATCACACTTGCTTTGCGTTTTATTAACCAACCTTTTTAGTGATAGTGGGATTTCAATCAAATTAGTATTGAAATATGTATGTGCATATCATTCTTGTGTTTCATATATATTGTTATTTAGATACGCACTAAGTTTGTCTCGCTGTATCAGTTTTCCACTTTTTGAGGTTAAGAAGAAATTTTTAACTATGAATAAGTAGTGTCCTTGTATGAGTACAAATTTTTCATACATATTTAGTTTCCTGAATTTTATTGTGTACATATAAATTAATTTTGCCCTGGATATGATAAACGAAAATCAAACCAACACCCGCAGTGTAATTGTAAATCCACAGTGTTAGCACCTACAGTTGATCCTATGAGGATGAGTGTTGACAATAAATGAGTAACAAATTAATTTATGAGAATGTCATAAACTAATTTTACATGCAATAATTCAACATTAGTTAAAACGAATCGCTTTACTAGTTATTATGTCGAAATCCGTTAATCATTTGTAATGACATTAATTTGCTTTATTGTCGCGAGAACAATTTCATGGCTACTGTTACCATGTTTTCTGATGCTGTAGTTATATGTTTCTTCAAATTTAATCTGTTTGCGTATAACCAATCCTTCTTTTGCGTTCTACAACATAATAATTTTACGAATGTATTGTTGATTAAAAGCGAATTTTGAATTTTGTTGGAATACTTAATATCAGTAATCATTTTATCATGCATCCATCGTTCCCCCTCGTCTTCTTTATAAAGTGCCAGCTCCATCCGAAGGCATTTAGCGATCATTAACATATTTAATTTTAAAAAACGTGTAATAAATATCTTGTGTTATTTCTAAAATATTTCTATAAGTTTTTAAGACACTATATTTTCTATCATCAGGTTTCCTTCTTGTTTATTTTCATTGTATGATATCCTGTTTATAATATTCTACTTCTAACGTCTATTGTATTTTGTCATATCCGAAATTTGGCTTTGTTACTAGAGTACTTATGACGCTTTGGTAGCATCTTTACGTTACGTCTTGATTTATAATTTATCTATCTAGAACTACTAGTATTTTAAACATTTTTCTTTCATCGTCTGACAGTTGATCGACAAGTATATTGTTACTCCCCAATCGTTTTGGTTGTCGATTGGTTGGAGGATGTTCTCGCAATATTGGTAACTTGCCAATTGAAACTTCAGAATAACGTCACATACGTTCTTGCCGCTTCGCACATATTTAACATTGTTTACCCTCCGTTATTCAGTAATTGCATCATGGTGACACTATTCTCAACCAATGTAGAGGACGCTGACCCACTCAGTCTCGCAGTTCCGATTTACGATCCGCGCTGACATCACTTATCAACAGCACTATGTAGACAGTACATACAGTGTTGTTTGAGTATCTATTGCGGCTGGTAAGGTTATAGTATACTAAATATTCTCATGATAAATGGTAAAAAATGAACTGAATATCTTACACCCGATGAAGTGCATATTTTGGTAAAATGTTACATACGGAGTTTTCATCGAATCCGTAATATTGTGATTGTTGCTTAGTCTATGGTGTCTAACAATGGATGAATGCAGAAAAAAATTCGTACGATGACTAAATCGCGGTTTCAAACTTATGGATCCTTTTTTCAATATTCTCGAAAATTTGAATCGGGTAATGTGATCGGGAAATTTGTTAGTTAAATAGAGAAACATTGTTACAGACAACACGTTAATAGATAATAGATCGATTCCATTTTATCCTTCGCTGACTAAATTTTTGTCAGAGTCCTCCGCGATGAAATTGCAATAGAAACGCTTCCGTTGATCAGGCAGCACATTAATTAATCTCTTACATTTGTCATCCTTGTACATCCTTTCTGAAGATTTCAAGAGGATATTTTCAAGAATAAAATCTGATTCAATTATTAATAAACGAAATGTTTAGGAAATTCTTCATTCTTAGCTTAATAAATCATGAACTCGTTAAAGAGGTTCATATGCTCCGGTGTGTTCATATAAGAATCTGGAGATGGATCCCTTGGTTATCGTTAGGTTGGTTACGTATATCACATAACCTAGAAACTTTCCTCAGACAAACCGGAGCTATTGATGACTTGTCCTCGATAACAAAATAGGAACCTTCCAGGAGGTCCCACTATTTAATTTTCCTGCAAAGCTACTTCACTTTAAGCTACCTTATGTATGTTATGTATGCTATGTCAGGATGATATAAATGACTGCATCTTAGTCTAATCGTTTACGATCCCGAGGTTCTGTTCTACGGAACTCTTTGACGTCATCGTCTTTGCGCAAATTTGTTTTGCCTACTCATTCCATTAAGTAACCATTTCCACAGCGCCTACATAAATGAGGAAACTAAAAGAAAATAAAATTTGAATGCAAACGATCCACTTGAAACCAGTGTTGACCGACCCTTTCATCTACAATTATTTTATTAAACTTTTTCTCATTTGCATTTGCTAATTGTATCAGATTTGAAAGCTTCTGTTATTTTTTTTAACAGTTTTTAAATTGTTTATTTAGTCAGTTATGATTCCATTAAAATGCTTTAACTGTGCATTATAATTTTAAAAAATGTTATCGAAGCTAGTGGTTTGAACGACTCTACTTCGAATCCTGCACGCACCTCAAGTTTTTTTAAATGATGTGCGTATTACAAAATGATTATCACTCGCTTCCGATAAACCGAAGGTCCTCCATAATTTTCTCAAAGGTGTATGTAATCTGCCAACTTGCACGTGACCGGCGTGGCGGATTATGGCCCTAACCCTTCTCACTGTGACAGGAAACTGGAACACAGCAATGGGCCAATTATAAATTTTAATGATAATAATTAATGTTATCAAATAGGTGATGAAAGTGATGCTTTATCAATGAATCTTTATTTTATTAATCAAGACATGTATCAACATATTATACTCATGGATATAGCAAACGATGGCTCATACTGTAAGTTGCTGTCCATAATGGACAAAAAAATTATTTTTATTTGAAATTGGTCATAAATTTAACTCACTATCACTGGCAGTCAGAACCTTCCAGATAGGCGCACAGGAGTGAAATGATGTTCATGATCACACAGTTCAAACATTCTATCACTTCTAAATTGCATCATATATTAGGGTTTGGGTACAGCAAAATCTTATCTTATCTTATTTGGAGAAACCTTAAGATTTTGGATTATGTGGGATTCTTATTAGGTATGTCTATCGACTACTAAAACCTCAGCAACCTTTCAATCCATGCGAACTTTATTTTCAGTTAACTAAAGAACAAACTGATCACCTGATGGTAAACGGACACCGCTCATGTACCTCTGCAATACCAAAATTATCACCGATCCTTTATCGGACAAGACATAAGTGGGTTACCCCTTTATTACTCGAAATTATACCAAGTAAACACGATTTCCAGTTGATACTAGAGTATCTTACCATCACGTACGTTTACTGCAGTAACCTGGGTGGTACAGAGCTCAGCGACGTCAAGCAGACAGAATCATTAGTCGCAGCTTATTAAACCGGATATACTACGAGCAAGGGAGGTCGGCTTAGAGATGAGTGTAGCCTCTTTATCAGCATTTTTTACGAAGTAAACCTCCATCTCAACGGGCTTGAGTGGTTGTCCATCTGTGACCGGCTTACCTGACCTTACATCAATTTTATTGTTAATAATGGTTGAATATGCAATTTAAGTAAATTTATTATTAAAATAATCTTCATAATACATCAGACTGTGGTGTTCATTTATTCGTGTCTTTTATTTCCTCTTTAGCATTGGTTCAATAACGAACGCGCTGGAATGCATCGGATTTTATCATCGTTGTTTATTTCTCACACAAACTTTATAACGAACTAAACGGTTCCAACCATTGTACTTAAATTGAGTATCTGTTTAATTTATTGTTCACATAGTCTCGATGTTTTACATTGATTTTATTTTTTATTTTAGTTTTATTTATTCTCAATAACAAAAGCTTATTAATTTAATATACATAGATCTCTTAATTAGTTACTCGATGAAGCTAATTGAAGTCATCCACATTAATGTTTACAGTATTAAGTTCTAAATAGAAAAAGCAAATTAGTTACAAACGTTACTCGGTACATTCAAACCATTAGCAAAATATTTGTCATTACCAGGTTCCTATAGATTTTTTTGAAATGTAATCGTAGTGTAGTTAATGTTACTTTTACTTCTATTTGTTATACACTGTTGTGCGTGATCCCACAAATATGATTTTTTATATACACTCAAAACTGCTTTGGTAGTGAATCTGCCCGTCGAGCGAACAGTCTTTAGCACAATTATTATCTGATCATAATTTTAAGTTAACGTTAACTAAATAAAATTTCATCACAGATAGTAATATACTTTTCAATCAATTACTTTAATCAATTAAAGATTCGTTTCCATGATTCCTCATTAACTCGGTTGTATTATCCAAAAAGAAAGGCAACAGTGAACCGTGAAATTTCAACATACTAGGAATTGAAATTTTGAATTTCAATTCACATTCCTTAATTAGCGCGGATCTATTCACATATTACATTCCGACTCGCATGGGTTTGGTATTCTTAATTAATGTTGGTGAATGAGCGTCGAAGCCTTTATACAATCGGATCAAAGGCCGATGACCCGTCTGTATAGTTGTTGTCATTAATATTTATGGCCCGTGCACTCTTCCAGCTAACGCTTCGGGGAAGTGGGCACTTGAATGTTTGTCCATTGCACCTAGCGCTTTCCTTCCCATTGGCCAAGTACGTGTTAATTAACAAAAAGATAACATTGTTTTCTGTTTGTGTACTCTTACAAATGAGTAGGACGATAGATTGTGTTGAATGTGTCACCGTGCGACGCATTAGTAACAGGTATAAATTTTATTTTAAGATTGTGATAAAGTTGTTTGAAAATTGACTTCTGAATAGGATATTTTGAAATCGAATTCGGGAAACACATCAGTGATTTGAAATTATTTGTGACATAAAATAAAATTTTACGCGGTAACCTATATATTCCACAGTTTAAAATTCCGCATAATATTCTTCAAATTCGGTTTATTTTTCAATAGAAATAATCTATACCATATTAGAACAGCCATAATCGTCCGCATTCTGAGATAAGACCTAAATCACTGGGACAATAATGACCGAAATTACATTTTTCAAAATTAAATGGAATTCTCTACCACAATAGTACAAATTAGTAGATTTCATATATAAGATAACACCATAAAGAACTCTCAGATATGCAATAAACAGCAGTGAGATAAAATTTACAAAAGTAATAAAATAAAAGGTGTTCAAGTTAACTAATCATAAACGTGTCGCACGTTTGTGCTTCAATGTTGCACAATATTCAAGTTCGAAAACCTTTGATAAAAACGCAACTCTCAACAAACAAGCCTAATAGTAATCTCGTGTCGTATTATGAAACAGACGGGCCTGATGAGACGAATGCTCTCCAGGACAAGATTACACTGTATCACGTCGCAGACTCTATTTCTTGTCCGCGACTTAAAACAACATTTTATTGAAAAAACATAAAAAAAATATAAACGTATTAGAAGACAGAGAGTCTTTTGATATCAACCACGAATATCGGCAAAACAAAGATCGTTTCGTATATAACGACTGTTTAGTTCAGATTGGATCCACGACGGTGGCACATGTTTATGTGAAATAAAAATTATTTGTGACATATATGAATCCTACTTATATTTACGAACATTTCTTAGAATTAAATAAACATGTTAAATTCTTTATTCTGTATTAAAATCAAAATATAGTACGGGTTGTTATATGTAAAGCAATTTTAAATCATTTTGAAATAATGTATGCACGTCAAAATCATTTACAATTATGTGCCCATCATTGACAAGCGGACGTAGGCCAGGTATTGCGTTGCGAAACCAGCGAGCTTCCACGAATACTTCTGACCCTTCGTACGCTGTCAGCATATTTAGTCTTGACACTAATACATGCACTCTACGGTACATATAATATAAAAGCTACACCCACTTCGTAAACAGCTAAGTTGTCGCGCAACAGATAGTAGATTTCTCTGAGAAATTCAACGGTAAATTTTGACCATCTAAGATGCGCGCATCAACAAGATTCCTATTACGAGATACGGCTAAAATATCTTTTGTAGCGTTTGATTTCTTTGTATTCATAACTCAAGGCATGTCAATCAATAAGACGAAACCAAGGTTCGCTGTTATTGACGTTCTGTCGGTAGATTCGACATACATCATTAAGTATAACGTAATCGATAACAATTTGAAACCACTGGTCCGTTTAGATTAGACCAAGTTGTGAATAACATTTTTGCATTTCTGTCAGTAGCGTCTGATTATGATAATTCGAAATAGTGTAATGTTATTTCAATCGATTGTGACGTCTAATCATGTATTGTTGATAGTTAAGTGAAGGTGTTACTTGAAATAGTCCAAAGTCACGTACGTTGTACTTCAATATCGGTATACGTTTCATCCGTTTGATTAAAATGGTTTTATTTTTTTTTACTCAATAATTTTGTTGTACCTGATGAACTTATGACTTCTAGCTTGTCATTGCTCTTTAATTACGGTGTTGTTATTTTTACAATGCGTAATGTGGTAATCGTGATTCTTTGTTTTGTTGCCATAAATCCATGGCTACAATAAAGTGGTTTTAAAATTAAACGGAGTTTCCCAAATTTACATTCATCAACGTTTTAATGGATGCAAGCAATAAAAAACAACACGGAAATTATGTAGGCACTCATCATTAATGGATAAGGGTGATGTCACGCAGCACCTACTAATGATTTACTTCATAAGCACGAAGATACGAAACGGAAGGGATGCTTCCAATAGGTAATGCACGAAGATGATATTACTTCACCCGTTGATTGTTGCTTATCTCAAAACACGAAGTCATTATGGAACAAAGTATTAAGTATAACGTTATAGAGGCTCAAACTTTATGGAATGCAATCATTAAGATTTATTGCAACATAATGTTTAATTATATAGCTATAATTCTTTTTACTGATTGACATCTAGATTCTATCAGGCCTCGCTCAAAGTATCCTTTCGAATTTGTCTATGTAATTTGTTATGTAAAATATACTTATAAAACGGTAAAAGTTGTGTACTTCAATTTTCAAAGGAGACATCAATTGCCAAATAATTTAGATTTATTCAAATGTAAAACATTGCAAAGCTCTGGGGTACCTAAAGGTCACAAATATACATCTCAGAGTTATCTCAAATGCCCAAGTTATCTTTTGGACGCTTAAGAACTCAATGATTATTCACCTGTCTTACTTAAAACGTCATTTAAAGCGGGTTTCCTACAATTGTCCACAATATTAACGTCGAACAAATTTTACAAATCATACATATTTTTTTTCGCATGGTAAACATTAAGGATTGTTATAAAATTATTTCTACAGGTTTTTCCAAAGATGTATTTTTACGTTTTACTCAGGAAAATTTTGGGAACTGGACATACACAATTTGTTTGATGGACATTGTTAATCGTTGAGTTAATATCTGAGGTTGACAGAAAGAAATAAAGTTTGTAGGTCAAAGATGCATTGTCATTTCTGAAGTCAAAGATAGAACGCATTATTTATAAACATTTACTATTTTATCCATAAACTTGCTTGAAGCGTCGTTCTACGTTGTAAATAAAAAAGGTATTTTATAGCCTTAAAACAGTTATATGAGATTTATTCCATTTCTCACGTACGGAAATATCTGATCGGAGATAAAACCGCTGTTAAAAGTGTTTATATATTCCTGACCCTAAACAAACGGATTAGGTCAGTTGATTTTTCTTAAGACTTTTGAAAGAGGTTATTATTTGCATGGTGCGTCAATATGAGCATCTAATGAGTTCACAGTATTCTTACCGATTGTATTTACTCTATTGTTCGGCAGAGTTAGAAGAAATATTATGGGTATTTCCAGTAATTCTGCTAAATAATTTACTACTATAGTAATACTAATATTTAATTCTATCGCAGCAGTGTTTTTTAATGTTTTGCTAATGTTTTGATGAACGGTTGTTATGAAAGACATTGCTGCTATAACGGTTATTTATGATGCTGCTATTATTGAGATTTAATCGATGTGTTTATGATATCCCGTAGGTTTGTGATGCTATACGCTTGTGTGACAACGCAGTTCAAAATTTTATGGTTAGGTCTCCTATAACATTTTTAATTTCATCGAAGACGAATGGTATATTTTGAGAATTTCTGTAACTGTAACAAAAATTAATAACCTTATAATATAAAGTCGTAGTACAGTCGGTTCGTGATGGGCAGTATCGCTCAGTTAAGTTCAATTAATGCTTCACTTTTCTCGAGTAGTTAGTCCGATTTGCAATGGCCCTGTAAACAACTATGTATATAGTTAGATAACAAACGCCGTGCTGCGCGTGTAACGTTTTAGAGAATTTAAATTTCCACAAAAAATATTTTAAAGTGTCTTCAAGTAAACTGCTATGTTACTGTAGTTTTTTATAAGTTTAACAGTGATTAATATCATGTGACCATTGTTGTCTACAAATCTCAATCAAATATTACGAAGATTTAGGTAATCATTACGTGGTATGTAGACGTATTTGGTTTCACTATCAACAATTAGAGTATATTGAACATCGCATGCTTGTTCGCGGTGATTTAAGTGTCGTTACATCCCATGACTTTTCTAATATGACCATACGGTCTCGATATGGATTATAAACGTTCTTTATTCAGAGACCCTTTGTTATTTTCAACAGCAAAGTCAAGCAGTGAATAATTTAAAACTATATTATCTTTGGTTTGGTATCGTTGTAGTTTTCGCTATGAACAAAAGCAATGTATAATTTGTCGAGATGTTTAGCTTTTGCAGATTCAACATAAGTAGGTATTTATTCCCTCGATTACATCTCAGTAACAAAAGGAGGAGATTGTCGATTCTAATGAATTATAACACAAAAATGACGCAATATATATATTTGCTTATTTGATTTAAATTCAAATATTTTGGATTATTTTATAATGATTCACTTGTATACAAGAAATAAAAAGTAATCCCATATCCATAATATTGTTAAAAAGTGAAATAGGATTCGCTAACTTTATATAATTGTGAAACATTTTTGCTATTATTTAGTTATCTATGAAAGTAACGTTGCAACGCAAAAGTTCAAGATTCAAAAGACCGCCTACAAAGGTTCCGATATCTTTAAGCAATTAATCTATCGCATTTTATCATTATTGACGGGTACTTGTAACTTATGTATTTTTATCGTGTTATTTATTTTTATCGAGATAACAATCAATGACTTTTAGTAAGGGCTGTTGATTGAATTATAATTTTCCATTTACAATGACTAAAATGTAGCATGTCAGAATTGAATGTGCCAGAGCTGTGTAGACTTGGTTTAGTCTTATTGGTTGCAAATGTATCTTAGAGTATTTAGTTTTAGTGTGAAGTGATATAGACAGCTATTATATTATCCCTCGTTGATAATACGTCACCGGGTAATAGTACAAATGCGGGTAACATGTTTGGATAAGTGTGCCTACTTTTATAATTATCATCATATGATAATAACAAGATGATATTTTTGTGATGATGAGATTCATAAGGCTTCTGGATGAGATTAATATTTAAATCACCAGTGAATATTATATTTCATTAGCATTTTACAATATTAAGATGCATTCGAAGTGATTTAGTAAATCTATCAGTATTTGCATTAGAAGATACTCTATACAAAGCTAGTTTGATGTAGTTACAGTTAAAAATACCGATTTGTAGACATCACGCTTGCTTGATCTACGTTTATTTCTCTTATTTTAACATTTCGATTGCTCATTTTGATTATGTCGTTTAGCTGTAGCGAATGTAGTATAATTGTTTACTTAAGGTATAGTTTAGTGTAGTCAAATCTGATTTCTGTTACAATAAATATATCAATGTCATGTTTTAGACTTGATAGTGTTCATTGCAAGTCATTATAATTTTTGTATACTCTTCTTCTTATCTTCTTGGTAACACTTATTGATTATTTATATGTATATACCTACTGGTTTACTGGTTTAAGTTTTCAATATCGCAATTAACTAAACTAGATATTTCAGTTGTATCTATTTCTTTCAATGTTATTAAAATACACGTAATACTTTTTTTAAGAAGCGAAATCGTTAGTAAAACTTAAAATTACTTATTATAAGTCCAAATTACGACACTTGAGAAAAACGTTTTGTAATAAAAACGATAATAAGTAGTTTAAGAATTATGCTCGTAATTTAATAATGTTTAATTGAAATTTCTACATATCCTCTCAGCCTTATTAAACGATTTAAGTTAGTACGAAATCAAACTTGCTCTAGAACTCTTAAAAATTAGATAAAACTTGAAAGTTTAATTCATTTCCTTTCCAATGATACTAATAAACAGTATTTATAATTAATTTTAGGGGATGAAATTAAACTTTCAGTTAAAATTGCGATTGGTTGCATTTAAGGAACATGCTGAATATGATCGCAAAATGAAATCAAACAAGACGGTATTAATCAAAATATGTAATAAGTAGCGGCCTCCACCGAATTCTTTCGGGTTGAACAATTAATTATATATCCATGATTATTCCATTTTACCTTGCTTAGACATCATCACGTTTACCGATATTTTATATACCTTATCATCTACACCATCACGGGTTCACACTACATACCAATTTTTATTAAGATCGGTCAAGCCATCCTTAACTTATAACGAGACATACAGTACAGACACAACAGATTTATATAGCAGATATTGTGTATTTCCTACCCTAGCCGTAAATAAAGCTTGTAATCTGTTTTACATGGACCGTATTAATTTTTTCTATAAATGTTTACTTAAAGCGTTCCATTGCTCTTCGATGGCAAAGTGCAACTCTTATAGCTGTGTAAGAGCTGGATTTCCGAGCCCGAATTCTTCTTTTGAGCCCGTCCCAAACGTGCTAGATCGAGTTAAGGTCAGGACTGCGAGCTGCGAGCGTTACTTCCGACATCTTCCATATGGTCGCAATCTGTCGTAGCGACATGCGGCCGGGGATTATTGTGCGTTGGTATAAAATCTTCCCCCCCTCGCCCATAAGCCATGAAATCAGCCTGACGTATAATTCGAGCACTTTTTACACCTATCGTTGAGCTGTCGGTCGTTTCGATCTTGGGCCGGTATTTGACTGGGTAATGAAAATAGTTACTGTTTAAACATCCAACATTATACCACCTCAAAACATACATGATCCGCCGCCACAAGCAACACGTGTACTAGGTAGCTTTGTGCGAATCGTTCTGATGACCTTCTTTATGACTTTTAACGTTTATAATTTTGAGCGTCCATTGTGATCATGTATAGTGCTGTTACGCTCACCATACACGTCGAACGGATTATGGACTTAAATTAAACTGTGGAGCAGTTAGACTTCGATTTTGTCCAGCTTCAAATGGGCAATAACTTGACTTTAATTACGGGTGTGGTATCCATATTTGGTTAGTAAAACCGTATATCTGCAACACAGGTGTTATCACGTTAAACTTCAGTACACAAACGTTAAACAAATACCTTTAATTAACCCTTGCAAACACAAGACACAGGTGGAAGTAGTGCTACATGAGCGGTGTTAATTCGAGGAATTTAGTCGTTTTGTATATTTTGCGAGTAATTCGAAGGTCAATCTTCTTCTTCCTCCTGCCCTCTATCCCACGTTACGTGGGGTCGGCACAACATGTTTTCTTCTTCCATTCTTCTCTGTCAGACGTCAGTCATTCGAAGGTCAATGATTTTCTTTTTATGACACTAGAAATTTAAGACTGATATCTGACCAATTACCTTGACAGCAATTTTTTTTTATCTGATGTTGGGGCTTAGTGCTTACTACTTAAATTTTGTAATTTTTTACATGTTTGGACCAGAATACTAAATATTTCGTGTGCTTACTTAACAAGAGATGAGTTTGGTAATAATTTTTTTTATTTTAGTTAACTTCAGAAGTTTACATTGCCTTCGTTAATTAATAACGTGGAATTTTAAAACTGTATTGATATTAAGAATAATACATAATAAATAAAATAATCAGCGTCACCAACGCAAAATTAATCCAGCAAATCAGTTTGCATTATAGCAGAACGGTGGAAGACTCGGACGTCATTAGCAGTAACGTTTCTAAGATCCACTTCTGTGGGCCGTTGATTGATATGTTGCAATCAAGCTCCTATACACAATGCTTCCGTGAAATTTGAACTCAAAAGATTATGACAGTAAAACATTAAGCTGGTCCATAGGACGATAAAAATAGACTATATTACTGAATATTTAACTACCGGATCTTGGTAACGTGAAACCGTTGTTTGTCACAATGTAATCTCTCGCTTTCGTCGAGTTTAAAATAAAATGAATTGCCTAAATAAGCTGTGCGCTAAAGTGCTCACGGAGACCTCCATATATCATTTTCGTTATAGATCAAAGGATTTAGAATTATCCACCCATTTTAGGGAGTGACTGTCGAAATTTACTCATTAATTAACAGTGTTATGATTGAAATGTGGAACGTCGCTTTTGAAGTTCTACGGGGGTTAAATTTTTAACAGGGCTGAGAAAAATGCATGGAATTGTTAAGATCGATAACAAGATGTTATTAGAGTTTTGTTGTGTTTGTACATTGCAAGTTAATTAATATCTGACACCCACAAGTATTATCCCGTCTTCCTAAGTGCTTTGTTCAGACTAGATACCTGGCTAAATTCAATATCGATTTGAATATTCAAGTTCGTATATATAGTATATATATATATAT
>PDGT01000056.1:1134427-1227550 GCA_003671415.1 Megathymus violae
TATATATATATATATTGATTTGTAAAATATGTAGTAAAGAAAAATGTGGAATAATAAACTTTAAATGTCGTTTCTTTGTTAACAGGTAAGGGATAATATAATTATTTAGTTTTTGTGTTTTAGTTAAGGTTTTTTTGTATAAATATTAATAAAATAAATCTTTGTTAACAGAGCAACACATGTTTACTCCACCTCAATAATTCGGCACTTTAAATATTATTTGACGACTACCATTTGGAGTTGACGATATTAGCTAGTTGATCAGTGTGACAGTGAGTTGTTTGTCCACCAACAATCATCGTCGTTCAAAATTCCCTTTCACAATTTATCATTAAACTTTCATTGCGTAAACTACACCAATTAATTTCTAACCAACATTTATCTTCGAAAAATAATTTTACTACTAACCACTCACATTGCTTCATTTACTTTTAAATATTTCTACTGTTTTAAAATTTTACACTTTGCAAATTGAAATTAACTGTTACCTATTTTTGTGTTCAATCAGCACTCGAGCGGAAACGATCCTTATAATTTGTTATAAAACTAACGTCGCAACGGTACCTCGATAAAACACGATAAAGTCGAAATGGCAGCATCCGACGTTAGCGGTACGCTGACCCCGGCGAGTGGCCGTTAAACGAAACGAACGCTCATGTTCCGACCATTTCTTTCCCTTTATTCACACTTTACGTCGATTTGAATTGTTTACTTTTCGTATTACGTCAACAGTTCTGTGATAATTCGAAAGGAAAGGCGCTCGCAATCGTAAACATCGTAAACATTCCAACGAATTATTTCTTTTATTGACTTAAATAAATATAAAGTCAATTTAATGTTACCTTTGTTGTTTAATCGTTTTAAATGTAAGATAAATTGGATTATATAAGTTTACATATAGCTTCCTTAGATCAAAAACACTTTTATGTACACTTTGCATACTGTGTATCGAACTAACGCGGATTATTTTCGTAAATAATATTTAATTAAATTTTCTCCCTAATGAAGGTTAAATAAGTTTGGATCTCCCATTTTGTTACTTTCATTTTAAGGCAATTTTTCAACGTCGGGTCAACTCGCGCCCATCACTCTTGGTTTTATATCAAAGAAGAGCATTAACAACTCAGCAGAATTATGCCATTCTGCACTGTCGACTTTCCACAGATCTTAACCCAGTAACCTATAAAGCTTGAAAAATGTAAAAGGCCTCAACAACCTACTAACAGTACGGAAAACTGCGATAGCCATTCCACTTAAGTTTTCAGTTTCATTTTCACTGTCTTTGAGGATCATTATTTTAAATGATTTCATGACATCACAAATTGCGACGGGATTTTATGCCATTTCGTTTCTCATCGCCATATTTTATTTCGAAGTTGCGATCTTTCCGGTGATTGTCGTATTATTTTATAACCTACGTATTAGTTATCTTCTACAACAACAATCTACTTCAGTGTTGAGCCTTGAATTTTAACCTCTTCTTAAACAAGAGAAACTAAGACACGCAAAGCACTCGACATTTTGATAAGGTACAAATATCAATTTGGTAATATTAGGCCACCATAAAAAATAAGAATGAATCATAAAATTCCTTTCATTCAGTACAAAAGATATATGAAAATCTTTATTAAACACACATACATATGTTTTAGTTATAAGAATATTATTTTCTACCACTTTACCATTAAAAAGAGTTCAAAGAATTTTATAATCTGTAGACATTTGGGATTTATCAAGTTAGTAATTACTAAATTTGTACGGTTACTGTTAGTATTTTTTTTTATGAAAACGAAGTCAATTATTTACCGCAGTCATCGTATATATATAACTTGTCGGACGTCAACTGAAGTGAAAACGTTTACGTCCGGCAGAAAATGCAAGCTGTTATTAATTAGAAGCCTCTGTTGTTGAAACGTACGATCTAGCCGGAAGTAAAATTCTCTCGCAAAAATAAATAAATTTAATTGAATGATGTGTATAATTTTCTATCAATAACTGGCACGTTCTTGTAACAGATTGCATCTTCAGGATAATGTAACTTTCCACCTGATATTCCGAGCTCTAACGTCGATCTTTTAACAACCCCAGCCTGGGAAGGTTAATTCTTCTTTCGTTGTTGTTTGTTGTCAACATTCTTCGTATCGTATAGTTGTTTCGGGCTTCTGTTTTCTTACTCAACATACCGACATGTTATTATATGTTTTACTTTAATCAAGATTTGCTAAGCGGTACCTGTACAGATTCAGTCTTTCTCCTTGACATTGAATTTAGACAAGTTGGATGTTTTATGATGATTACAATAATTTTTGTTATGGCCAATGTGTGTAACATTCGACGTCGGACAAACTGAATGGGAGGATACTACAGAATCGAATACTACAGAGTGTAATTAGTATTAATGCGTGTATTAAAATATTATCTAATGCATTCATATTAAAATGTTTATGACAACTTTGAATCAATTTCAATCAAATTGATGTCTAACCCTATTGAACATGAACATGCCCTGTTGAAATCTGTAGTTAAGGTTACCTTGCTACTTTGAAAGATTCACATACATATCAACTAATCGCATTACTATTATTACATAATAAGCTTCTGGAAGTTTATCTATTAGCAAACACAGTACGCAAATGACTTGGCGGGTCTGCGGGTGCCGTCCAGTCTCGGTTGTCTCGTTGGACGCTACTTAATGGAGCAGCATCGTATCTTTTCACGTCACCTACGATAACTGGACACTGAACCTGTTCTTTATCTTCCGTCGTGTTTAATATATGGCTATTGCTATTGTGGTGAGTGTTGGGTCGTTAATCATTGTAGTTATTCTTGGTGGTCTTTGTCTGCTTCCTTTGAATTATTGTTAAGCTAATATTCGTAAATGCTAATTGCTTTAGTAAAAAAAAATTACAGCAATCTGTCTCACTTGGCATTATATGCAATTTTAAATACCTTAACGTGTAGAGGTAAATAAATTAGGATTTTATTTGTATTATTTAAAATTGCCCTATCGAAAAGTAACATAATATTTCGTTAATAATTCATATTCTAAATATATGTGAAGTACGTAATAATCATCTTAAAAAGAAAGTTATTTGAAATAAAATTGCAAAGGATAAGAAAAAGATAATATTCATAGGAAGAAACATGATATGGTTCAGTAATTTATGACAAAACTCCTCAATATTGCCAACCTTATAAACTCGCATAAAATTACTTGAGTTTTCCGAACATTACCGACACACGAGCCCAAACTTAGTTTGGGTTTCATATAACATCATATAAACAGTTTACATACTCATATGAAGTTTGATACGAATATTGTAGAAGTTTTATGGAGGAATCGGAATAAAAATAAAAGACAAAAGAAAACTTCGATCATGATATTTTTTATTTTATGTATTCAATTACAGTCTAATGTTGCACCCAGTTGTTTTGTTGTCCAACTGCAACACATAAATAAATCAAGTTACAATCTGTTATGACTATTTACGGATCATTAAGTATCTGTTATGGATTTTATAAGTAGTTGCAATAGTTTTATCTCGAGAAGATAGATTATCTTCAAAATCGTTTGGAGTTGCGGAACATGCGTGTCATTTGATAAAGATTTGCAGTCTTATAAGATCGTTATCTATTGTGTTTAAGCCTTCTGAAGGAGAGAGGAAATTGTATTAATATATCAACCATAAAAACATACTTGTCTGGCGATTAACCAAATACCGTATCGTATACCTCGTAGCATGTACAGGACGTTCAAAAATATTGTCGCCAAAAGCAAATGAACATCTTTGAAGCGTTACAATTAACTGAACACCAAGTAGCAAAATTAGTTTGACAAGAAAAAAAAAGGATTCGATAAAATATACTTCTTTGCAACCTGTGTTTTGATAGTTGCAGTTCAGATGTTTTTGTATATTGAATAGTGTCTAGACTCCATTTATCCAACGATCATATTAAATTAATTTTGAGACAGGTTGAAGCTACCATCCACATGCACAGCATGGTTCATCGCGTTTTTATAGACTTTCACTTCAGTAACTTCAAAACGACTTTATATTAACAAGAATATGAAGACTGAATACAAGAATAGTACCTAATGATTTATAACATCATCTTAAAGTTGATGAAATTTTTTAACTGTTAAAGGAGTTTAGTCTGAGAATGTTTTGTTATAATTAAAAAAGATATTGAATTACTGCAATTTAATTATATTGTATTATTTTGATTTATAAGTATATAATATAATCAATACACATATTTTAGTTAATATATGTAATATAATAGTATGTTCTATTCTATACTTAGTTAATAGACGTAACCGTAAATAAACTTATGCTGATGTTGATTTAATTTTGGGTGTACACAAGAATATTGAAAAGTCGATGGATGTATGACATGAAAGGGTGAAGTGATATGAGAGACTCTCTTTCTTATTTAATTAGCCGACAAACAAGCAAATGGGCCATCTGATAACAAGTAATAACCATTGCCTTTGATTTTAGTAGCACCAAAGACATCGTTAACATAATTCTATATTTTTTGGTCATCATTTTAAAACTAAATTTCTGAAAGTTTTACATAAAATGCCTACGATATTTCTTCTGATGCATGATGATGTATTGCAGATTATGACACGAAATTGAAGTTCCATGTATTCGAAGAGTTGTCTAAATCTGTTCAGTAGTTTTAGTTTTATACAGATACAGACAAAAATTAAAAAAAAATGTTTAGTCCTGAATATCGATAACAAAATCTACATAGATTAAAATTATTTTTTGGTTTTCAGGTACGAATCATGTGACTGCTGTTTGCGATCGGTAAGCATTAGTTTTTAGGGTTTTTTATGGGCAAAAAACGTGTAGTGATCAACGTAGATCATGCATCTTTATAACATCAAAATCATCGATATTCAGCCGACGTCGGCAAGAAGTAGTCGGTGGACCCACTCAGGCTTCAGGATTTTCGGGCTTTGCGACATTGCAACCGAAATACATTAAATACATGTTATGGTTGATTTTTAATGGTAGGTAAAAATGCAGCATAGAAACCGATGTATGTAACCTACCATCGAGGTGAATTATGTGGTACACAGGAGGGACGTTACACTATAGCCTCTTCCGTTACTCGATAGGGTGTACCACGAGCAGCTTATTGGGTTGGATTTAACAACGGCTAGACTCTCTTGCATCGACAAGTTTATACAGATGGTTATATAATGGGCGAAGCAGACAGATATATAGTCAACTGAATTTAATGAAACATCAAGGACACATAGTTATGATCAACGCGAAAAAGAACCACAGTCATACAAACTTTATAAATATGCTACTGATCGTATAACTTCTTTGCTACCTTATTATTGTAACAGTAATATTCGCGCAATATATATTTTTTCTTCAAACAATGCTTCATAGCTATTGTAGTATCCGGTTATTGTAACAGGTATGCGCAGGGTTCTTACCCAGTCCTATGTGCGTCGGATGTTACTTAGACTTTGAATTAAGTAATCCAGAACTCCCCTGGAGCCTGGACCTCTTCTTGAATACAAATCAGTTCTCAATTTCAACCAATTGGCTTGATAGTTTGTAACTGAATCAAAGATTACCAAAGTTCTAACGTTTTTAAATTTGGTGTTGTATTGCTTGCGACTCTTGTAGTTACCCATATTTGTCTGACGTATTTATGACTCTCTCTACAGTGAATGTCGGAATTATTGAATTATATTAATATTTAGTAAATCTTAGGTACTCACAATAAATAAATATACTGGTGCTTATATGTCGTGTAGTTGCATAGATCGTATGCAGAACGTCCTTGATTAAGGATTCCGTGTCGAGGGTGACATGGAAATACACCATAAAAACTATTGCCCTGCCACGCATCGCAATGAGGACCCATCTCTGGGATGGTATAGCAATCTACAGGGTTGTATTAATATATATATTACAATATTGATTAAACCTAATATTTACACACCTGATGCACGATGTGCCAATACAAACCAAGTATATTTATTTAATTTACACCAGAACGCTCCAAATTCGTAAATATTTTCGCCCCCGATATTCCTAGAGTATTTATACAAATATGTTTGCCGGCTTCTGAACACTTGCTAGTAGTAGGAATTCTTTTATGTTAAGATATAAAATAACAATTCCAGTTTAAGCTTTGTAAACGTTACAGTTGTTTTAACGTTCATAATCTGAGGACTTGCATTAATCGTAGTTAGTCAACCGAGTTGATATTGGCCATCAGGTGGGTGACTGTTAGTGCTAAAAAAAATTTAAGTTATTCCGAGCTTCAAAGGACACGTTAAGGATTCGAATTCACGTGTCATCGTTAAAAAGACATTGAAAGTCTTCGGAGCATAGGGAATGACACGTTGAACTACACTTCAGGTATCTTTAATTACAGGAAGATACCAGTACCATTAATCCGTGGAGGGGCAGAATCCATCACAACTTCTGCATTACACACTTCTGCATTTCACATACTTCTGTATTAGTATGTTGTTACATGGTTCAATTCAATATTATTCAAATCTAACTTTCCTTATTGATTAAAAGTCTCTTTGAAGTAGGTACTAGTCCTTAGCTTGTGACTCACGAAAAGAACGTGAGTCTTATACTTTCACGGCCAACGACCATGTTAACGAACCGTACAATATATCAAATGTCAATATTTTTTTTGAGTTTAAGGTGTTTACGATTATCTCCATGCTATAGAAAAGGCTGCAGATATTCCATTAACACGGTTACCTCTGCGTGACGCGTTTACTGAACCTAGATCATCGACCTCCATACCTTAGTTAACAAAAGCCTATGCTGTTGCCATGTAAGAGGACTTTGACCTTTGTTATTTATGGTATAATAATTCCAATGCGTCACATATTCATTTTATTGGTTCAACACGACGAATACAAACGAGGGCGTTGGCTAATGGCTCCATTTAGGGATAGTTGCGGAGATATTCTGATGGTTATTATTTTTGGGCTTTATGATATCTACTCTCTTTACTGTCGGTGGCAGTTAACTATTTTTAAGCAAATAAATTGTAGTGAGGAAATTTTGACCCTGACCATTCATTCGTTTTGACTATGGGAATTGAAATGGTTTTAAACTCTTCGTGATGGCCCAATAGCAGTATAGGCCTTCACACGAATGCAGTTTAGCAATTATGTGATAGGTTTACAATCAGCACATAGAAGCTCCAAGCCTCCAGTAATTATCACCAGTCCAACTAGGCGTGAACCCTAAATCCAATGGCTTTAACACGAATTATTCAGGTTATCATCACTCCAGTTAATTGCTTTCTACTATATAATCTAAAATAACATTTTACTGCTGGGCTCGGATTTTCTATCAGCGTAAGAAAAACTTAGGATCTGACCACCGTTTTACAAAAATGGATTGGCAAACATCACATATAAAGTGACAAATCTGAACAATGCAGATTTTCTCACCATAGATAATTTCAAAGAAACAAGTGTTTATATGAAAAAATAATCAAATACCCGAAAATCTCCGAAAAATGAAGATACATTTTGGGTACGAACAAAAGCAAGGGCCTTTTTTCAAACCTAACAATTTGCTAGGCTAACATTTTTTAAATGTAATTGATTAATTACAGAAACACTAAAATGAATTATAACTTAACAAACCTGGTTAATTTAGTTATAATATTCTGGCTCTCTATCATTTCGTATCAAAAGCTCTCTTATTTAGATCATTCAGAATTCCTTAAGCAAGGGGCGGTAATGGTACCCTGTCGAACCCCACAATGTCTTTACTAGTTTAGGCCGGCCCATTGGACGATGCGTTAGGAATTAATTGTAGTAATCACGTTAGTATGGGTCGTAGTTTTCTCCGCGAATTTCTCACGACCTGGTTTCGCACGTCCTGTGAATTCCTTTCGTTTGGCAATTGGAATGTTACATGAAATTGAATTTTCTTGTATTATATAACAATTACAATCTGTAATGCTAGAAATACCATTAAAATAAATTATGAATTTTCCGTATCTATTTTATTACTCTCTGGTGTTAAGTAGGTTAGCCTAAAGTTGACTTTAAATAAATACCCATAAACAACTTAACTCGACGCTCTATAATTGATGTAATTCGTACGTGATCGATGGAATTAACAACTTCGGACGTGATTGATAACAGGCATGGGTAACTGCTGTTGCTAAAATATCTTGAATACTTCGTGCTTCATAGTCTGCGTTAGATTGTCACTATCAGGTGTTAACGCTTGGCAACGTGTAGTTCTAATGAGAACTGCTTTTTAACGAGCGACGACCTATCCTCCAGTGGTCACTAAAAGTTTCCAAGCAATTTGAGGTGGTAATTTACCAATCCCTTCACATTAAGTTCTAACGCATCTGCAGCAACAATTGACTTTTAGTTACACTGAAAATGTTAAGGGTGATATTGATGAATGTTTCATCGATGCTAACAACTGAATGTTGTACCTTTTTCGTAGTATTATCTGCTCCTACACCTTTAAATTGTTTAACGGGTACGTCTGAGTATTCCTTCAAGATTAGTCTCTTTAGCTACATGCAATGCAATTGCATTAAAGTTTGCGCGCTTCGGATAACATATTAGGTGGATAGAGGATATTAAATGTGGACAGTTAATATTTATCGTAGTCTTTCAGTTGGCCTCAGTAATGTATAAACAGTAGGATTAACCGGGAACTCAATCATTAAAAATGAATGTCAACATTCTGACTTATAGAAGTCACATGCCCAGCAGCCTCGAATAGGTTACAACCAATTTTTATCATTACTATATAAAATTATAACATTAACGTTTACCCTAACTACTATACCAGCGATCCGTTCCGAACTTGATCGGATTCAACAATTCATTACTATACATATTCACTTGATATATAGCCGGTCTAGCCTTGATATATGTCCATCTGGAATAATGCAAAGATTTTTTTCAAATTGACGCTTTGGTTTCGGAGATTGTTTTTCGCATATACACCAAGTCACAAAATTCTCTCTATCTATCTTTACCGTGCCGTTCACACAGTGTCACCTCTTACGACGTTTATTGAAACGAATTAATGAGACAGCAATAGTTTTATGAGGTTTCAAATAATGTGTGAAAGTAGTAGCGGAAATAATGAATTCTTTAAGAACATTTGTTACAGATTATTGTTGAGAACCGTAATAATAGGCCGCAGTTCCCATTGTTGGATCGCTGGTTCAACTGTAAACAGTCGGACAATGAAAGAAATGTCCTTAGTAACCCTTTGCTTGCGTCGTTATTGTTATTGTTGTATGCAAACAATGCGTGGTTTAAATTATAATGTTGAAAATTATTACGCCTGTAAAATATGTATGTGTGTCTTGTGTATCTTCCAATCCAGCATAGCATATCATTTTATTCGATGGTAGTAGCGGTGTACGTCCACATGTAAGCCAATCATCATATTTAAAAGTGTCATCATCGACCTTGCAATTTGACATTTTGTTATATACTCGCTGCCCGTCCCGACTTTGTTCAGGTTCAATTATTCACATACACTTTTCTGAGTCCATCTAGAACGATGTACCTTTCAAATTGTAATGTTTATTTGAAATAGGTGCTGTGATTTTAAATATTACCTTCTTCATAGATACACTAACAAAATCATACTCTCTCTTAAAATATTAGTGTATAAAATAATAAAGACAACACAACACAAAAACGAAAACCGAATAGGAATTCAGTATTTAGTGATGATTTATTAGATATTATTATTATTCGATGAAACGTCTTACTCGCCAGTGTTTCAAACAGTATTTCAGAGGTAATTTTGTGAGCATGATAGTGGGTAATATCATAAGTTTTCAACGATAAACGATTGTGAGGGAATTCACCTCCTTGAAATCTTTGCCATGAAGATTTTTTTATGTTAATAGTCGATAAACGAGCAGACGAGCCATCTTATGGTAAGTGGTCACTGCCGCCCATGGACATCAACAAGACCAAAGGTGTCACTGATGCGTTGTCGGCCAGGAAATGAGAAGGTAAGAAAGAAAGTACTGGCTCTCCAGCCCCTAGCCGGAACGGAAAGAGAATAATACCAATAATAATGTTAATGATTTAATAATAATACTAATAATATAATCCTTACGCGAAACCCTACCACCAAGCAGGCTGGCTTCTGTCGCCTCTTACGACAACCTGTTCTACCAGCATGGGATTGAGGGGAGTATTCTAGGCCGCCCCACAATACATTTTAAAAGAAAAGGAAGGTTTATTATCGAGATCGAGAAAAAATTCACTATCGTTTTAAAATAGAACATTGAACGAAAAAGCCTTCAGGCGGACAAGCCAGCGGCTAGTTAGCGAGTGCTTTTGAAGTTTAGGTATGATAGAACTTGAAAAATATATAACAGGCAGTCTACGGGCCCAACGCTTCTCAGATAAGTCCGATTGTGCTTCGCGAGGACAAACTGGATGAACTAGACAACGCGTGATTTTGTTCAATGTGTCGAGTGTTTGCTGATATTAATTGGACAGAGCGGTTTCCCTTCTCGTACCTCTGACTAAAAATCTGTTGTATGAAGTGAAAGTTCTTTCATGCCGATAACGTATGTCGGGTGAACAAAATCAACGGTCTCAATGTGTGTGGTAAAAAATATAGTATATATAAAACATTAATAACCCGTAATCGTTCGTAAAACCCCAAAGTTTACGGCGTTCGAATCGAGAAAAATGGGATCGTCAATATGATTTAAGCATCAAACTCATTGCCATCAGTTACGACGGTTAGTTAAATTGGTCGGGGTAAAGTTATGAAGTGGCATTAGCCCCAAACGCCCTTTGAGACCCGTTGAGACCCGTTGACCGAAAATCGGGCTGCCAGTCTGCCACACGCACACTATCTATCCCCGATCACGTAGTTCGGTTTGCGATCTTTCCGCGTTATTTGATACGTACAGAACAGCTTCATTTGAAATAAAGGGTATGTTGCGGCACTTTAACATATTTTTTAAAGATTAAGAAATATTGTTCAGTTTTTCTTCTAGCTCTAATGTCTTCCTAGCTTATTAAAACCATAAATAAATAAACGTTTACACACTCACACCCCCGCATTCAGATTCCCCGTGTTGCAGGTGGCATGGACATACACAAATATGACATTACAAACAACCATGAGCCGTGAACTAACATTTATCTGTCACATTAATGTCTGTCCCTGAAGGGAGTCGAACCCGGGACCCTTCGCTCCGCATAGAGGGTCACTCCCAACTGGGCTATAGGGTCGTCGAATAAATGGCATATAAATGATTAGTATATTTCACTGAATATCAACTGTGTTTTATGTTGTTTCTGAAAATGTGATAAAATAAATTCAGTTAATCAGAATATATTTATATGGCAGTTATATAAATAACCGATGACTAACACCCACGATATTTTTCAGTTTAATAATGTTCAATAATAGAAACACCTGATCATTCAGTATATAAAATAAAACACCTGATCATTCAATATATAATAAACAATCTGGGCTAATCGGTCGAGAAAGAAATGTCGCCAAACTTCACCTTGTTTGACGGCCCATATTATACTTAAATATATCCATGACCCTTACCATCCTATAAGAACTCGTCAGCAATTTCTGTTCATACATGATTTTTGCATCGTACGACTCATTTCTTTAATTTTTCTTCAAAAAAATGTAAAGTTTATAAACTTTTTATTTAAAATGCAGCTAAAGTAACCTTAATTTATAATGGTTATAAAATTTCAGATGTTACTTGACGTTATATTTTAAATTCTACTGCAGAAATTGTAAATGCGAAAACATTTTTCTAAAACATCGCTTCGTGAGAAATTCTTGAATTTCCTTTGCGTATTCGTCCTGTATAACCTAAATATACTGGTTTAACCTTGCAAAATACTTAATTCTCGGTATTATTTATTTCTTGACTTTGAAAGGTTATTACAAAATATAAGATTGGTTGATTCCGCAGTATCAACGTTACAAATTTTGAAATTATCTTTATCAAATCGTGTACTTGTTACCTGCCAAAACTTTAGTTATTAATCTTTCTACAATATATAATATATGCAGTCATAAGTTTGACCTATTGACATTGATTCACAGAATGATAAAACTGTTTTGTAATTCACCATGTATTTTCATTTCGTCGTGGAGTAATATAAAAAGTCAAGGCAAAGGGAATAAGGTCCATATCTTTTTTAACTGATAAAAAATTCTGTATTGAAACATTTTCAACTTAACCAGTGTATACTGTACAAACGTATTTATGTGTAAGTCTCTCTCCACTTCATGTGAATAATTGTGTTTGTTTTTAGTTGCCTACGAATGTTCAGTATGAAAACCGAATTAGATCGCATTCGTACGTCCGTAGAATATGTATTTGTAGTTCTGTTGTATTTTCAAGTGCATGAGTAACCATGCACAACACACCGACAGTTAGATTTGTGATTTTAATCCTTGCAAATATATTAGGCTAGATATAGTCAGCAATTGCACAGCGTGTTCACTGTTAGTAATGTATCAGTCGCCATTTCGTCTAGTGTGCTTAGTTCAGGGTTCGAAAATATCCGATATTTATTATAAATATCAAAATATCCGATATTTATGATATATATCCGATATATATCAATTTTGTATGAAAGCCATATTATTATTTTATTGTATTATTTATGTATACTATTTGCATATGTGTTAAAAAACGGAAATTTTTCTGACACGACAGACGGCATTAATACCGGCAGAAGTGTTGCCAATTATGGATTAGAACTTATATTAGGCAGTATGTTTTAACTCTACCCCAACGCCATCTACATTAGGGAAGTAGAAATACAGTAACAAACAACATAAAAAATCATTTGATATATATCCATTGATATACATCCTCGAACCCTGGCTTAGTTCAAGGTTTTAATCGGTAAATAAACGAAATGCACCTACCTTTTTTTCAGAACTAATCGTAAAGATAAAAAATTATATTTATTTCATTGAATAAATAATTATTTCATTACAAATCGACAAACTTATTAATCCGAAGATAATAGCAGCAAGTGAACAGTGATTGACTATATATGGAAATTGAAAAACTACAACAAGCATTGCAGTTACAATTTACATAAAAATACATAAAATTTTTGCATAGCGTCACAAAAAGAAATTCCATACCACTTTAAGAAATAAAGATGGAACTATAGTTAGTGATGCAAAATAAATTTGTGGGATATGGGAAAAATAATTGGAAAAATTATATAAGGATGAAAGGCCAAAATACGATTTATCACATGAATTTAATATGGAAACCCAAGGTCTTGAAATACTAAAATCTGAATTTATAGCAGCCCAACATCGGTTAAAAGGTAGTAAAGCAGTAGGCCCTGATGGTATAGTTGCGGAGGTATTCAAATGTGGACAAATTGGTTTTATTATTTAACAAGTTTTATAATTCGGACGATGTGCTTCCCGACGACTGGCTTTTGTCAATATTTACACCACTACCAAAAAAAGCTAATGTTAAATACTGCGAAGAACAGAATGATCAGTATCATCAGCCATTTTTTGAAAATATTCATGATAATTATTGAAAACAGAATTTACAAAATAACTGAGAAATGTGTAGGGGAAACACAGTTTGGATTCAGAGCGGGGTTGGGCATTGGAGACAGTAGCAATTCAAGTATTAGTTGCGTTACATAGATGTAAGAATGAATATTTATATGTGTTTTATAGATTTTGAGAAAGCATTTGATAATGTCCAACACGATCAATTAATAACGATTTAAAAATCAATTGGAATAGATAAAAAGAAATTGACATTTATAAAGAACTAGCTGTACCCTGCGCGCGCTGCTACGCCGCCAACTTACGCGCCATCTGTCGAAAATTGGCCATACCAACTCAGAAACCTTCGTGGGCTCATGCACAACAACTTTGCTAAAGATCGTCATATAATCAAATGCATAGTTTACGATTCTATAAAGGACATACAGACAAACATCCATTTATATATATATATATATAGATTTATATTGGAAACAAAAACCAAGGATAAAAATTAATAACAAATTGACTAAAAAGGTTAAAATAAAAAAGGGAGTGAGACAAGGTTTTCCTTTCCCCTTATCTATTTAACGTATACTCGGAAACTATTTTCAAAAATCTTTCGAAAATCTTGACCTGGGCTTTCGGGTAAATGGTAAACTGATACAGAACATTCGTTAAGCAGATGATATCGTTCTTTTGGCAGAAAGCCTAAATGACCTTCAAATTATGCTTCAAAAATTGAACCTGGTATTATTGGAATATGGACTCAAAATTGACACAACTAAGACTAAATTCATGATTGTTGGTAAACATTTAAATTTGTCAGCAATTATGCGATTGGGAAATGATTCTATAGAAAGGGTAACAAATACAAATATCTCGGCTGTTGGCCAAATGAGGACTGGGAACCTGATCATGAAATTAGAATAAGAATTGAAATGGCTAGAAACAACATTCAGAATGAGGAAACTATTGACTAACAGAAAAATTAGCTTAAAACTGCGGTGGAGACTAGTTAAATGTTATATACTTCCAATTCTTATGTATGGTTTTGAAAGTTGAACATTGAAAAAGAAGTCAATTGATAAACTAAGGGCTTTTGAAATGTGGATTTTCAGAAGAGTGCTTAAAATTAAATGGAAAAGTAGAATATCGAATGTCATAGTTTTACAAATAATGAATAAAGATTTGGAAATTGTGAAAACTGTTAAGAAAATAAAAACACTTTATTTTGGACATATATTATCATCAACATCATCTCAGCCGGCTAACGCCCACTGCTGCGCATCGGCCTCCCCCAAGGATCTCCACGACATATATAGAGGAACAATAAATATAACTTATTAAAATTAATAATTGAAGGCAAAATTAAAGGAAGTAGAGGTACAGGTAGAAGAAGAATCTCATGGATTGCAAATATAAGGCACTGGCTGCGGATTAAAAGCACAGATAAGCTAGTTCATATGACAGCTAATAAAGAGACGTATCGACAAATGGTCGCCGACCTCCTTGATGGAGATGGCACGTGAAGAAGAAGAAGAATCGTAAAGAATAAATTTCCCTTTGATATAACGCCTATGTACTGAAAAGGCTAGTATTCAAACATTTTAAATACACTTAATCTTTGTATTTCAATGGGTGTGAAGGTATTGATCGTTTATAACAGGACCAAAGCGAAATTCCGTTATGAATAAAAAAGATAGACGTAAGTAAAAGCAAAAATTAATAATACCCAGAGCTTCTCCAAAAATAAACGCTTTCTATCCAAGCCTTTGACAATGCTACGTGAGAGTAAAATGTTTTCTACCTTCACTTCGGGTTGAGTTTTGAAAAGATAGTCTGCATTTTTTAAATTTCCTTGCACAAAATGTATTAATATTATGATATTTATCGTAAAACGGATTAATAATACAGTATGATACTGTTCGTGACTTAAACTTTGAGGAATGTTTGTTCTTTTATTTAACGCTACAAACTATTTTCATTATTCGTTACACGGCTACCTTTGGTAACTTTTCGTGTGCTTTTTACTTTCAAAATTATTTCTTTTAGTTTACAGTTGCCAATATGTTTTTGTTTCTTGATTAAGCTTTATAATTCGGCATTATTATGTCCGTTTCAATTATAAAAATCCAATTAGAAAAGTGCTTGATAAAATTATTTCAGAAAGTAAAAATATTTCATTATGAGCTAGTTGTTTAAACATAATGCAGGTATAGAGCGCTACAAAGGTTTTACACTGGCATGCTTTCGTTCTTGGAAACTGGAAGGGATTGTTGCCGAGCTGTGTAATTGAGCGTAGGATACACGTTTGCTCGCTGCGACAAGCATGCTATTGAACAAGGATGCCATGCTGATACTAATTGGTAATTGATTTCTTACACTCTGGTAGCTTTTGGCTTTACCATGCGACACTTTTAAGTTTGTTATGATATGTCGAGTTTTTCAATCTCTTTTTAATCAGATCATCAGATTTTCTGTAAACAATAAATTATCAGATTTTCTGTATACAATGTAATAACACAATGTTTGTTGATGTGATTTGACATTTTTTTCTCAAAAAAATATATATCCAAAAAAATCTTCACATCTTAAAAGATCGTTGTTTGTTATATGTACTGCTAGTTATTCAAGCCTAAATAATTTTAAATCGGTAAAAATTTCTCAATGAATATTAATTGATTACTAAATATACCAATCTCAATAAACGAATACAATAAATATTAGAAAAACCTCCGTTATGAAGTAATCTCTTGAACATATTGGGAGAGCACTAGTACGGACGCTTATTCCACTGGTTGAAGTCAATTTACGAAAAAAACACTTAAACAGATTTTAATAATATTGTGGGGTTGTGTGTTAGTTTTATATTGGGAGTGTGTGGGCCCGGCCTGTACCGGGAGTTAATGCCACCATGTTTTGTGTAAGAAAAGTCCAAAGCATGAGAAAATTAACTTGTTATTAGTTACACCTAACCCTGAGTCCTTAGTCGACTAGTGCGCAGTAACTAGTTCGACTCCTTTGCATACAAATTCGCTTACGCAGAGAATCGCACTACAAAGTCCCTACAATATTCATTGTAGTGTCGGAAAGTTGATAATCAAAAATTATTCGTGCTTTCTTTGATTCGTTTGAATTTAAAATGTGTGGCAAATTTTGCTATGTTACCATCATACAATGGAAAAGGATTGTTACCGTGCTCATGTCAATGGAACTTGAAAAGCCGATACTTTCAGAGCATGATATCCACCTGATGTTAATTGACATATACTATCCATCACTAATTTCAAATAAATATGCACTCTAATTTTTACTGTAGTATTCGACAATATTTAACGAAATCGGCAACATCAAAGCGTAATGAAGAAAGAAACCACAGATGTCATTAAAGTTATCACGTTATCATGATTTAAATCCTAGATTATACGATTGTTATGCACATTTTGATATCAGCGTTTCGGTACCAACATTAGACAGAGTTGCCGTCTAAAAACCGATTATTATTTTACAATCAATATTAATTGATGACAGAAGAACACAAGTCTCAGTATAATAAAATCTGTTAATGGAACATACCTATAGGAATATCGGATTTTAGTTTATATTTGCCGTATTGGGACGGCCTAGAATACTCCCCCGAATCCCATGCTGACATAACAGGGTGTCATAAGAGGCGACAAAAGTCAGCCTGCTTGGTGGTAGGGCTTCGCGTAAAGATCTTATTATCAGTATTGTCATTAAGTCATTAATATTATTATTGGTATTATTATCTTTCCGTAAAGCCTGCCTGGCTAGCTACCACCCTCCTGCTTGAGTCAGCCGCTAAACGACTCGTCGTATTCCGGCTGGGGGCTTGAGAGCCAGTTCTTTCTTTTTTTACTTTCTTCCAATTTCCTGGCCAACAACGCATCAGTGATACCATTGGTTTTGCTGATGTCCATGGGCGACGGTGACCATTTACCATCAGGCCGCTTGTCTGCTCGTTTGTCGGCTATTAACATAAAAAAACTATATATGTATATCCAAATGTTTTTAAAAATAATCTGCCAAAGGTCACTCCGGCCTCTCAGTTGAAGGAGCCTCTCGAGCATATTGAGAGGACACTCTTAAGACGCTTATCCCGGTGGCTGAGGTCAATCCCGGCTTACAATATTGGAGATGGCACTGAACGCATATTTATAGAATAAAGCCACCTACTCGTTACGAGTACCAAGGACGATGTGCGAAGAGTGTTCATTCCGCGGTTTCTTTTTGCAAAGTGTACAATAATAAAACATTGCCGTCTATTCTGAACCTCTACGTAATAACATACACTATGTGCAGTTGGTTTAACACGTGCAGCGTGTCACGTTTCATTATACGTTCGTGTAGTTCGTGTACTTCAGACGTTTTCATCTTCAGGTAATGCCATGTGTGAAGTACTTTGCCGGAAATAACAATAGGAAGTTGCACGAGTTGTTTTATGGGTTAGTTAATGGGTATTAATACTATGCCCATTTGCTGAATAGGATTTATATTATTTCAACGGTTAACCATTAGAGATAGGGGTTTTATTATGCATAAACTTAGCAAAGATGAGTCATCTGATAGTAAGTTAGCATTGCCACCCATGGATATATATATACGAAGAATTTGTTGATCGATAAGGAAGCGATGGATCCACATCTTCAAGATTGGAAAGTCTTGTACGTACGTCAGTGGGAGTTGCTGACATTCGTAAGAGATACTGAAACACAAAAAAATATTTATCGGCAGTATCAAATTAGTTACAGGAACACAACTCTAGTGCAACGCACTAACGACGCTATCTGGTCCATATTGTACGTTTCCACTTCAGCTAATGTACTTACGATATTCGTATCAGTAGTTTAAGGGCTGCTGATTCACCTAGCATTTCAATTTCAGCACCTCTCTGTTTGTCTGGATTTGAAAATTGAATCCCGCACCACCTTTATTTTTCAAATTTTTATAAAATTTAGCTTCTGTGCAAAACCTAAATAAAAATTGATTATACCTTTATTAAAAACAAAATTAATGACCCTCCGTTGTTTCAATTTGGAAAACGTAATATTACTTATGTGTGTAAATAATCATGTTTAAAGAATTTCGTGTTTAGTCCATGTTACTCTTTTGGGGGTCGATTATCTTAGTTTTATGAAATAGATATGTATTTATTTTTTGCAGTATGCTGCAAAAAATCACTCGTAACAATATTAAGCCTTTAACTACACATAGCCAGCGTAGGATACTATGGACTTAACCCGTCTAATTGTGCGAGGATACCCGAGCTCGGCAGTGGGACACTATGGGTTGTAATTTTGATACTATTGTTACTACTACACTACTATTGATACTAATATTAAACTGATCTTCCATACTAACTTATCCCTTAGTCTGAGGAAACAGCTTAATTTCCCGTGATAGCAAGTATCTTAGATGTGTATCCACAGCATAAATAAAAAATATGGTAACCCTATTAAAATATTTTAAAAATAGACATCTACGGATTAAGCTCCATTATTGTTATTTACTAGCGTAAAAAATTATAATGTTTTGTATACTTTTTACAAATACATACATAGTGAAATTATCGCCTCGTGGACGTTAAATCCGAATGAGGCCGAGGAAGTGGCGATAAGCCGGCCCGAGTTGAAAGCGTAATGGCTACTAATGTAACCATGAAAACCACCATATCGCGTCATCAAACACGTCATGACTAATGTGTCCATACGTTCAGTCCCGTACTGTCCCGTAGTTTGGAAAAAACGTCAACTTAGTCTTACCACTGGGAAGTTTAAGTAAGTATGTAAGTTACCAATATTTAAGTAAGCGTCGACATAAGAGCAACAGTAAGTGGTCAATGCACAAACAATACACGTGGAGTGTCAACGAAGCGTTGTCAGCCCATAAGGAAGTTAGTAAGTAAGTAATTTGACTTCTGATTGACTTATACTGACTCGTACTAAATATTTATTTATGTGTGTATTATAATATGTATATGTAATGCAACTATTTAATAAAGCTTTTCTGATACTGAATCAATACAAGTAACTTTGAATTTAATAAATGGTTGCACTATAAAAAATCAAAACGAATTAAAGTGGAGATTTTATGTGATTGCAGAAATTGTATATTACATATATCCTTCAATACGTGTATTAGTTTTGAAGTAGAAAAATATGGTTACATTAGCCATGGCCCAACGCAGAAGCATGAAGGAAAATCATAAAGCGACTTTATGTATATGCCTATAGACTTCGTATCTGAATTGTAGATTCATTGGAAAATTTTGTTAAAAAGTTTTCCAGATGTGGGGAGTCCTCAAAAGGAGAGTAAATAATATTTTATAGATAA
The DNA here is from genome assembly GCA_003671415.1 of Megathymus violae. Taxonomy (NCBI): domain Eukaryota; kingdom Metazoa; phylum Arthropoda; class Insecta; order Lepidoptera; family Hesperiidae; genus Megathymus; species Megathymus violae. The sequence continues at coordinate 1,154,332 of PDGT01000056.1, forward strand.
GTGCATTCAACATTTTAGACTTCATCACCACTTATAATCAGCTGGGATTGCTGTCAAGCATTAACTTATTATACAGGAAAGCGGATTGCTGTTTTATTTCACTCTTTTTATATTCCAAGCTTCTCCCCACGCACTTTAAACCCGACAATGTGGTGTGTGTCAACTATTTATCTGGCAGGTTTTACGCTACGTTTTATTAATTAAGACACATTTGGAACATTAAGTCACCGCCGTTATATGACGAAATAATTAGTGTTTGTTATTTTGACATATCCGGAACCGAATATCAATTTAGTTATCACGAAACTACAGGTCACATACAGGTTTACGATGGTTTCATAGTTTTATTTACACCACATAAGTCACTAATGAATGGCGAATTAATTAGGTCTCTTAAAATCACAATTAATACAGATGAGTACCTAGTCAAATTTTACAGAGATTGACTTAAATATAAATAACCTTACATTATGGTAAGTTTTAACCGGAAAAATGTAATTATGTCGGTGCTCTATGTTAATTAATGTTAATGTAAATTCCCATTACCTTATGAATAAAATCCATAATTATTAATTTTAATGAATTACGTATGTTTTTCCGCACTTTTTTGCTTACATTTAACTAATATTATTTGAGTATCTTATTCGTTTCGTATTTGTTGGGTTTTAAGTATGTGGGAGAATATAATGCTGACTCCTTTATTAACTGTTGAGTAATGTTTTTGTGTTAAACATTATATTTATCTCCAACGTCTCGATCAGTGAACGCCACTCAGGCAGTCACGTTGCGGATGTCAATCTTGGAATATTATTTGGAAATATTGATATTTGGAACCTTTTTTTTATCAAAATACCTGTAGCCTCGAATATAATGTATCACTATAATACAATACAATGTACAATAAAAGATTCTTTGAACCGATTCAATAGTTTAAGACTAATACGAAAATAAATATCCGCGAAACATCTTTTGTGAAAAAGATTATGACACAAACATGTTCAGCTCACTCGTGTTTCTCTTGATCTGCTCCCCTACATAGAAACAAAATAATTTTACTACTTTCTAATACAAAACTATGTATAGTTAACTTTACGTTCTCCGTTCAAGATTCTTAAGCATAGATATTGTAATATATCGATCGATATGAGGAACAGTTGATTTTCTACATTGCGATAATTCAAATATAGCTATCAAATTGCTATGTGTGGTGTATAGTTGTGATAGTATTAACAAGCAAAAGGAGATTATTAATTGTGTCATATTCGTAACGGGAAAAACACAGACAAAAACTTCACGGCAAGACAGGAGTTAGTTTTATGATGGAAACACAATAATAATAAACTTGTTACACGCTCCCATTTTCCATCGGAAAACTTACGCCGTACGTTTATAAATAGCATTCGCTCCTAAAACATTTATTGTTGACTTAGCGGCTCGCCCCGATTTTGTTCGGGTTCAGCAATTAATTATAAATATACGTACATGATATATAGCCTATGTCAACAGACAAATAATGTTTCAGATACATGCCGTGGTTCCTAAGTTATATACCTTTACACAATCACAAAATTCGCACCCTCTCTTTATAATATTAAATATTATAGATTTTCATTGCAATTTTATGTTTGCCATATTTTATTGTTTTACACATCGGTTCCCTAGTTGATTATTTTGTTCATGTACAACAATGGCTGTAGAAAATTGGTCAAAACTTTGTTTCCTCCCCTTTTAACAGAAACCGAACTAACTTTTAATTGTTACGCCTCTGGAAAATTCCGTTTCTTGGAATGAATTATATTATATACTAGTAAACCGCCTTCGCTTCGCTTCAGAGAAGCTACGGCTCACGCTTAGAAATAAAGGTTTTGTTTTAGGATTGGGTTTTTCTTGTTCTGTGAGTTCGACATATGTTTATTTATAACTTTTTTATCAATGGACGGATTGAAATGAAAGGAACTTCTAATATTAAGCAATGGTTAAGCCGTTTTTGAGATTAGCGCACACTAACGCACTGACAAATAGACAAAATTCTAACAACTATTGTTTTAGATTCTATTGCGTTGATAAAGGCCCTTAATAATAGTTTTTCTCGTGTATTTCTCATTTACAGAAAGCGATCAGTTAGAATTTTTATTATATGTATAGAATATGACTCACAAGTTCTAACATACCAAGGATCATCTAAATCTGATCAGTGGTTTAGTGAGTTATACGTGTTCATGCAAACAAATTGACACTACACATCGATCAAAAAATTAAAAATTAAAATAAAACAAAGTAGTCCAAGTACAGATTCGGCCCTGGCAAAGTTTCATTATAAATACAAATAATTAAGATACATTGAATAAAGAATCCTGACTTCTAGAAAAGCGTGTTCTGGAAAGAAGCTCCGTTCCGTTTCATTTAATTCCAGGCATAACTATAAATATCAGACAGTTGTCATAACATGATCGCCTATAATAATATTAGTGTGTATGTATAATAAATAAAAATACGGAAAACAGTCCATGCCCTAATTTTTCATGTTTTAAAAGGTGTGAGAACCAACTGGCCCTTGACCTGCTTGGTGGGCTGCAGCCTTAACCCCTTTATTTCAAAGAGAACTTTGACCCTAATTACGTATAAGAGATCAGCTCTAGGAAAATTATAAGGTATTACAATCTATTCAAAAGAAGACTGCAGAGCACGGATCTCTCGCAAGTGAGGAAGCCTGCGACATACTCCAGGACGCTGCTCCAGTGTCGTCTAGCAAAGAGGATGGACTGACCTAAGCAGCGAAAATAATTATGCCGTTCGAATTTCAACGACCCGGACAACTAAATCCGTCGATTTAACATTCATTTTGGACCACGGAAGTGCTCAATTAATTTTGCCACTAACTGAATGCAATAGAACTCGCTTAACTCTGTACAACCTTACGAGTGACTCGAGCCGCTTGACTGTGAACGCTTCTTTGCGTCGTAACATAATTATCATGTGAGTCACGCATGCCCATGGCCTAAACGTCAATCGTCATTGTTTCTATTACATGTAGCAACAGAAGCTATCAGTGACGGATTCATTATTATCAGCTTTGTTTTGCTGTAATTATCGTGATTATTGTTTATATCTTCATTTTGAATCATCCATTTCTATTATGTCGGCGTGTCTATTAGGGATGTTATGGATATGAGATTCCGGATCCGGATATGGATATGGACATATGAGTAATATTTGTTCGGTTTCGGTTACGGCTATGAAATTATTTCGGATAATGTCGGTTACGAATATTAGATGATGATTTAGAAAATATATAATGTATTTACAAGATAATAGTTTGACTTTCTTTCGAGATATTGTTTAGTACGGTAATCATCGAAAAAACCTTAAAAGTAATATGATAAAATAATAAGTGTACCGTCTCAAACAGCAAAAACCTATCATAACGTGTTTAATTAAGACTGCCGCTATCCAAATTTTATCGGATTCAGTTATGGTTTCGGATATATTTTTATTTCGGATATCTTCTAGTTTCGGTTACGGTTACGGAGCTCCATAACATCCCTGGTGTCTATTATCTGTAATTAGGCAATGCTTTAATAATCTACCACCATCTATTAAGGAAGTGAGTTATTTAACTAAAATTGTTAGTTAAACCTGTTGATTTTTTGAATCAGCGAAAGTTGGGTTACATAATTTATATTATATAACGGTATTTTTTTTAACATATGAAAACGGTCCGGTTAACTGGAGCATAAAATACTTACAACGGCTCTCTCGAGCGCAACAATAGTGTTTTATGTGTTCGGGCATACAAAATTTTGCTGGTGTTTTTGAGTGTACTTCAAATATAAATGCTGAACTTATTTACATTACAGCAAGGAAGGGGGATTTAGACGTGAATTCATATAAAGCTGTTTACTCATTAGCGTGGCAGGAGTGTAATCCGATACAAAGGAATTCTTATGGGTTTGATTTATACGTTGTGGTTGCTATGAGTGGGGTAGGAAAAGAAGTTGAATTTTTTTTACACGATGGATAAATACATACATGTGTGTACATAAGGCAATTTTAGATATTCCACTCGGTAATCATTTGGTACACTGATTAGTTATGGATAAAAATACAATGATTTCGTAGATACAGCCTAGTATTACAACTAAAATCAATTCCGTATCAATTCTCGATTCCAAACCAACGTCCCATGCCTTTGGTGTACCTTCTTGAACGGAAACCAGACACTATCTCGCTAGATTTAATACTGGTAAACTAGTATGTTGGTATTATGATTATATTTTATATTTTGATTGATGATTTTTTATTTCAAATTAAGGTCATATCACATGTAATAAATTAAGTCGGCTAATGTTTCCTTTTCGTTGTTGGCCAGTCGCCTATATATGGTAAATAGGACAATATTTATACGAATAATATGCTAAGTAAAGATTTCTAGACCTACAATTGTAATCTATTATAATGAGGGTTTCAGCTGCTTTATAGACGAATTTGATTAATAGTTGATGGCAACACTTGACCGGAAACTTTAATTTTAATGGTATGTTCTGTAATTAAAACATCGTTAATAGACAGATGTGATTTACTATTCCATATTCAGGGTTCCGTTCAAGTGGTGTTACTTAACACAAGCAAGGGAGAGAGAGAGAGAGAGAAATCGATTTTCATACCAGCAGACTGTTAACACTGCCGTGAAGGCTATCACACATGGATTTTGACGTGCATATTTTAAATATTTTAAAGGAAATATACGCAACATTTCAAATCATTTTATTTCCTGTTATCTTTTAAACTATTGAGCCGAATATTTGACTCAAAAAGTACTATTTATATCAAAACCCTTAGTATTAAAACTTTCTCTTTAATGTTTGTAATGTGTTTTTATATTTTTAGACCAGCACCCTATCATCGCAAATCCGATTCGGCCTTAAACGATTTTATTATAATAACTTAACACAGATGATGTCTGGCGTTAGATATACCGAAACGACTATGCTAAAGTACCTATATCAAAGTTAATAATTGAATTACTTAAATTGATTGAAAACTATGTGACAACTTTCACATCTTCCTACTGTTGTTTCTTTATATATTATACTAGCTGTGCCCGCGACTTCGTCCGCGTGGAATTTAACAAAAAAGTTATTCAATAGAAATAAAAGCCTAAGCCTAAAGCCTAAGTTACTCCTTATTACATCAGCTACCTGCCAGTGAAAGTCCCGTCAAAATCTGTCCAGCCGTTTCAGAGATTAGCCGGAACAAACAGACAGACAGACAAACAAAAACTGTAAAAAATATTCATATGCATGTAGTAAAAAGCGGGTATTTTAATATTACAAACAAACATTCCAATTTTATCTATTAGTATAGATTTGAAGTATTTTTACATTCTTTAATACAGTTACTCGTAACACTGAAGAGTCATATAGCCAAGTTGCGGCAAAGACAATAAATACTCGTAGGTTTACAACTTCTAACAATACGACGGTTGTTTTATTTATTATTTTCTTTTTTATGTTTATTGTGTATGGTTTTTTTTTATGTGATTTAATCAATGTTTTTTGTTTTGGTCTCTTTACTTGACATCTTCGGTCGGCAGTATTTTACTTACGAGGTAAAGTTAAAATAATTTTGAGTTACGATTAATACGAGATATTATATAAAGTGTTAGGGTTAATTACTTGACCATTTCATGTAAACCATTTGTCGAAAAAGCAAAATTAAAATTCCGTCTGTATTTATTGAAGTTTGGAATTAAAATATTGCTTACCCCGCAACAAACAGTTCACGTATAAGGTATGTAACTAACGCTGTCACTAACTTGACCCCCTCGTTACATTATCAAAATGTTTCACCACCACGCAAAGAGCAACAAATAAAGCGTGTACACGAAAATTTCTAATTAGTATACGCCGCTCTTTCGCGTTTTGATTAAGCATTTTCCACGACGGTCGTAAATCAAAAGCCCTACCCAAGTTTGTGGATGATAAATTTAGTGATTATGTTGTCTGCAAATATAGAGTGAGCTAAGGCGAGCATATATGTAATTATAATAAGTAACCGTTACTTTGAAAATATTTACATATTTTATATTGATTCACAAGTATATCTATCTACACTCATATTATAAACAGATAAAATCGTTTCTATTGCGCAGAAATTACTGAATCTATGAACTATTTTTGAGTACTTTTTTCACAGAATAGTACTTATAATAGTACTCCTTAACAAGCGTTGCATGTTTTAATTTTTTTTTAAGATTTTAGTTTGACATTTAATTATTTTTAAAACCATTGGTAGTAAGAGCGCTCTTTCGACGTTCTATTGGCATGGTTAGACTTAATAGTTATTTTTTTGGCCAATTACCAATAAACTATCACAAGACATATAAGTAAATGGTTATCGCCGATGTGCGTCAGTGATACGAAAGGCATCACTGACGAGTTGCCAGCCAAGGTAGATAGATAGATACGGAGCATCCCTTAATAATGTGTTAGCCATGAGTAAATCTAAAAAACATGTTTGTGAGTCACCGCCGTCGTGATTCATTAGGCTACAGCTTTACTCCCGACGCTTTCGAGTTCTAAATCAATCGAGTTAATTTCGATCGTATGCCATTTTCGTACTCTTGAATGTCTAAGCTAGCGCACGATCGAACGGCGGTTCAAATTGGAACTAATTTTTTTTAGGATCGAGTAAAGATCGTAAAAAGCGTACTCCTCACAATTTGTGACAGTCGTCAATCGAGTAGCAGGATCGAAAACAAACGTCAAAATTCACAGTAACAAAAAAGGTTCTTTGTTTGCTTCTAGTTTTGCATTTTGTTCAATTTTATTTGGATTTTTCTAAAATATGGTTCGCCTTACATCATTATTTAATGTTCTGGAGGAAGCGCATCGTATAGACATTCGAGAAAAGATAAACTTTCTTAGAATGCGTCGATGTAACTCTCGGGCACTTGCAACGGATAGTGAAGAATTCCAGAGTAATTATCGTTTGTCCAAGGGGTTATTCGACGTGTTGGTGGATGAACTTTCCCATATCATGAAGAAACGTATACGACGAAGTGATATTTCAAAGCAAAGTAAGTCCCATATTTTGTGGAAACAACAATTCATTTGTGACTTTCTTTGTTAAATAGTATACAGTGTCAAACTATGTATTTTTCAGATCTTGATAGTACTATCATTATTTGCTAGTAGATGCTACTAGAGAATAGTGGGCAGAGCATGTGGTACAGGCATCTCTCAACAGTCTGTATCCAAATCTTTATGGGAAGTGTTAAATACATTAAACCACAAAAACATATTGGCATATTATATAAGGTTACCTCAATCGTCTGAAGAAAGAAACATCAAAAAAAGAAAGTATGTGGTATAAGTGAATATTTCAATACATTCCGTGACGTCGCGAAGTTGAGTTCCGAAATAATGCGTCGTTATACAAAATAATAGTTTAATAAATAATTTGTTTATCTTAAAAACACATACAGAAACATACACACCAATGCATTTTTAAAATTTTACCCCAAATATATTGTCAAAATAATAAGATAGATTTATGATCACAGATTAGTTAATAATAGTTGTCAATACACATATTAATTAAAGCTATTTTAATTACTTTTGTTAAACGAAAACATATTTTATATTCATTTCTCTATCAAAATTCATATGAACAAACAAATTTAAAAGAAAGCTAAATTAATTAAGCTAAAAGAAAGCTAAAATAATTAAATTTATAATTTTTTAAATATTTATATGTGAAATATCCATGTACTTCTCGCACTTGACTGTGACGTCACTAACCGGATACACTTAACGCCGTTGATAACGTTCGATCGTAAGTCGATCTCGATATTCTATTCGATTTGGTTCGGAAGTACGAACTTTAGATCGAGTTCCAATTCGATTCGAGTTCGAATCAGAAACAAAACGAAACCAAAACGTTTTAGGGAGTAAGGTTGGTCGGGGTATGATCCGAACGAATACCTTTATTCCAATATTTGAGATTAATTGTGAAAATGTCTGTCTATGGTACCTATATTGTTTTTTTATGAAGATCATATTTATTTATGGTCGAATGAACCTATAAGAGACTACAGTCTCTAAGTTACATGACTCTCTTTGTAGTTGTTTCAAATGTTTAGTACAAGGTTTTTTAACAGCTCTATAGTCTATCGAGTGGTTAGTTTGCAATACATGACCTGAAATAGAACACATAAAAAATAGAAACAAAAAAAGTTGAACACATAAATTTCTTGTATTCTTCAAAATCTTGTTGGCTTTCAAGTTCGCTAATCGAAAAATATTGACATCCTGCACAATCAAAGTTAAACGCAATGCGTTGGAAATACAATCCAAAAATATCTAATGTAAGTTTAACTAATCAATGGTCACATAATATTTCTGTTAAAGAATATATCGATACTGAATCAGATTTCAAGCGGCAAACGCTTTTATCTCACAGTATCGTCGCGCCCCGACGTGATATATAGCCTTTGTCCACCTGGAATAATGCACCTTTCTAATGGTTTAGAATTTTTAAAATAGATAGCGCGGTTCCAGGGATTACCCTTCGCATATACACAAACAAATAATGAGAATTCTCTCTATATAATTTTAATACAGATGATTCTATTGATACTTCATATTAAAAGTTCTGTATGACACTGACGTAGACAACACGTAGAGTTCAGAAGAAAGTGAAAGGCAAGCAAAGTGGGGTGAAGGCAAATAATTAATGATTCTGGTTTTATACTAACGATTTGTGTGTTCAGGGTTGCCAAATGGATTGGATTTGTCTGAAATCTGCTGATATTTTATATGATGTCCCTACTCTAGACAAAATACAAGATCTCACGATGAACACTTTCTCGTAAACAAAATGAAAATTGGAATTCTCGTGTCGTACGAAAAAGATAAAACTTTCATAGACATTTATTAATTATTTTCAAATAATATCATTTTACATTGTTATTTATGATGCTTTTGTCCCGTCAGCAACACGATAGTTTGAAATCGTTTCAAAATATTCGAATATTTTGTTTTAGCAACCCCATGTATATTAAGAATACATGTATGTATGCTAGTGCGTCTGCGTGGTCGATAAAAGCTAAACTCATATGACTATATTTAATTACGGCAAAAGGAATATATTTTTTATCAGTTGTATCTTTGGGTATAAAAAAGTTACGCGTCCAATGCAATACCACTACCACTGCCAGTGCAATCCAATACTAGAATCTGGTTTTGTTTTATGAATAAATAGGTGCGCATACATACTCATACTACTCTACTCTAGAATTCACTGTGACTGCGTGTACGAATGATATGAACGTCCCCTAATGAGACTTCACAAACACTCATCTATTTGTCACATAAACGTTTGCCATAGCCTGGCATCCAACCTGGATCTGTCACTCGGCAGACAACACCACGAGGTTGTCAGTGCTTTGATATCGGTAACAGATGCATGTTCTATTAAGTTTGAAATTCAACTTCCTAAGTGAAAAGTTCTCTACGTTCGAGTCCAAATTCATGTAACTTAAAAATCAATTTCCAAAATCCAATTTAAAACAATAAATAAGTAATTTTTATGTTAATTAATTGACGGATTTCTCTATTCATGAATATGATAATTAGTGAATTAGATATTTTATAATCGATAACGAAATAAAGACGATAGATAGTGACCTATATTGTGTGTTAAAAGTTTTTTTACTAGTAAAGCATTTGGAACTTCCAGAATCGACTGCTAAATATAGTGTTCACTAATTATCGTAATCAACTCACAATCGTGAATCAATTAGCTAACAGACGTTAGATATCCATTATTTACAGTAGCCTTTTGAATTTTTTTTTTAACTTATTAACACATTATTATGCTTTACAGCAACATTATAATGATCTAAACTAAGCAATATATTTGCTAGGTCGTTAGAAATTCAGTACCTTGTTGGAAGTTGATAATGTGAATATCAACTCTCCTTTCAGCACAAAACCTTAAAATATTCACGAAGTTGGAATTGAAGCCGAAAATAGTGTCCCATTTCTTTTAAGGTCGCATTACTCTCTGGGAGTGACGGCGCCGTGGCGGTACGATACTGCCTTCTTCGTTATTTGCTTTAGGAAAAAAACACTAAAGTTGTTACCCTCCCGGTGTAAGAAGTTATTTTTGTAGGAAGGAGGTAATAAATCGCAAGGACTAATGTTACCTAAGAATTAACGAGGCTTTACTGTACTACAATAGTAAATTATCGCAGTTCAACATTAAGAAAATCGAGACGTATTAATATCTGAACTGTTTTGTTTAAGGAAATTTATCTGTTATTAATGTTGAAATTATTCGGTAAGTAACTATTTAAAATTATATGTAAAAAAAGAGATGTGGTGTCGCGGGACACCAGGTAGGAACGAAGTTCCTTCGGCTAATGTAGAATCGACACAATTTGCAAAAAAAAAATCGTGCTCATTTTTATGCAGGTTTTCTTGATTTTTCTCTTAAATTTTGCTGATTAGTTTTTATATAAGTACAGAAAAGTATTTAGGAAATTCAGAATTTTAGGAAATAATAAATTACGTAAAATAAAAAAAAATCCTAATTCAAATTATCAACTAAAATAATAAAATATTATTATTATAAGTAATTCTTATTAATCAGTCTCGTCATTAAATTCTATTGGTGAAACTATTGGCTTGAGAAAGAGAAAGGTATTATACACTACTCGCTTGTGTATACGACTGTCGCGCCTGCGCACGTCTCATTTAACGGTTTTATTCCACGGACTTGTTTTATTCCACGGACTTTTTCTTACGGTTTTACTATCACATTTTTTTTAGTTCGGTCGCGCAGCAAAATCCCTATCTCCTCCAAGCCTGCCGTAAGGAACTTCGTTCCAATAAAAATACGAATTATGATTTCGATTGTGAATGAAGCAAACACGCATCAATGTGATAAAAAAGCCGTAAACCTATGTCAACCTGAAAAGTTTTATGTTAGTTTTTTGTTATTTTTCACATCTTGTAGTTTTTAATTACAATTATGTCTCAAAACTGATAGGTATTTCTAGTTACATGTAGTTACTGCCAGAAGGATAAAACACTAAAGAAGAAGAAAACACTTTATTTATTTATTTCTTATTTATTTATTTATTTCTGTATGTATGGTAGAATATCCAATTTAGTGAACAAATAAAAAAAATTGCTGTTTCACTCAAAAACTAGAGCATTGTTGACTGTTTGTTTAATTATTTCATGTTGGTATACAGCTAGGCATGTTTATTTTTCTTTACTTTGTAATCTTATGTCTTAAGTTATTGTGTATGAAATTAATTGAAATTTCATTTTGGACAATAAATTAACCAAGCCTAGGTAGTGATGTTATAGATATGATTTTAAACTTATAATATCGCGGCCATTGTACATTTTAACTGTAACGGGTACTCACGAATTTTGTCTTTATGTTTTACCCATATTTGATCGGGGTCAAGGCGAAACTGCGGTGCCGGGGAGAAACCCTTCACAGTTGACACTTGACAGACACTAATTACAGAGGAGCCTGTCAACTTTACCTCTACTTCGCTTTGCGTTCTTAGTGTTGACAGACTCATTTGCCAGGTTCTGTTAAGTGTCGACTGTCAAAAGTTTTATAAATAGTTTGGTTGGTTTTATTTTCAGTATTTATGTGGCGAAGATTCTTTATATTTTTCCGAATACTTATATACTGCAGGTCTTATATTTGTAGTCTTGCTATATTTAAATTCTGAATTCATATTCAAAGTTGAGTATCAGAGTTTTCTGGCATACAGTTATTATTTATTTGTGTTTACATCCCGCGTTTATAACTTTTGTTTAATCCTAAAAGTTTGAAAACTTTTAATAGAATGAGGCTTAATACTTTCTTCTTAACATAAATTATGTGCCCGACCTGAAGTTTAGAACTTCAATTATCACATACTAAATTATTTTGTTAAATTCGACCAGGTTTCATAAAAATCAAATAAAAATTTCTTTAAACTAAATAAATTAGAAGATGTTATAGGTATTAATTACGTGAATTTAAAATAACAAGGGCCCGCCTCTGTTTGGTAAGGATCGAACCATATATATAAGATATATATGGCTAATGTCCATGCAGAATATTGTATCATTCAAATACTAACATAATTTTTCAAATATGTAGGTGCCCTACTTAAAATGATTATTTTCTTTTGAAATATTATATTTGGAAATACTAAATCAAACTATGCATAACTTTTATTTATGCACTTGCGCTATTTCATGGAAAGTTCATTGATTTATTTACTATTGGAAGCTGTCTAAATTCCCAAAAAAAGCACAGGGCAGTGTCTGAACAGTACGGTACGAACAGTTTAATAAAATTAATGAATTACATAATAAAGTATTTCCTTCCTGTAACTTATCGGCTTTTGTAAAGCTGAAATTTAATTTACTCTGACGATCTTTCTTTAAGACTTATAATATATAATTTTCCTCTCGCAAGCTTACGCAAAGCGTCCTTACTTGATGAAATTAACATAAGCTTATTTCAACATTGGTGAAGTGTAACTTTATTCGTATAACACTGTATTTTAAGGTCACCGACTTACTTGCTGTGTTAGTATCATAAGTGGATTATGTATCCCTTACAAGCTTTGTAGTGCTTGTGGTTTTTTTAAATTAAATCTGAAGACTTTGATGTAATTGATAAATATTTGTCCTCAAGTCTTTGTTGTCTGATATTTCTCATTTACCTATTTGTCTTACTGTCAGTCACACGGGCTAAAATAAACCTTTGCTATTTAAACTATTAAATAAACAAATCTTAAAGTATTAAAGACTACACTACTAAAGAATATTCTCACAATAAGCAATTAACGCTCAAAAATAACTTGTTACATAACTCAATTTCCTTACAGAGTTCAACGAAAATTATTTTCTCTTTTAAGAATATTAGCTTCCATTTCGAATAAACGAAAGTTTTATATTAGCTAAAGGACCCGATACAGATAATTTTCCTCATCGTATGTCAATATTCTACGAGAGAATCAAGTCCAATATTAAGTAGACTGAAAGGAAAATTGTTTCATTGTAACAAATATATTTGTAGCGCAATGTTTTCGTATCGGTCCAACTTCCATACGGTATCAGCTTTTAACTGACAGCTGTCGTAAACATGGGTTTATTTATTCACACTTTTACTGCGTACGGTTTTCTGTAAGAAGTCGCCGTTTGTTATATCTTACTTTTTGCCTATTTTCCTCTATTTTTATTTTTAAATTTATTTTCATCACAACCCATAGCTACCTCATCGCTGGGCTCGGGTCTCTTTATATTATATTAGGGACAGTATATAAATTATCACTATGCCCTAGTGATTTGCTGGCTTTTCATTAGAACTGATGAAATTATAGGGAATTTGTAGATTTGCAGGAGATTTCACAATATTTCCTTCTTTAATTTATATTGAATTAATTAATAATAAAATATTTGCCAATTTATGTAGTGGAGTACGAGTCCATTCATTATACTTAATATATAATGTGCAAATAATGTTTAAAGTTCCAAGTTACCTTGGATCATGTTGTGCTTCGGGGCGTCCTGGGAACGAAAAACCTCTTATTATGCTCTCTTTGTAAGCCAAAACAACTTGACGTAATATTAAGCCACCGCCTTTCCGAGGTATCAAAAGATTACCGTAAGAAGTGTGGCGGCTGCTTTTGACCCTAAAGTTATGCGTAGACAGTAGAGATTGAAATTGCACGTCACGTCACCTCAAAGGTTTTTTTTAATATGCAAAAGGTAAATTTCTTTTATATTGATAAAGACGTACGTATAAGTTTTTGCAACCCGATTGAAATTGTTTAGTTAGACGAGTTTATCCTTCACCAGTAGAGGTTATTCATTAATGAATACTCAACAATAAATATAAGACGCGTGAAAGTAGTCGACATTCAAAATGTTTTTGCAATAGACTTTGTTTTTATATATAAAAATTTTGGTGCGACCTTTCAGTCAAGAAAGATTATCACTAGTCACACTCATAGTTTTTTCACTCTTAAATATTATTAAATACTTTAATAAAATTAAGTTAAATAAAATTACTTTGTGTCTTAGAAATTATAATACAAAAACTATAATCGAAATACGCTGTATACAGCTGTAGAATCTATAGAAGTATACATTCTATAGAATCAGCATTCTTTGATCCCTCTTTCGTTCGTATAGTTCTTGGATGTCCACGAACAGAATTCGCGTACGATTTCTAAAACACATTGAACATACACTTCTTTCTGTTGATGCGCGTCGATGAAAGCTTATTCACACTAATTGATCATTAAATAATGCTTTCAAAACAGCTGGCTTTATGAATTAACGCCCAAAATACAGGAAGTAACTCATCCTTTTTGGATAGTATTATATACGAGCATAGGACGGCAGGGAAGCCCTGTTATCGATCGCGTGCCGCGTGTACCGTAGGACGGCGGTGGTGCTACACATGGCACAAAATGAAAGTAGTAAGCCGGCTTCCAGTCCATCTGGTGTGGTGTGGTAACTACAGCTTAAAACTTCGTCTTAATAAAAGTCTAATATTATTCAAAGTCCGCCATACAAGGTTAACTGGAGCATTAAATTCGCCATTGCAAGTTATTGTGACTGCGACTAGGTTTATTGTGTGGCTTTTGAATCATTATACAAATAACTTTATGGATTGACAATACTCGAAGTACATTAATTTTAAGTTGATAAAAACTTCAGATTAAAATACAAAGACCCTTAACCTTAAAGACGTTTAAGTTATTTATTTTAATTGCAGGTAAGTTAAGAGCTCAGGTCGAGAACAAGTAGCCGCACAGCTGACCGGCTACCTGATGGTAAGTCTTGATGGCAACGGCGTTGATATTGCAGAATCATGTGACAAAAATAAAATTTCCACACCCGTACTGGGGTTCCTTATGTTGCAGGTGGCAAACTCACAAATAAGACATCAGAAACATCTATGACCCAGCATACAATTATCTGTTACATAAATATAGCACCGGCCGGAATCAGAACCTGGGAACCGTCGCTCGGCAGGCAGGGTTACTACTAACTTAACGTCAATTTCTAAATATTTTCTTATTCTATAGCATTGCTCACTAAAATTTTAAGGAAGCTTTAGTTATATTACACCCGTCATTTAAATGAACAAAACACATAATATATTATTCAATTGTTCAGTAATTTGATTGGCTAATTTTGTAGTCTTCCCAATGACTTATTTTGAAGTCTTTATTTGATTTGCATATCCGATGCATAAATTAACTGAATTCTGGTTTTATGTTTTCTAATAATGACGTCTGCAACGGAACATAAGTTTTCACCCTAACATGCATCTTATCGAGTATTCGTCAATTATTTAACTCTACCTATTGGAAACAGTGGAACAGGGTCATGCTCAGTTCAGACAAGGAAAACTTTGAGACTAGCGAGCACGATTGACATGACTATACGTGAAATATAGGATAGATTTAAAAAAGCGAGAATTCAACTTTCTAGGTCACACACTTCAAGATCCCGCTTCCTCATATACATCTGTTGACTGTTGAAGTGGTTTTAGTGTGTCTAATCTCACATAACCCGGTAAGTCCGCAAAGAAAGATCTTTAACAGATTAAGGATATTGAAACCGTCTTACGTATCCTTCCTAGTCGATGATTTATTATACTTTCGTTATCATATGATGGTATATAACTGACTTCTAGAAGTCGAAGTGGGCGCCAAATCAAGAAAACGTATTACGATCTTGGTGTTCTGGGTCGTAGCTTCTTTTAATCTTCATGGATCACATGATTTGATCACAGACGTGGTAACAATAATTTCCGATATATTCAATAGAAGATTGTTCCTAATTATTGGTCAAATTTCGGATGGGAATTCCGTATTTCGGGCTACAGAGTATGCATCATTGGGAGACGGCAGGAAAGCCCTGCGATATCGATTGACGAAGGTAAGTACCGGCGACACGAAGACGCTTCGGCTTTTCGTAACCCGTTTTCTTGGTGTGTAAATTTGGAATACTAGATAAATTTGATTTATCACGATCAAGATGTCACGGCGATTGTTGGTTTGTTAAGATATTCCGGAATATGAAGAAAATAATTTGGAACAGGCTTAGTAGCTCTAATATAACACAGCGTCATTAGTCTCATGGAGATGGATTATAAAATTGTGTAAGAACCTAGTGATATTTCATATGGAATAGACAATAATTTTGCGTGTGTACAGGAGTAATAGTTGTGTGCAGGATATTGCTGTTAGTATATCAATGTGGAATGATGAATAACCACAAGCTCCATCGATCGGTCAAGCTTCGCAAACTAACCTGCGATATAGGTTGGGCATGTAATTCCGTCAATATCAACACAATTGCCATTATCAGTCACCACGGTGAGGTACTCGTATGTGATGTGATGTCAGACAACAATTTTAGTGATTTTTCAATTTTTATTTTATACACAGATTGCGAAATTCAAGCCGCACGCTTAAAGAACCCTTCAAGTATTTAATCTTCGGATTTTCTGGGTAATTAATTTTGTTTCTCATACAAGTGAGAATGTTTTTGGTATGTTTAGGTATTTAACTGACTTTATACTTTTAGTCAACACTCAAAACACGACAGATTCTTGTATAGACAAGAAAGTTTCGATGTCCTGGTTCCTATTAATCAAACAGTTACAGTAATTATGTATACAAGTTGTTGAATGATGTCTATAAGTATACGAGTTTATTGTGCTACTAGCAAACCGCGCTCGCTTCGCTTCAGAAAAACTACCTTACGCTTAGAAATAACACCTGCATTGTTTTAGGACTGGGTGTTTCTCGTTCTGTGTTCGTTCTGTTAAAAATATATTAATGTATAACTTCTTTATTTATGACTGGATCAAAATTTAACGAATTCTAAATATTAAGTTATGTTTACTGCAATACATTAGCGAAAACCATAACGAAATCTGTTAAGCCATTTCTGAGATTAGCGGCACTAACAACTGTCGCATTTATAAAGGGTCCTAATAATAGTTTTTCTCATATATCTTTCATGTACAGAAAGCTATCTGTGGGAATTTTATTATATGTATAGATAAATAACTATTGTGACAAATTGGATATGGATTGCGGTGTGTAAATGATTTTGTATTGATTCATTGAACGATTTAACATAATCGCGAAAATCACTATAGTATGTATTTTTCAACCACTGTTTTAATGTGCCAATAGAGGGCTTTGTATTTTATATAAAATACGAAAATAGTGAGTACCCGTTACATTTATAATATATAATGTCCTCGATGATATAAATGAGAAATCATATACAATAAAACAGATCATCCATCTTCTGAATAAAGGTAAATAATCACAGGTGGGTTTTACTCGTATAATATAACAATTAGAGTTATGAGAAACAGCAAAAGACCTATGATTGTGGTATGATGTCTGTCATTAATTGAAGATGTCATTGAACTATGTCATTAATTTATCTGTCACATAAAGTCTGCCCTGGTCGGGAATCGAACCGGGACCCCTCGCTCGGCAGGCAGGGTCACTACCAACAGGGTTATGGGGATGGGGACGTCTAAATAAATAAATAAAATAAATAACAGCAGAGTGAATATACATTGAAGTGACAACAACAAACAGTTGAACAGATTTAGATTAGTAAATCTCATTAGAAATTTTTGCATAAAATTGTCATACCCAATTCATTAAATTGTAGTAAACATGTGTACACAGTAATGAAATTTATTACTTGTCCCTTCCTGTGATTACGATTGAAGTGTTGGTAAAACTTTTTCTGAGAAATTTTATCCACTCCGCGACTAGAATTGCGTGCATGTGCAACGTAATGCATGCTTGCACTTCTGCTCTTACATAAAGAAACCACTACGCATTCTTCTTACGTAAGACGAGGTCAATACATACGGTGCAACGGCTGACTTTCAGAGTGCTGGTTCTATACGGACAAGCCATGTGTTTGAAAGTGAAGTCTTCTTAGAGTCAGAACTATGGTTTGGTGTAAAATATGATTTGTTGAGCGAGGCAAAAACAGTTTATAGCATGGGTTCGTGACCTTTTTTAATATTGTTACCCCTATGTTTAGGAAAATAATTTTACCCCCAAATACCTACTGCAGATCGATCATTTTATTTAGTACGTTATTCTTTATTATCTACCTATTCATTATAACCATTTTTATTACTCCCGTAGAATGCCCTCGCGGGAGTAATTACCCTTAAGTTCCGAAACGTGGGCTTACAGGGATCAGTATCGTTTCATTTTGATGAGTTCGATAGAGTTTTAATTAAAAAGGCATTTGCTTGTGTCCTTTTTCAGTCCATGGACGGCGGCAACCGCTTACCATTAGGTCCGTTTGCTTGTTTCTCGACTATTGATATAAAAAGCTTCGAATACCACGATAAATCTGTAATTTCGTAGATCAAACTCGCAGCTGATTCTACAATTAGATTGTATTAATTTATTAAGCAAATCACAATGAATGGTTATATTAACCAACATGCTTATTACTATCCGAATCAATTCTGAAGATTTAAGATTATAAAATTACCGCGCAGAGCAATGTTAACGGAGCAATGTTAACATCGAAATCATAGCAACTTTTTACACTTAAACAATCGGGAAATTGGGCATTGATTTTTTTTTTCTTGGACTTAGGATTTTTTCTTATTTTATAATGTAAGCACCATGCGCAGAAATAAATGTGTTTTGCCTTCGAAGCTTGTTTAACGTAGTGGCATATTCTGACGACAACGATTACGTATTCAGTTTGTGTTTAGTCTTAACGATATATTATCGGCTCTATGAAGAAAAGTATGTATAGATATTCGTATAAAAGTCGGGTCTTCAGAATAAAGCCGCTTGAACTTTCTTTTGATGATATGAATCATTCATATGATATGAAGCATTCATTTTCCAGTTCCTGATGCAAAATTTTACCTGCTGAAGAATTTAGTGGAAAATTTTCTCACTTGCTCCCATGTTAATGATGTCGGTAACCGCCACAGAACCACAGGATGCCAAGAGTATTTTATTCCTAAGTTAAAGACACTTTGTTATATGGCAACACATGCATAAAAGTGTACCTTCGTTTTTATTAATAAAAGATAGTCTTGACCGAACGTGTGTTTGATTCAAAACACACTTCATTCAGTAATAGACTTTTAACGTCAGCTACATGAGTTTAAATATGAAATTTAACCTTCAGTGTGATTATCAAATATTTACTAGAGCTAAACTGTTCTAACGACGGATACTTGTTCAGTTCGAGAATCAGTTTGAAACAACTTGCAAAGCGCTATGTCTATTTTCAAATGTAATTTCTGAATCATTTATCAATAAAAAAAATTTGTTAATACCTTTGTGCACATCTGTTTTTGGTGCAACTACCTGTGTGTTAAGTCTGCCAATCTGCATTCAGTTCTCATTCTCCTCATTCTAAGAGACCCTACTCTGGAGAGTGAAAGATATGTGTGGCAATTACGAATCTTAAGAAATATCTAGCAAATCGGAAAACGACTTACAGTAAACTTCCGACTTGTCGAAGTAAACAAACTCTTGGGTAACATGTTTAGCAACTGGCTGGAAATACCATCCCCTGTTCAGTTTTAAAACTTCACCAGTCTCGGTAGATGGTTGAAAGTTTCCACGTGATATTCGTTCAAATAGACTTACTTAACCTTACGTAACCGCTTTTAGTTTAGTGTTTTATTAGTGTTTCGCTATTGAACTTTCATAGGTTTTAATGTAAGTATATGCCCGTGTTTGTTTCCTTTTTTTCTCAAATTTGTTATTTTGTCAGGGGCGATGTGGTCGCGAAACGAAGGAATTATTTCATACAAAAATACAAATTACAGAATTAGGTTTGCATTCTCATAAAAAAATTGCAAAACATCCTATTATAAAATATATTGTTCAGAATAGTGTACTCGTGTGTTTTCGACAAATAACTTGACCATTTTCTGACACTCGAACAAGTTACACACAATCACTACCTACCCGTTACTTTCGCGAGCGTAGCCCCTACAGCGTGTCGGTTCAAACTCTAATGAAACCCTGTTAATCGATCCAACTGAATAGTTTCTGTAAACTGTCGAGATTTGTCCCAGTTTACTTATTAGTTAATTTTATGATACATGCACTCAATTTTCAGCCGAGCACGGTTCAGAATTGATCGTATCAAGAGCGATATGCAAATACAAATCTAATGTTTTGAATGCTAATGAAACGTAAGCGCGAACGAAAACATCCCGAACCGAGGAAGTGGGTTAACTAAATACAATATAATCAACACTGACGGAAAAATAGTATGTCTGTTTTGAATGCATTTTCTTCTGTTTTCGTGTTCGAAATACCGAAATTATCACTTAATAATAACGGTTGTAATAAATGATTGTAGTATTAATAATCTGTGTACCTAATTACTAAAAAGTACACTTATTGATTATAGAGTTCCGTTGTCGATGGTAAAGCGGAAACTTTATAGAATCGCTTGCGTGTCTATTTATTCAGTCCATATTATATTCTGATTCTGACTTAGCCAAAAAGATCATGACACGGCGAGATGACGGTGGCGTGAAGGAACTCTTGACAGATGAAATTTGCCACTAATGACAGAAAACCTGCCAACCTATCAATTGGATCGTATTTTTTCTTAAGTTTCATTTGATATACATACATTCATACGACACAGGATGCTAATATCTTTACGCACTTAACTCGGCACTGTTTTAGACACCAATGTGAATTATACTATTGCGTTAATAAAACTGTGATTATTTTTTTAATTATTTTTTTAATATTCTATCGCCTATTTGATTAAACGTGGAATGTCTTGACGTTTAACTAAGATCATATATGGGCTGTACATCTTCATGGAATGATTTGCATTGACTTTGATAATATTTTTTGCTACAACGGATTTTTTCGGATTGTTCTTTTTGACTGCACTAATGTATTCCTTACTACCTTTATACTTCCTACTATTTATATGGTTTAGCACAATACTGAAGAATACATATGAATAAGATGATTACATGCATTTAATATTTTTATATTACACGTTACATACAAATGCAACCTATTAAAAAATAAAATTATAATAGAAAACTATAAGTACTATTACTACATCCACACACACACGAGAGCGCGCGTGCGCGGAAAGAAACAAATGAATATGGCTGCCGAAGAAATACGAATATATTGAATATGTTTTTGAGTTATAGGAGGGGATATACAGATAAACATAAATTTAGAAAATTTTACAATTTAGGTCAGTAAGTCATAAAACGAATTTTTATCATAAAACATGACAGTAAAATTAAATATACAGATAGAGCCTCTTATTTATATAGTAGTAAAGATTACTAAATAAATGATGTACATCGTAAATAAACTAATCAAATGAAATCGTTTAAGGTGTAGGATGAAAATATTTTATATAAAATTATATAGCCATAGTTTAAGAGGAACCATCTAATATGAAAATTGTAAATGTTTACATTAACACAGAGAGAGGGCAAAATTCCTGAATTGGTTTACAGTGTCGATCTCATCCCACAAGAGTCGAATCCGGTTCGGGCTTTTTCGGTCTTGACTAGTTTATATTTTTTGCTGCTATTTTTATTTCAGAAAGATGCTTTTTCATGGAAAAGAAGAACCAGCAAAATAAGCCGCTAACAGTTTTACAAGTCTCCATTGCTACACAATCCCTATTGCTGAAGTAATGTTAATAAAGAAGTATTTTACCGATAGGATATCTAAACCATTTAAATTCATAAAACTAAGATATATATTGCTGTGACACGGGTTATTATGATGTATATATATTATGTATTATATTATATATATTATATATGTACATTGTATAATATATTATTTATTGTACGCCGATCCATTTGTGGCCGTGATCACGATCAATGCAAGAGGGTCGAAATTATTTTAAATTATATTATAAAGTTTATCCTTTTTAAGCTGTTATAATAACTCAAAACGTGATATATTGAAAATATATTTTTATTTTAATAATTCTTTTCTGTTAAATACAGTTTCAAAAGGTTTGCGCGAATTTTTCCAGTCGAATTCAAACACCTTCATTAGACAAGGCCTTCTGAGCTTTGTTCAAATTCAGAAAATTATTTAAAAGTCAATTACAAAATTTGACCAGATCTGACATACATGAATGCTAGTTATTATAAAGGTATTAAAAAACCATAGCATAACGTTAAATTTACTAATACAAACATTATGCACAAAAAAAAAGAAATTACGTCGTTGGATGTAACAAATGTTCTTTCACTGAAGTTTATAGGAGTGTTTCCCGTAGGGATATCGCGAAAGTGCTTTTTCTTTCTTGTTTTTCCATTTTTTTCTTTCCTACTTATAACTACCCTTTTTGTTGATTATAAACATGGCATGTTTATGTTTGTAATGATACACCACCTGGTTACAATGAAGCAGAAGAATCAGTTATTACATTCATCGGAATCAAGAATTGAGCCACCTCACAAAGAAATTGAAAAAAAAATTATTCCATTTTTAAAATTTGGAGTAAGGCTCTAAGATAGAAATTCCAGAAATGACATTACATAAAAATTCCACACATGTTTAAATTATGTATTAATTTTTATTTTATAAAAGCAAGCTCTATTGAAGTGTTAGGGAGTGCATAATATGAGGTAAAGGATAATGATTTTATCACTTGTAAGCTAATAAATGTATTATTTTCTATCAAACGCCATAACACTCGCCTTCACTAATCCCTCAACCACATTTTTCTCTAAAAGTTGTTGCATCATAAGGTTATTTCCACAAGACAATTCGTCTGATCATCCACGGCTAATTTGGTTTGTTAATTCTTATACCTAATTCTGTTATTATTATAATCTAAAAGTTATTAAATAGATCTTAAATATATTTAACTTTCTTTGGTCAGATTTTATATCGATATGCAGGTTTCTCTAAATTATTTGCACTGCAATAGTTACGTTACCAGGCGAAAAATATGAAGCTTACGGACTCTGATACATTTGAAAAAATAGTAAAGTGTTTTTTATGATACTCATATTATATTGAACTAAAAAACCCATCAAGTACCGCAGTTCACTTAAGTCACCGAGAAACAAAAACCACCCTGATAAAATCACCATTCCATGTGATGGGAATCGGAGAGGTAATTCTACAAAATGTTCACAAACATCAGTTTGTGGACACCGAAAAACGGTCCCATGCGGGCGTATTGTCCCTCTTTGTTAGCTGAACACCCTTATAAATTAAATAAAAATACTGTAAGACAGGAAATTTGGAGAGAGTGATGGTTAATTATTGATATCGAAATAACCGTTTTGTATTTTACACAGGTTTCCTGTCTTGTATGTTACTTGTTGTTTTATTGACACTTAATAATAAATTAAAAACCTTTTATTTCTTCCCTCCATAATTAACATAAAGTTATATTATCATGACATTAACAAATGTTGGAAAAATCTCCTTTTAATAGAAGGTAAAGGTCTCATCCAGAATGACCAAAGTACTCTCTGACCAAAGAATCTTCTGTTACACACATCCAGTAAATACATGCTACTTTTGTTATGTCGTTTGCCCCCCGTGACATAAGTCTTGGCCATAATGTTATCCTTATGGTCTGGCGGTAATCACTAAGTTAACTGGCGCTTTTTCTGGATTTTCAAAATTTTTATAATACTTCTATCCATGTTCTTTTGGCAATATACAATGTTACTTTTTATTCTTCCAGTTTAAATATTCCAATTTTACTTACAGACAATTAATGATACTGGAATGTACTTGTAATTTTTTTCCTATAAAAACAGTTAAAAATCTTGCGGTTCCATCGCATTTATAACGTTACATATATATTTTATAGGTATTTGTAGCATGTTTGGTTTCATCGATTTGTAGTGTCAGCACTGCAATCTACGCCTATGAGGGTAAGGGTGATTTATACTCACCCGTGAAACTGCTTGTAGATACCGGTATCGTACCCGGCATTAGATTGCGTTGGTCGTAACAAACTGGCCATATGTCTCATTCCGTACACCCGACCCTTTGTGTCTGATCTTCGCGAAGCAGATAAACAAGATTAAGTGCTTAAACAGCTAAAGGCTCAGTTCGTTTTCAGTGCGTTCGCGGTACCGATAACTGAATGGATTTTATCTTCTCTTTTTTAGGTACGCTCCAAACTGATCGTGAAAGGTGAGAGGTATCATTTCGTGTCATTTTCTAGTGTGGGTTTACTACGCTACAGACCAGCTTGTGTGTATAATAGATGCACTTGTGGTTTAATTACTGTAACGATAATTGCTTCACAATTAAGGGGTTGTAATAGTTATGTGCCCCTTTATTTCCTTGGTGATTTCGTAATGGTGACAGGATCGTATTAAATTGAGCTATTATGCTTATGACAAACTCATATTGTGATTTGAAATTCTTATAGCTGTGTACTTATAGCTTAATTGACGATAATTCAATTATTATTTTGCTTACATTATATCAAATACTTATTAAATGTTGCATTAAATAAAAAAAAAATACATAAAATTTCGACATAATAAATTTTAGTTCTGCGAAATACAGAAATTTCTGAAAAGCTTTCATTTAACAAAAGCCAGTATGGTAATAATTCTACTAACTTAAGAGTAGAGAAAGAACTATACAATTTTGCATATTCGTCAATTAAATGTGCTACAGAAAATAGCTCTTTGCTGTAATAAAATATGTAACTAAGAAAACGTGGCATGTCGGTGACGAGACTGCGATAGATTAGGAACTAAATGATTATCGTAAAGTGATGTATAGGCATTAAGCAATCCACACAGAAATGCCTAAAGTAGTGAAACAGTACCTTTCGAATCTCCTCAGTGGTGAGTACAAGCTTGTGTGTAGAGTAGGCGACTAATGGGTTTCACATAGTAGTAAATAGTAAGTAATGTTGACGACATATTCTAAACAGGAAACGTAGTATTGCATTTGAGCAGTATAAAAGTAAAAGCACAATAATCGAAGTCAGTACCAATTCAAATTTACATATCTATAAAGAGGGGCGTATTGTTCATCCTTTCGTGATCCCCGAACTGCAATAAATGATGTCAAAACTTTAGGTATTGTCTAAGACAAAACAATAATATATTTATTTATTTAAACTTTTGCACCATACAAACTGTAAAGTTACAAGGCGGACTTAATGCTAAAAGCATTCTCTGCCAGTCAACCTTCGGATAGTCAGAAAAAACAATCAATGGCGGTAAGTATATTCGTTTATATATATTTTCGTTTCGTTATTTTAATTTAGAACTATGTTGAAAAGATGCTTATAAAAATATCACTCAAATATAAAATGGAACCAAATCACTTTTTTCATCATCACATTTGCCTTAACGACTAAATTTGCTTAAACTTATCTTAAAATGTAGAATTCCAAATTTTACCAAGTACCTTGAATTACGGGAGAAGGAATTCAATCTATGCCAAGTTGGATTTAATTAATTGAACAAAGTCAAGTGTTGTAATTTTAATACTGTATCATTATCGTCACACTATTAATTCTGTCGACATCTATTATCTCAATGAACGTTAAGTGTCACAATATCAATAACGTTTAAACCTTCGTTTTGGTAAAATCAACTGGCATTTCCAAAGGTACCCTAAAGGGTTTGTCCGAGTAGTCACCGGATATTGCACAAATGGAGAGGGTTAAAGGAAATGTTTGGGATATTTTCGTCGTGGGGAATGAAGATTTAGAATGCGATATGGATTACCCCGTGTGTTTGGGGTGAGCTTTAAATTTAAGTTGAACTCGTAACTTTACACTCGTACATTTTTATTATGTGTACTTGTCTGCATATTGTTACTTTTCTTTGTTATTCATGGTTAGTCGAGCTATATTATAGTGAGTTACCAAGGTCTCACTTATAATGTCTATCAACAACCTCACATAGGCTTATTTATGAGCGTGTGATGTGTAATCAAGTCCAATGTACATAATTGATGAATGCATCAACAACGCTCCCATACCAACTGTTTCCGGCGGAAAGCGTCTCCTTAATGCTAGTCAGTATAACATTAGAACGTGGATTGAGTTTTAATTACGCTTTTTATAATAGCAGCTTCAAGCATTTGTTCCTCTACGTTTCCTGCATAATCAGTAATGCCTATTGCTTAAGAGTCTTCCTAGTTCATCGTGTGCTTATGCGCTCTAATGGTTTCACGGTCGTCGATCACAAGTGTATGTTAGACGTAATAATAATTATGTAATTAAATTACTTCGCATTATGTCTTCGTTTAATATGCATCGATTTCAAAATCTAGTAATAGTAGATGCTGATTTCAAGCCTTTATATATTGCATAGATTTTTAAAATACCGTAAATTTAAAAATTTCTTTATTATGACAGAAAAATCAAGAAAGTCATCTAATAAGGTATCTTCAAACCCACATCAAATGTAGCAAATTAGAATGTCCGAAGTATGATAAATTTTTCATGGTGATATAATAATCTTCTTATTAAAATTTTTCGAAATTCACCACTAAAATTAGTTTTATAATTATCTTGTTGGTGTTTTTTTTAACTGTTTTAAGTCATTGTTTGATAACAATCCCACGTAATGGCAAGTGGCATTGTAACTTAAGATTATATAGCTAA
The DNA here is from genome assembly GCA_003671415.1 of Megathymus violae. Lineage (NCBI taxonomy): Eukaryota > Metazoa > Arthropoda > Insecta > Lepidoptera > Hesperiidae > Megathymus > Megathymus violae. The sequence continues at coordinate 1,181,034 of PDGT01000056.1, forward strand.
TTTACTTTGAATAAGCTTATTCACTCTAGTCTTGAAGTCGTAAACCTTGAAGGTGTATAAACTATACAGATCATTGTATCATTGTCCGCACTTTTTAAGTTACATTTTGTAAAATAATCATCATCACATCTCTTAAGTGTCTCCCTACTTAGCTTTGTTCCCTCTCAACATGAAAAGATAACTCTCTTAAATGTTCCGTTTTTAGCAAACGGTTTAACATTGCGTTCTTTCTAAGTTTATCATCATCATTATAGTCTCGACTTCTAACTACCAAACTGTGAGTTGTTCTTGTCTAAAAAAAAGTCTTTTAAATTTTGTGTCTTTGACAAAGACTATCGATAGACTATCGATAAGACTATTTTATATTATATAGGAAAAATACATTTCCAAAGTATTATTCCTATATAATATAAAATGTTATGTAACGTAAAATTTTTTTTACTTTTAAATAGTTGTCGTAACTAATACAGTTACAACTGTACTCAAAATATTGAGCAATATTTAAATACAATAGAAGTTTTAATGTTATAATCCCAATTACCGTTTACTTATATAATTGTGTACTAGTGATGATAAAATTCAGAATATTTATAAGATAAACTTTGCAGCACATTCTTCTTATAGTGTGCGTTTCGTCTCGTAGCGTTAAAATTTATTAAGTAGGCGCTTCATTACTGTGTTTATGCATATGGCTGCCACACGCCCCTAATTAAGCTGAGTATTTAATACGAAAGCTCCCGTGGAGTCAGCGAATGCTTTAATCACAACAACATTTAGAGCCGAGCCATTGTCCTCGCCGCAGCTGCGTGCGACGGCCCTCCGACGTCCTCCAAATACAAATCATTGTCAAGTTCAACAGAAACTACGTGTGGGGACTAACTAACTGGTGTGCACCTATACAGGCATTACAAACCGTTCCGTTTATTATGAAATAAATCGTGAATAGAACTCCAGCCACTCATTAGACACCATTATTCCATTCCGCTTGATTGTGATTCACAATTCAGTTGTCGAGTATCAAAACTACTTAAGTTACAGTAACTTCCTCCATTTGCGGTTTGTTCCTTGTATTGTATGATGTTACCATAGATGATACGTGACGAACATGTGGTTATTTATCCTGCGCAATCAACGTATGTACTTGTAATTATAGCACACATAGAACTTAATATTGTACTTTACCTTTCATTATGAATGTTATGCTCAAACGTAATGTATTATAACTAGTTACCTATGCCTTACGTGTAGAAATAGCTCTCGAGTTGGTTTAGAAGTGGTATTTTCTAGTTCTGTGAATTAGAAACGTATGTAGGCAGGTAGTCAAAATAGTATTTACTATTCTATTAATAGGACGTCCATATTAACTTTTCATATCCTATCACTCGCAAACAAATCTATTTCCCTGAATAAAAAGTATCCGAGATCCATAATATAAACTATTAAAATGCCAAGTATCATCAATATCTGCTTAGCAGTTCTTGTGTGATACGCGGTCAAAAAGGCAGACAGAGAAAAATTGCAAAAAAATCTATTCTATGCACAGTTCCGACCCGCTTACAGTTTTATTTTTAATTAATGAATTATAATAATTTGTTATAAGATAATCTGAAATTTTGATAAAATATTAAGTGAGGAAATCTCATTCTCACTAATATGACAATCGCATGGTACACCAACGCTTTTGATAAGAGATAATTAAGAAGATTACACGGGCCGATAAGTCCTATGTTAGAAGAATGAAAACCAATTACATCTTTAATTATCTCTTCGGATGTCCTTTGGTTATTCATTTTGTTTGCTCTGACTGTGTCAATTTTTGGATGTTGTCCTGAAATTATTTTTGGAAATAACGTTATAACTAACGTATCGTGAACGTATTTCTTATTAGTCTTCCTGGACCTAGACTGATTTAGTGCATAAATATGTAGCCGCTGTAACATTGGCTTTGTAGTTCCACTGTATAATTTTTTAGACCCATATTGGAAGTGGGCACATATTTTGCATCCAAGTCAGCCTATCTGCCGCCGCGTGTTATAAAATAAACAATATTTATTTTGAGCTATATAAACTTTACTCCATATATAGCTTGATTCATTTGATGACAAAAATGATCACTTGTGACATCCTGTAGGGGTCTTTGTGCTACTAATTTTGCAATGTTTGGGGATAAATTTGAGGTAGAAAATAAAATTAATTAAAAAGTATAATAAATCAGAAATATGTTGGCAAACATTACACATTGTGTATCTCAACTGTATTTTTGTCATTTGTCTAATTCACCATTCAGCAAACACATTGTAACAGTAAATATTCTTTAAACATTTGCGTATTGATTATGCCGCCTACTATCTATCGGGCGTACGTTTACACAGGCTTTGACTAAGCCCTTTTATTGCTCTATAGACCCTGATTTGGAGATACGAATTAGTTTAGGGATTTTTATCCCATTTTGTTTTAATCATTTTATTTAAGTATTATTTTTTAAGTATGCTATCATTTATGGTTTTAAATTACAGTAATAATTTTTTTATTTTAGCCTCATCTAAAATAGTACCTAAATTTAAAAAAAAACTTTTCCTGAAGCACCGGTCCAATTTCCTGCTCATTTTATCCTGAACTTATTTAATAAGAAGGTTATTGGGGTAAGCAACGCATATCCTTTAGCTGTTTCATCATTGTCATGAGTAGTAATATATGTGTGTGTAATCAACCGTAATTAAGTCTTAGTTTAAAATTCGCTTTGATTTCTAATCAGTAAACTTAAACATCCATACCTGAAACAGTTTTGCCCCATATTATTATTTAATTTTCCTTTGGATTGATTGTCCTGTTTCTATGAATTAGATGAATCGGTTCTATGAACTGTAGAAAGACAATCAAAATCGTTTTTTGTATGGAATGTTCATACCAGATTTTATTTCATATTGCGTACAGATCCATCTACCGGGTCGAGAAGTATCCTAGATAATCAACGATAATTTAAGTTTACAACAGTAACACCATGTAGCTATATACATATGCTACTTTAATACTGATATTATAAAATTAAAAATATTACAAATTACACTCGATGAAATAAAACATGGTGAAGAAATCTGCATGTCTGAAAGGTCTTCACAATGTTTTCAAAGGTCAAATTTCATAGTCTGCCAACTCGCACATGGCCAGCGTGGCGGAATATAGCCTTAACCCTCTCATTGTGAGAGGAGCCTCGATCCCAGCAGTGGGACAATATCGGTAGTAGTGATGCTTACAAATTAACGACTACGAAAGGTTCTTTGATCAAACATCATATCCATGTTGTTTACCATATACCATATTAAGTATATAATTACTTAAATATCTTTATTGCTTACATTATTTGTTACTGTTTACTATACAATATTCTTCATTATTTTAAGGCCTTTACCTTGTTCGATGCGTAACCATGGAGCTCACGGAGGTTCGGTAACAGCGTCGAGTTGGTGGTGTTATTGATTGGATGCAACAGTTGGTTGGGGTGTCCCGTCCCTCACCCCGCCGCCTTCACTTTTGTCTCCATGAATTTGGTTTGAGACCCCCAATTCAGATGTTTGAAATGCCAGGGAGATTGGACTGGCTTACAGACGGCAGTAAAATGAGTAAAATTTGTGAAGGTACTTTGCTTATTGTTAGTTATACAAATTATATGATTCACGGCTATAAGTTAGCCATGTACTGAATTTCTTAATAATAATTATACCCATCATATATTTGAAGTAAAACTCTTTCGATTAAATCGACAGAATTCACAACGAATGTCACGGATTGGAAATTATCAAATGGAGTAAATTGACGATACGTACGTTTGTAAATATTTGCTTCTCCCCATCTGTCTACACGGTGACCCTAAAAATGGATTGGTTGCTTGTTCAAAACGTTCCTTTTCCCTACAGTATCACTAGAGTAGTGTGAAGATACAAGAATAACTACGTTAGATTATGCATACAATTTTGGCCCTAATTTACTTCACACTTGAGGCAAAACTTGAATGTAATCTACATGAGTTAGCAGTGAAAGCGATATTTCTGACTTGTCCTATTTCGTACGGTTGAAAGACGAACGCAAAACACTTCAATATAATTTAGTAATTGAAGTCAATTTGTAGTTCTATAATAACAAAGAGAATAATACAAATAGAGTTTTATTCACTTACATAAAAGAAGAGATTGTGGTTGTTAAATCAAAAAAGCAGATTTAAAAACTAAAATTCTTATGCCAAATGTACATGGATACAGTTTATTGCACAAAACATTTTCAAATTTGTTACGTTACTGTTTGAATGAAATAAAAAAATCTATAAAATATTTATCCAGAACTAGTATCATATAAAAATTAATCGTCTAAATTCCAACGTGTTCACTTCGGGAATCGTCGAAATATCGCTGTAAAAGATTTTGCACCACTGACTGATCTGGAATTCTTGTCAGCTCCACATTAGTAGTCTATCTAAAATTCGTCAAAGGCACATGACATTAATATTTTCCTTTAGAGGTTCTAAGATAAACATATAAAACTTTCTTATCTTTGTAATTACAATATTTCTTTTTGTTATTAGTTTATAGGTATATTATGTTATTTATTTTCTATTGATCTATTTTGAAATCCAAAATAAAAGTAGCGAGTTATTTGAAACTGAATGACTCTTCAGTTCTATAAATTCTTGGCAACAAACGACGAGTTTGTCTAATACAATACTACTTTTATTCACAGCATTTAAATTAAGTGGAAATCCTTTTAAGCTTGGTATTTTAACATTTTTAGAAATATACATTGCACAGTAAAGAATGTGTCCCTAGCTTTCTCTTAAATTTCATCTTTATGAAAACCCCTTTATTCTTTTCACTGTACTTTTCAACAATTCTTATCAAGAAAATTTTCTTTCCACCGTAAGGTTGCTTAATATTTTCAAAATATTATTTTACACATATTGCTTGCTATTCTGGCTTCCAGTTTCTTTATTTTATCGCCACTCGTATCTTACTTTCTTCTGTTACTACAAGTTTGTGGCGTTACCATTTATATACATTTTATATTTTTACTTCAGTTTTCGCTTTCATACGTTTTACTTTTAAGATTTTTTTGATCGATAAAACTGCGTAATGTATTGTATACAATGCTGTTATTATTATTATAATGACATGACGGAAATTTTTACACATACATTTATACACTACGGCCTCGTGAGAACAAAAATACTTCTGAACAACAACTGAGAGTTTGTTATGAAATAAATACTAATATTATGACCCCGTGGCTACATACATTATAACAATTATATTGCCCACGAAGTAGGAAATGATTTACTACAGAAGGATAATTAGGCTTATTACATATATGAAGAACACACTGAATGAAATCGTGAAACATCGATAGAGATCTGTAAGTAACGTATGTAATTACGAATGTAATTATTTCTCCCTACGGTTCTTTATTCATTATTTATACTAATATTAAACTATGGTCATGCTTTAACATCCCTAGATTGAGAAAATAATATAAATTAACAGGTACTCAAGGCAATATAATGTAAGCCTAACTTTTTCTGTTGCATTCCTTACAGTTACAGCCAAACGCCTGTGTTTGCTTACGTAGTCTCGCCCGTGACCATGTATCTAGGGCCCGTAATACATATCGTGATTATCTTTAATCAGGGCCTCGTAGACTGTTTAAATATTTTTTATTTATAATTTTTTTAAAGGATAAATGTCTCCTAAGGTTACCGGGTAGATAACAGCGTGGAGATACTGTGCAGATGAAGATGTTCAAGCAGGATGTAAGAAAATGATGCTCTCAATTTTTTGGTATTACGCATAAATAAATTAATGATGAATGAATTGCTGGAATATCTTATAAAATAATATTTTGTTTAATGTTTTTCGTAAACTACATAAATAAATATAATAACTTGTCTTTTCACAATCAAATCACAACAAAGTAAAGACAAATTTGACTCTATTCATTAATTAAGTTATTTGAAAGATTGTGAGATTAACAAATGATGTTAATGTTGAGATCTAATTTAATATTCCGGCTAAAACTTGGCTGACTTTGCTTATTAATAATGTTAATGTTTTAAACAGGTTAAATTTAGATATTTAAGTAACAAATAATTTCTAACAAAACTTCAACTTTCGTGCCAACCTAGTAAACTTATAGTAAAGTCTAAACTACTAATATCATAAAGAAGAGTGCCAATGTTGTGAGTTTCCTTGGAGAATAAGTAATCTTTGGGGATGGTGATGCGTTTGATATTACGAATCTAATGCCATAGCTAACAATAACCTCTGAACACCAGGTGGCCCGTTTACTAGTTTGTCATATAATGCGCCATCTATTATTCAAGGAACACTTGTATAATACGATAGCGTGCCGCTTGTTGTCGTTAAAACTCGAAACGGAAGTTTCCTTGATTCTAAGTGATCTTAAATCTCTGGTTCATATATCATATATGGTAGTCTCAGTAAAAACGGCATCCTAAATATTTCAACTTTCAACGTAAGAGCTTCGGATTTGTTTTGCGTCTTTTTAGTCACAAGTATCCCAACGAAATTCCCTTTTTAATGAAGTCTGTCCACAGTTTTGTTGTTTTTGTCACTTTTAAAGAACCGCAGTATCTGTTTACAAATTTAAATTCTCTGCGGAAATATAACAGCAATGATAATATCTTCCAAAAAGTGGATTGCTATCTATTGCTAACAGAAAGTGATTCTTATGTCCACCATGACTCGAGATGTAGATCTTGTATACTAAGCAAAGAAGCCAAACGCTTTAATGTAAAAAAAATCGTGAGTGCAGACAAATTATAATCTTAATTGCGTGTTGTATAAAAAATAATTACATATCATGTTTTATTAAGATAATACTGTCCATGACGATAGCAGCAAAATATACAAATATAGTAATTCAAAATTACGAGTAGTTTAGGGAACAAGAAATTAAAGAGGGTATACATTGCGACATTGCAATCTGCGCAATATTCAAGGGGCGAGTTGGTCTTGGCAACGTCTCACGGGGACCTACGACATTCGACTGTTGCTCTTAATTTGTTGTATAGATAGTAATGAGCCACTCGGAAATTAAGGCCTACATTGGCCTATTACATTGGGGTCAGGAATTATTAATAATATTTTTCATTATCTGAGTTTGTAAATCAACAATACGGATCTCACAAATCTCTCTGATATCTGGGACAAGTGGGTTACAGTTACAATACTCTCAGTATATTATGTAACTTTGATCCGGTAGGAAAGTTTAAGCTTTATGTTAAAATTGAAACTTCTTCTTGATCTTAATCTGAAATTTATTCTCTACAATATTACTCTAGTATTTAGTGACAGTTAAATAGGTCGGCAATCAAGCCCATATATTCACAGCAGTACGGCCATTGTGCGTTTGGGCATATTACGCATGGCGTCTGCTCCCTTGTTATTTGGCAAGGGGATGTCTTTCGCTTGTTTTAATTTTGGGCCGTGCTTATATTTTATGTCGAAAATCTTCCAAGTAAATAAAAAAAAATATTGTTAATTATTTAAAAAGGTAATATCCCTCCTACATCGGAATACATTGGAGAAATTTCGGAGATGCTTGATTATTTTAAGGGGGACTCTAGTGTCAAGATGTTATATACTCTACCGTGCTATGAAAATCTTTTTAAGCGGTATAAAAAACTCCGAACATCGACTCGCGGATAAGCCTTAACGACAGATTAATCTGAAGTTTAACAGCTTAATGGAATAGGAACGCTCCATGTAATTACGAAGAGAAACCTGTACCCGAGAGTGCGCCACCAATAGCCTGAAAGCTAGGGAACAACTTCAATAGATATATTTTGTTGAAATCATCTAAAATTTTGTATTATTTACTTGAATAAATTCGTGAGTTGTTACAAGTGGCTACAATATTAGAAGAGAGCGAACTCCACAACTTTCTATCTACACTATGCACCCGATGTCCCGAGCACGTAGTGCGTGTTATCTTGGCCGGGCGCACGGCGGCAACGTCGTGGGAACCGTTCGATAAAACGCTGATACAATTTGACAGAACGAGGACCGATAAGGCAATGATAATGAATGTAATTAAAACTAACGGGCTTACCGTTTGCACCCGCCGTCGCTTTGATTGAAATATTGTAGCGCAACACGTTTAGTTGGAATCTCAAACTCGATTTTAGACCTCGTCTTTGGTATTTTTTTGCGTGACATTATGTTACCTGACCTATGTTATTATTATGCATTTGTCGATAGCCGAACGTTTTGTTGGCAAAATGTGGAAATTTCGTGTATTTTCAAATATATATAAAATAATACACATACGGAAATAAAAGTTGTGAGGTGTGGAAGCTCCATCCATATTCGAGTTTTAGCCAACCTCCTCTGCTTGTAATGTACTCTGCTGAACAACAGACGAGGCAATGTTTGGAGTAGCTAGTCTCTGTATCACCCAACTTAATCATAACAGCTTTTGTGCATGGGGATAGGATTCTTTAACTACCTGGTGAGCTACCACTATTCTTTAGGACTAACCGTGAAACAGTTTTAACAAGCTAGATGATTCAGGATTCGAATGGGAAACTGGCTTTCAAAGATTGTGATAAGAGCTATGGAAAAGTAAAATTGTGTGACAGCAGATGGTCATGTGACAGGCACGTGGTTTAGTCAGAGCTTTCAGTACGTGTTTTAACAGAAGTTGAGATACACTAGACCTCAATTAGGGCATACAGTTACTACGTACTACTACGCGATCTACTACGTACTATATACCTCAATGATGAAAATTATTAGGCTATTAATGTTGAAGTGTAGGTTGTAAAGGTATCTAAATGTGTTTTTATATTGTTTCCAGGAGCAGCTTGGCGCGGCGTAGCGGGCGGGCCGCGCCATGGGTAACAAGTGCTGCAGCCGCCGCCACGACCCGGACAGACCATTGGGTAAGATATTGTTACAATTTCATATAAAAACAAAATCCCCAATTAATGTTGACAGCGTTAAATTTTCTATTGCCTAACTTTGCCCATATCTGGCTTTACTCAGTAAAACTGAATTTTAGCCCAAATAAACCCATCTTGGAAATCATCGAAATGTTTTTTTTTTTGAGTTACTAGTGAGCTACATATATGCTTCTTAATTTAGACGCGCTTACTCATTTTTTCCAATTTCACTCAACCCGTGATATAAAGCTTACAGATGATTTTGTCTGTATAGTGCCAATATTTTCGAAATAATTAAAATTGCTGTACATATGAATTGTGGGAAATTTTAATAAGTCCGTTTTTGTCATTTCGCTGCGAAAGTTTTAAAACAGAACAACACGGTCCCAGTTGATGTAATTTGTCTCGTATATTAAGTTAAATTGCTTATTTTGTATTGTCTAGTGTACCCACCTACATGATAAAAGTTTAAACTTATTCCGATACTATGTTTTAATGTTGCGGTTTGAGAAGTTGTTCAATAATGTCCATAAATACATTTCCACTGCCGCTAAATCCTTCTCATTTGTAACACCTGCATAATCCTCTTTAGAGAGCTCTATAGGATTAACTATGGGACACGGGACACGGGACACTACATACATATGTGGGGAGACTTGGAGGTACCATGCATGCTTCAATAAATAAGAAGGTACTTTAGGACCGCCATGAATATACGTGACGTCAATTTCTAATTTGATCATTTGTATAACATATTTACAACAGAATGACAGTTACAATATTAAGAGTATAAGGATATATAATAGATGCTAATTGACAGATTTTAGTAGTAGAAACCACATCCTTCAGATATAAGCGCAAAACTACATTCAAGCCAATTAATTAATTCAGGGCACGCTGCTTTTTGATCTCCAACTAAACAAACTTTGGTTTCTTTGTTTTAATTTTATTAGCAAGGTTCATTTTCGTGAAATATGGTTAAAGGGACAGATAAACCCAGTTTTAATAGCTTCCACTCGTTGGAGCTATGACCTAAAATATGAGCCTAAACATTATCAGTGGTAATTGATGTTCCTTCAGTTTTTTTTACTAAAAAGTACTTATTGTTATTAATAGGTGCGAGCTCAAACGTTAGTGCCATTAGTAAGAAATATATTATGTTATTATTTTCTTTATTGAATCCGTGTCGAAGCTTTTTTCATTTCCCGCTTTCTAAACCTTTTCGATCTTGAACAAATTTTTAACTGTTATAATGAATATTGATTGTGCATTAATACCTCAATCGTGTTGCTACTCGGTATTTGACGATTTCAAAACAATCCATGGAAGCGCGTTCCTTGAAGGAAACAATGGCCGAGATTTTCGCATGATGTTTGGACTCGGCCACTTAGCTTCAATTCGCATCCGTTACGGGCGTACTTACTTGAATACAAGTGAATTGAGGTTGTCTTCGTTATTTAGAATTACGATGAGGATAAATTACGTGCAAACGATATTATCGATAAATTTATTTTTATGTTATGTACAATTTTTGTGTTCCATTCAGCACTGTGCTGGGGAAATCTGCTTCCTTCTACTTAGATTATTTTGATTTTCAGTAGCAAAATTGATCGCAGTTTTCCTTAAAACCTCGACACATTAAAATTTCCAAAAAATATTCTATGTACAGTTTTGACCCCGTTAGAGTTTTATTATTAACTAGTGATCGCTTCGCTTCGGGAAAACTAAGCCTTATGGTCAAAAATTGTACCTACATTATTTTAAATTAATTCATACCTTTTTTGTTTATGGTTGAATTAAAATGAAAGGAAATCTAAATATTAAGTGACGCTTACTGAAATACATTAGTGAAAACCGTAACGAAATCAGATAAGCCGTTTCTGAGATTAGCGGGAAACAAACAAAAATTCTAACAACTATTGTTTTGTTTTCTGTTGCGTTAATAAAGACCCCTAATAATATATTTTCTTATATATCGTTCATGTACAGAAAGCGATCAGTTTTACTATATGTATCGTAGGCGGTTGCATTTCGCTTCTCTTTTGTTTGGTGTTATTAAATCCAAATCGCCGTCATATCTATATAACAAGCTGACTTGTACTGGAGATATCAACACCACGCTTCAAACAAGGGCCTCCAGCTATCAACTTGCATATCCTTCATATAGCACCGCGCCTTTCCGGGGCAGTTACAAGTATAGACCGCGACCAAGGGCTGGAACAACTTGCCTACGCCGCTCCGTAACCTGCAAATCGTACGTGTTTTTAAGGAAAAATATAAATTGAATCTAGTAAACTATCAGAAATCTCTTTAACTTCTCGCCCGATCTCTCTCTCTCGTTCTCTCTCTCCCACACACACACTCTTACACATACACACGCGCGCGCACACACAAAATCATTCGCATACATATTTATATGTACACACGCAACACCGACATAATTAGAGCATTGTAAATTATTAACCGCAAAAGCAATATACAATTTTATTCCACTTAAACTAATCATATGCCAACCACTTTTCACGAAATAAAATTAATATAAAACTCACCTGAATTGTATGGCTGTCCCTTATCATGGTTCACTAACCCCGCCACCAGCTGGCTCATTTTAATATTTTTTGAATATAAAAAATTGTTACTTGTTTCCATATATTTTTGAGTATACAACAGTATTTGTGTGTTTAGAAATAGTAATTAGATGTACTTCGAGGAGGGGCATATAGCGTAAGCGTTCTTTCAATGTTGCTTGCACCCACTAAATGAATTTAAATTCCACTTTTTTAAGTTTCTTTTTTCTTATCTTTCTTTTTTATTAAAATCTATATGTTATATCATGTTATATGGTTGCAGTATTCATGTTATTAAGCGAAATAAATGTTTTCTTTCTTTCTATATGTATAAATAGATAGATATAGAATATGCGTTGCGTAACAGGTGCGCGACATAAAAAAATCTATCTTGTTGTTTCTTTTGAGGGTGGTAATTATTGGTATTTTAGCGAACTTTTCCTCTGTACCGACATGGTATAACATAAAAACGATGCTTCATTGTACGGATTCAATGACCTGGTCTACATAGATTCGGCGCCGCCATCGATTCTGGTTCATCGATAAGTGTTCCGATTATGGGATGAATGGGCTCTTCGGAAAAGTTTTTCATTTGTTTGAGGGTTGTCTTTTTATAGATCATGTTTGTGTGTTTCTTGAAGATACGCTCTAAATGGATTTAGACAACTTTAAGGCATTTTGTTTTACTTATGAGCTCACGAGCACCGAGACACTGTATTATTTAAAATGCTTTTGTTATTGTTGTATTGGGCCTTTGTTTCGGTTTAGTAAAATTTACTCCTACTCACTAAAACCACCTCCGGAACAATCCGGTACATGCGGTGAGACTCTCAGAGCAAGATTAGCTGAGTGTGAGATAACAAAATTACTGTGCCCGTACCCTTGGCCTACATCGCTCTAAGTGTGTTCATTATCACAAGTAAAGTACATTTGGACTTTAATGATTTTTGCGGACGTCATTTGAGCATGCGTGCGATGGTATTTTGAAATGATGTCCATATTTTGGTTGTAAGGAACAACATTCGTACATAGAAATAGTAAGTAACGTTAATAGAAGACAAACTTAGAGATGGGCTGGCTACCAGCTGGTAAGTGGTCAACGCTGCGTATTGACTTTCATAACTCGAAAGGCATCGTCGACGCCTTAATCGAAACGTGTAAAAACATTTTATGTTCGATTTTATAAAGGAAGGTGGTACAGGTGGTGATGGTACACGCTTGTTGTCATATACGAGTATCGATAGGGTTAAAATAAAGTGATATATAGACTTATAACACTTCACACAGGGGACTTATCTAGCTTCTTCGGTTGCGTAGCAAAGTGCCCGGCGGCAGGGTAAATTTTCTAGGATTCAAGGGTATACGAAATCACTTTGCCTCCAAAGCATAGAGGTGTGTTTATTGGTCTATTCACAATGTAAAGTCTTCTATTGCCTATTTGATGTTTCCATCATCAGTTAAATATTCGATTCCAGTTACTAAAAGTTGTTATATTTATAATTCGCAAAGAATCTACGAGACCAGATTTAATAGGGATGGAAATCTTGTTTTCTGATCTGCCATATATGTAAGCAAAGTGTCAGAAGTATGTTTGTGCTTCCAATTTTCTCAACAACTGCGCAACTGAAAATGCAGATAAAAACGTAGTAAATACCCTCGGGTAGGTCCGATGCGGTTATATCAGTAATATGTATACAGATATCACTAATAGATCGGAGTTAAAACTGTGTACTTTGTATAGTGCAACATTTTAATAAATTGCTCCCAACACTCTCGGTTTGCTTTGTCCGATTATAGTCGTGGTTGTGTATAGAGAGATTCGTGTCTGTCAAGAGACACACACCACGTACTCCGAATTTATTTTCATTTCTCTTTCTAGTATACCCAGCATACAAGAAGAACGAAGCCGGCTTCACGGCATGCCCTTCGTTGGAGACACGATATACCGGCGAACCCAATAACCGCGCGGTGTCCCGCCGTCCGGCTGACATAGTGCGCACCAGGAATCCAGGGACATGTGAGTACTTCTGTTATATTCTTTCAGCTCATGTGATATTATAAACGAGTTCAAAGTCAACACGTATCTCGTTCCGTGGGCGTCCGACGGTAATATACCGTTATATCGTTATTTATGGTAGGTATACTCGTATTCCAGAGTATATGACAACTTTAAATTGCTCGATGTTAATTTATGTGACTATATGACTTGTACTTCTGTCGGTAATAATCCTGTTTTAGAACGAAGTGCCCAGGATTGGATTTCTGAGCGAATTAGTTATGTAAGTGTTTGATCTCAGGTGTTGCTTTTTTGGTGCGTCTCTTTGTTGTATGTCCGAGGCATCCGCAATAGTCCGTATTTTCAAATCCATAATACAATTCTTGTACGGAGGTTTGAGTTTAATTTAACAATTATATTTAAACCAATGATAAGTCAGTACTTGGATGCAATTCCTCATGATGGTAAGCAGAGATCTAGTCCAGAGTGGGAAAGGGCATAAAGTAATTCAAGTCTTCTTCATTCTTGTCTTAAAGAACACTAAAGTTTTTGAAATGAGGTTTATCATGGAAGATAAGAAACGGCGAAAGAAGTGCCTCGACATATGTTTTAGAACATTGATTGCTAGTAATATAGATTGATTGATTGATAGTAATATTAGCTGACGGATCAGAACTGGTTAATTCCGTTTTTTTTTCATTAATAAATAACTAAAGTAAAATTGTTAAACATATGGAATAAATTCAAAAATTTCAGGCATATCAAACGGCGGACGCCGTGTAGTGAAAGCGCTATGTGCGTACACAGCGCGCGCGGAGTCGGACATTTCGTTCCGCAAGGGGGATCGTATGGAGGTGCTCTCGGACGCGGAGCCCGACTGGTGGCGGGTGCTGCATCTCACCACGCGACGCGAGGGACTGGTGCCTGCCAACTTTGTCGCTGAAGAGAGCTCGGTCGAATGCGAGGAGTGAGTACAACGTTATGATTTCACGTCACATACATACATTCTTATGCAGGCAGATTATTACAAATTAGACGGTTACTTGAAGGGCAAGATTGCTTGGACATAAGTTTAATATATAGCCATAGTAAGTGCTTTCTGAAACAAGGAATTTGGTTGGTGGGATGTGTTTTGAGTAGGAAAACCAACCTTTGGTAGTATCTTGCCGTTTCTTCTTCCGGGATGGTATGGCTTCTACTCATGGTAGGGATTTGTTGAAACGATGACGAAGTGTGACTTACGAAAATGTTTGTAAAAACCAATATCAGATAAATTTTATTTCATTCATTTCATTTTAGAGCTCATGAGCCGTGGTATAAAAGATACTTCATTGGGTTTCCGGGTATATTTCGGATCTTTGTATGTTCGCGTTATCTGTTTATCATACCACCAGCAACACAGCGAGGTATAGTCCTCTAGACCTACTAAACTACGCTCTAGACAATGTGCCAATGAGAACATATTCATGTATTAAAAACGGTGTGACAAAAGTCGACAAGTATTGATATTTTCAGGTGCAAAATTTTATTCGTAAATGTATAACATAATGTACGTAACTCGTTCACAAATCAAACAATCCGTACCGATCACTTATTTTGAACTCTTTTTATAATATAACCTTTTATTGATTATGTTTGAGAAGAACGGCTTCAAATAATGAGCTCACATATAAATCCATTATATTATTTTTGAAAGTGTATGTTTTTGGTGCCGTTATACGAGTCATATGTTCATACGAGTCTTTTGAATCAAACGGGTTCCACTTTATAGCAACTGCAATTTTATCAATATATTTAAATAAATCAGTCTGATATAAATATTGGCTATTTAAGACATGTTTAAAACATGACGAGGTTACTTCAAATTTTGTAAACGGTGAACTAAAGTTGAAAGATTCATATTTTTTTTCTTAGATATTATATTGTATTATTCTTAATTCAAGGGGAATATTACTACTGAACTCTTCTATGGGAAGGTCACGACAGCATCTTCATAGAACACTTAATCCTGCCGAGTGAGTGGACGTGATTCGTAAAATGCTTCGGGTTTCCCTTAATATTGTGGTATCTAATATTCAAGAAAATTTGTGTATATGTAGATTGTTTTGTTATTTCCATGTTATGTTAGTGTACAGTATCCATAACTCCCAAAAAACTGTATTCTATAACCCCTTTTTAAAAGTTTAGCACTTGTGTTACAAAATTATGTTAATGATATCGTCATTTGATACTGGTTTAGTAATGTTATTTGGAGAACAAATTGTCACCTAATCAATTCATTATCCCACCGTATACATGTCGTTAGAGATGTGAAAATTCAAAAATATCTAAATGGATAGTGTAACAGAAGTCATCGAATTGTATAGTATATTAACTTTATGATTATTATTATATACTATATACTATTTATTTATACTTTATGATTATATTATGTATCTAAGATTTATGTCATTCCCATCAAATTTGAGGTTGTCGAATTTCGTTATCGCTAAAATTACAAAACCAGCCAATCAGTTGACTCACTTGCGCTGAACGCTCCCTTTATTATGCAACTAAAATCTCTCGACAAATATCTTGTTAGTGCATAATTAACAAATGGAATTTTTCGTTTTAACAACGTTAATTAATAAACCTTTAATAATTGTATATAAAGTTCCAATTGTAAATTGTAATAAAACAATAATTAAAATGACCTTCCACTGCTGACGTTATTGCTGTAATAAAACTAATCCCATTGTTTTATTTAATGCAGTTTATTGGTATAAAAATATTACTAGCGTGCAAAATGTAATTTTCGTATGTTATTGAGTTATTGACGGTCGTCTATAAGCTGTATGTTATAAAGGCACTAATACTGGTTACTGTAGAAGTGGGATCTCGCCACTGAACTCATCGCAAGTGGTCACTGCCGTCCATAGACAAATTCCGAATTCATCATCGACGCGTCACCTGCCAAGAAGTAGTTCCTTATGAAACGACGGGTTTTGTAATTGATCTTGATCTTATTTTAAAGCTATTTAGGCATAATTTTGCGGGGTTGCAAATCGTAACATTTCATATGGGTGACGGTCCAATCCCACAAACTTCCGCGCCGTCTAACCCTGATCAATGTCTTCTAAAGATGAGTTTCACGTTCCAGCTGGTTCTTCCCGCACGTATCACGGAAGGAAGCCGACAAGCTGCTGCTGGCCGAGAGCAACCCGCGAGGAACTTTCCTCGTCAGACCAGCGGAGCACAACCCTCATGGGTTCAGTCTCAGCGTTAAGGACTGGGAGGAGGGCAGAGGATATCATGTCAAACACTACAAGATCAAACCGCTCGATAACGGAGGGTTTTACATCGCTACCAATCAGACCTTCCCCAGTTTGCCGGCTCTGGTCATGTCCTACACGAGTAAGTTTAGTTTTAACTCGATAGGTACTCACGATTGTTGTATTTTATATCGATATTTTTAACGAGGCTCACTGTGACAATCTTTCATGTTATGTACGTCAAAATATCGGTATACTATAATATAAAATCGAATAAAAATGTGTAATGCCTAAAATAATATAAGTTTCATTTTGCGTTATTTTTATAAAATAATACTAACTGTCCTAGCGCCCTTTCATATAACATAATTTTCATATTAATTTGGGAACTGGAACACAACCTTGTTAATCGAAACCTATAGATGTGAATCTTCAATCAGTCTATCCATTCGAAATTCGATCACTAACAGATATACCGACTGTTATATTATATGTAAATTTAGAATAACTCTAAATCTACATATTTATTGCCTGGATGAAAATAAATACAATTGTTTTTGAGATTATCGCATTATATACTCAAGTTGAATTAAAAATGGTTTGAATAGAGCTGACGTTTTTATATAAATAATCGCTAGATTATTATTGAAATTTTATGTACGTAGAGGTCAAGGATTTTTTAACAGGTACAATGTATGTAAAGGGTTTTACGATAACGAAGAATGTTCGAGACATAATAACCTCTCGCGTGCTACAAATCTGGTAGACCCTCACGCAATAGTTAGTGCAACGACCCGAGTTTTGCTCATGTAATCGTAACGGTTAAATAAGTAAAATTTATTGAGCGTTTATTTCTGATTGTCTATTATATTTCCTAGACTTCCCTCAGGTGTCGACATCCAACTAAACAACTAATAATTAAATAATGTTTTATTTTTCCTACAATTTTAATATTTATAACACTAAATCTCGTCATTAGATACCAAACAAAACGAAACGAAATAAAAATATGAGAAAATCCGTCGACAAAAAGATCAGAAAATGGTAGTGAACTGTTCGGTCTTTGCCTATTTATATATAGATTGTACGCGTAAAGACAGGGCATGTTCGTAGCGATCGATATATTTAATGTAACACCAATATATATAATATTTTCAACAATAAAAGAAATGGACACTGTAATATAAAATGTATATATTTACAGAAAACGCACTCGGTCTATGCCACGTGTTGGCGCGCGCGTGTCCCAAGCCGGAGCCTCAGATGTGGGATCTGGGCCCCGAGCTACGCGACAAGTGGGAGATCCCGCGCAGTCAGATCCAGCTGCTCAAGAAGCTGGGCCAGGGGAACTTCGGCGAGGTATACTACGGCAAGTGGTGCAACAGCATCGAGGTAAGTCGCTCATGATTACTTCCAAACGGACTACTTCATCGAAGTAAGTCAGTCAGAACTGCACACACTACTCTCTGATAACCAGTCACTAACGCCACTAGTCACTATCACTTTTTATACCCGTCACCGATACAGTTTAACTGTAACGGGTACTCACGATTTTTATGTCAACACAAAAGTACAGTCAATAAAATAAAATATTGCCTCCATGTCTGTTCTCTGTCACCTTCTGTCTTCTTGTCGTTTAAGTCCTAGTTCGTTCCAATGTAATTCTCTACCGTCTATCGTATTAAAAAAAGCCATACACTCATAGCCCCTACTCTAAGAATTCCTGAGTCGGAATTGACATGGACAACACCTAAAGACAAGAACACAAACATCCAGACTGAGGAAAGAAATTTTAATTCATCATAGAAATTTTTGCCTCGCTGGAAATCGAAACCAAGGCCTTTCGAACGGTAGTCATAACTGTACCCATTGTGCCGTACGGGTCGTTAATTCGATTATTACAACTTTATCTACGATCCTATAGTAACACAAGACATGTCATTTACAAGCATATTTGCCTAGTGTAGAACTTTCTTCTTTTTATATTATAATAAAAACAATAAACGTTTTCATATGTAAATACTATTTTTATGAATGTGATTATAATATACAACCGAATTTTCTAAAAACGTAATTAAATTAGAAAACTTAAATTGCAGGTCGCCGTAAAAACACTGCGAGAGGGTACGATGTCAACGCAAGCGTTCTTACAAGAGGCAGCGATCATGAAAAAGTTTAGGCACAAACGACTGGTGGCTCTGTACGCGGTCTGTTCCCAGCAGGAGCCGGTGTACATCGTCCAAGAGTACATGAGCAAGGGATCGTTGCTAGAATTCCTCAGGAACGGCGAAGGGAAATTGCTACATTTCGAGGATCTCGTTTACATCGCAGCGCAAGTAGCTTCAGGAATGGAATACCTGGAATCGAAGTTACTAATACACCGAGACTTAGCGGCGAGAAATGTGCTAATAGGTGAAAATAACGTAGCAAAAATATGCGACTTCGGTCTCGCGAGGGTCATCGAGGACAATGAATACTGTCCAAAGCAAGGATCCCGGTTTCCGGTGAAATGGACAGCACCCGAAGCTATTATCTATGGTCGATTCAGTATAAAAAGCGACGTTTGGTCTTATGGGATATTGTTAATGGAACTCTTCACGTACGGACAGGTCCCGTATCCAGGTCTGCACGGTAAGGAAGTGATCGAGCAGGTGGAGAAGGGTTACCGAATGCCGAAGCCGGTGGGGCACTATCTCCCGGACGACATTTATAGACTGATGCTTCAATGTTGGGACGCCGTCCCGGAAAAACGACCCACATTTGAATTCTTGAACCACTATTTCGAATCCTTCACAGTGACCAGTGAAATACCGTACAGAGAGGTGCAAGACTAGTGCTGTGATATAGTGAAATAGTTTTTTCTACTGGCTACACTGACTTGACTGTGTTGCAACTTTTTGTTGAGTGATAATGTTCTGATGCGGCAAAGGTGATGTTTGATACAGCCAGCATATCAAACACGTGTAATTATTGCAAATAATATAAATTGCTGGTGATATTTAAAAATTGTGTATAAAGTTCAGTAACAATGTAACTGAATTACTAAAGTTTTAATGGACTTTAAAAAAAGTATTGTTAAATGTAACTTGTTTACAACATAAACTTTTCATTGTTATCTCGCTATAAATGATCGCATACATTGTTAAAAGTAATCTGATCAAATAATGGTTACAGATTGTATTACCGGCATATTATTGCGTTGTGCTTTCATTAATGTCGCGTCAACAAAAAGTTGTGATATTAACTTTTAATATAAATATTGAATGAAAAGAAAAGCTTAAAGAAAGCCGCTCTGTAAAGGACGATTACGAACGATAGAGCCAAGTGTGAAATGTAACAGAATTATGTTGGGTCGTTTTAGCGATTAATTGAAATTTTGATACACGGTTTTTGTACGTACAAATCTAGAATCGGAAATCATGGAATTAAGGAAAATTTTTGACGATTGTCTAGTGGTTTCCTCTAATAGATTCGTTCATACATACCAAATCAAAACTTTAAGGTTTTAGTATTTATCTACTAAAAACGTTGAGAATATAATACAGGAACATGAGCTTCTCAGTTTAATTGGTCATTTGGCTATCTGATTTGTGTTTAGTAGAAATTAGATGTACAATGGATTGCCTATTGGGTGGCATATTGGAAATTTTTGTGAGACACAGTTTGCGTTGCGGTTGATCGTAATCAATGGACGGACGCCAATTACTTAGTAATAAAATAAACCGGGAAAAAACGCATTTATGCTTATTCCTGAAGTGACATGACAGGATCGAAGTTTATTACCGTAGCGTGGGTTGCTCAGGTATTTCAATTTCAAATTAGGAGGCTAACTTCTATGATATGAATGGCGCGAACTATACGCATATACTAAATTGTTATACTTAAGCGACTGTTTGTAGTCTCGCAAGCACTACTAATTCATTTTTATTAGCAACGGTAGCTGTTAAGCACGCGTAAAATATATTGTACAAACAGTTCACTACGAGTTAAATAATAATATTTAAAGTCAAGAATCGAATACGATATTTTCATATTCTAAAATGATATGTGATATTTTTTCAACATTTGAGGCCCAAATTAAGATATTACGATAATTTTTTTTTCTTCGGACGAATAAAATATTTAGGCTTTCAGTATCACGAATAAAACAATTCTGACGCTTCTGAAATATAATATTAAAATTAAAATTGATTTTGATACTTTTTACAAGAAGATACTACGCGAAGTCATTTGCAATATTAAAAGGAAAACACTTCAATAAAATAATAGATCTTGAAGTTTAGACCAAAAAGTACTGTACAATTTTTACTCCTCAGTATTGTATGCAACGGTTGCATAATTAATATTTTGTTGTTATTCAAAACAGCAATCGAACATCAGTTACAATTAACATAACACTATTATGTACATTCAAAGCATGAATAAGTTGACAAATCAATATATATAAACAAATTTTGTAGCATCTCAATATTGAAGTCTGCATGATTGATACAATGAATCGATAGTTATTCCACATGGAAAATATTGAATAAAAAATGTTTTTTTTATGTAACTAGTCCACAAACGAACAGACTAGTCACCCGACGGTGCATGGTGATCGTCGCCCATAGACCTCAGTAACACCAAAGCTATCGCCGAAGTGTTGCCAACCGAAAAGGAAGCGGAAGACCCACATTGCTAAGTTACATTTATATACAATATTTATAAAGCAACAGTTACAGACTATTGGTCTGAATCTTTCACTTTAACATTTCAAATTTATGTGCATATTAATGAATTATCGCTTGGCTCGGTTAAGGAAAACATTTGAACGAAATATACAAATATTTCGTATCACCGTTCTCAATGTTGTGTGAAGTAGAACAGCTACTCATAAAACTTGCCGCATATCAACTTTTTTACGCCGTGTGTATACAGTTACATACCTTTCTAACTATTTATAATACAGCCCATTATATGAAAAATAAAGTAGACAGCGAAAGCTTTATGCTGGGAGAGTAAAATCTAGATTTGTATTTTTTCCTATTGCGAATGGGCCCCATATTCGGCTTAAAGTTACTTGCCTAATTCTAAACACTATTCCCAGTATTATCAAAACGATTAAATAATTGATTGGATATGTTGTGTAATGTAGTAAGTAAATCCAGCCATGCTTTTGGATGTCCAAATTCGTACTTTCTATGTTGGTATTGTGGTGGTAATATACATATCTAATTTTTTCCCTTCTGTATTTAAAAAGTTACGATTTCCAAACAGAATATTGTAAGTTTCTTATTATTTTGATCTCAATTCGTAAGGTACGTTTAAGATTTAACATTGGTTTCGTTTGCATACAAAATGACTACTCATCGATCATTCTGCTTTGTTTCAGTTAGAAAAGTTGCGTTTCAAAACTGCTATAGTTACACAATATCTTGAACACTGCTGCGCTACTAGAAAGCATTAATGTACAGAACAGCTAAATTAATATTTTAAATAATTCAAACCGCCTGATAATGCGTCCAATTTTAACTTAACCTGTTTTCAAAACGTTTTGCTTCTTACTATGATGCATATTGCTATGTTAATAAAAAATTATAAATCGTGTTGCGACGCTATAAAGTGCCACGCCAGCTGTGCAGGTTCCATAGACAAAGATCCATAGACACCATGGTTTCTAGTATTCAGTTGCGGTAACTGGACTGCATTCCTAGTTGCCAGCTCTATCACGAAATCGAAACTATAATGTATAACTTCAGTTCACAGTTGCCAGCGCTTTGGCTGTGGACAAGTTTGCGCGGTTTCTTAAATGTATAATCCGTGACAAAATGGCGTCCTACCTGGATAATTGTTATTGTTGAAATGCTATCAATCAGTCGTTAGAGCTTTACAGACGAGATTTATATACACGCGACCTTGACAGGCGCCATATTAAATTAATTTTATTTTCGGAATATTATTTAATACCGATGTTCAAAACTAACTCTAAATTTCACATTGTTCAGTATTGAACATATTTACATATTTAATTATATTTCATGCGATTTATCACAATAATGATTTTAAAAAGCAAATATGTTTGTAATTTGTTAAGGCTCCTTTGCAGTGTCTTGTACTTTATAGATACATACATACATTCAACCACATGGAATTTTGATTTTCCCTATCAAAATGATTCATAAAGCATTTGATGTAATTCAATATTAACCGTTTAATAATATTGTATTTTACGATATAAATTCTAACGCGTAATAATTTAACGTGAATTAAATTGTTAATTATCAGCTGTTCCCACTAAACATTTGCAAGGGGGCCAATTATCAACACTCAACGACAAATACCTAGCTTTAGGACCATATACCAAAGAGTTATTGTAAAATAAAAGCGGAAGATAGTTTAAGAGGGGCGTATTTAATTTCTAGTGTAATTAGACCTTGTGACCTGTTAATTTGACCAATAATCCCATGTTCACTAGTATTGTACGATTTATATTGTATTGTAAATACATTGCGATGTGATAAGTGTGGGGAAATGTTTCAATTGTATTATAGTTTTATCATAATATTTTCTAATTGTGACTTATATAATGATTGGGACGACGATAACAATTGGTAAATCCGAGTGGGGTTATTTTAAATAATTTTATTTGGATTGGAGAGTAATTTTGATTAGTTTTTATCGGCCGCGCATGTAACATTACGACTGCGTCTTAATTCTTGGTATTAATTGGAATATTTCAATTCTCAAAAGTCATTTGTACTACCTTACGAAACTAAGGTAACTAACTAAAGTAGCTAACTGTATTTATTGTTCGCTATTTAAGTACATCAAACGTCGTTTTTTCACATACTTATCACATTGAAAAACTTTTGAAATTACCTTCGATTAATACCGACTGATCAAATATTACAGAAATATACAATCTTCTTTCGTCGCTACGAAAAGTACTCTATGCTTCAATTCACTTGTTCATCTTCATCGTCTCATAGTAAATGTATTAAAATGAATGGAAAATAGTGTCTTAATAACATTCCAAGTATTCAAACACTAAATTTGGACACTTTTGTATGAAAATGATTAGATTTGTAAGATTTTGTACATACAATGAAATAAATGTCATTCATATAAAATGTATTTTATTTAATATCAATACAATATATTGTTTGAGATATTTACAAATCATTTTGAGTAATTGATACTACCTATATAAATTATATAAATACTTATTCTATTGTTTACTATAATCTATTAAACACTTCTATTAAACACAACTAAATATTATCAAATAAGAATACATAACAAAAGGGTATGTAATCCATTTTTTTTAATTAATTAAAACAAACGAATTAACAGTAAAAAGGATTACAAAAGTAATAATAATAACATTTAATGTCTTGAAATATTTTGTTTATAGAATTCTTCACCTAAATTTATACACAACGTTTCAGATTATTCTAGATTTTATACAGGAGAAATACTAATTGATTAAATACTAATTAATCAATAGTAAAAAAACAAGACATACACAAAAACATTTTGTGACTATATTGCCGAGCGGTATGTAAAAGTAAATACAAATTAGGTACATTCAAATTATCTATTTGTGACGTAATCAGTCACGGAAAGAAAATGACAACTATCTATCATAACATGTCACAAACATGGTGTATCAAAATTGTATCATGGTGACAAAGTATCCAGTACAAAGTACAATGTAGGTACTAGCACTAACATTTTACACCGTCAAACATTTCTTACAATACAATGAATGGCAGTGTTAAATTAGATACGATTATGTACGTGGATTCTAAAACTGCTCTTAGTATTTGTTTGGCACATTCTGCAATAGAAGTTGCATGATGTCAACAACAATTAACGGAAGTGTTATAGCGACATGCCTTGCACACTGTTTAACATAATTTTAATAAAAATGATTTGTACTGTAAACACAGTGATACTTTAAACATAAAAAATATCAAACTCCATCCATTAATTGTTTAGTACTTTACCGTTATGCACATACATATATATCATATTACATTACACAACGAGTTACATGATGTCAATAACAACTATGAACTAAAACCGCATGTATGCAGAAAATGACTATATTTATTAACTTGCAATGTAATGGTTACCTATAAGAAATTTCTTTGTTAATCTACGGTATAGATTGCCCACCATTCTTGCAAAAAAAATATTTTATTACATGTAACAGAATCATTGAAATTTAACGTAATTGTTTCACTTTTAATTTCTATGTATTCAACGAAACAGACTTAAAAGGAAATATCATCACTATTTTACATATCCACGGTATTATGAAAAATTGAACACAAAATATACATATATACCAATTCTCTGGATATGATACAAATAATTAAATCTCCCGAACTTTCAAGTAGAATTAATAGGAACCTTTAGTTGTAAATTAAGAGAATTTTCATCATTATCATCATCATTACAGCCCATTATTGTCCCACTACTGGGTTCAAGTCACTTCTCACAATGGCCCTCTCAAGTGTTCAGGTCTTCTCACGGTGTTTTCCTTCACCGAAGAAACTGATTTATATTTTTTTGTGTGGTACGTACCGGAATCCATAAATATACTTAAATAAATGGCTTTATTTTGGCTGAGTAACGATTCCAAATTTCTGCATAATGGTAAAATTGGTGAATTACATTATTTTAAAAGTAAGTACAGGAGCTTGAATCTAAATATATTGAAAAAGTGGCAAAAGTTTTGTTGAAAAGCTAAAGATACAAGTTTAATAAAATATATTTAAAAATAATCGTTTTATTACTATATTTCTGACACTTACGAAAAAATTTTTTTCGTCAGTCGCAAAAATGGTGGCGACATTAAGGATACATGAGAAAAACTATTACTATAGTATAATTTTTTTCTCCGTGCAGTTTGGGTCATAATATAGATGTAGATGAGCCATGAGATGATGGGCTAGGACGGTGAGCATGTTGCGCGGGCGCAACGCCATTATCGATAAAAACAAATGAGTCATCGAAGGCAGGTGCACGGCGGCGGTGCACTTTTAAAATTGCAGACGTTGAAGTGTTACTGCATGTAGCAATTTCGAACGTTTCGCAAAAAAACTGGGAAGATTGTGTGAAGCACGTAGAAAAACTCCAAGATGAAGACTTGAAGAAATCTCATCTGGCAGAAGAATTCGTAATTCATGTGGATGACGATGACTCTGGTGACTCTGATGTACGAGGGGTGATCCAAAAGTAATGATAATCAGTAATAAACACAATGAATATGGTAATAAAAAAAAAAATTTTTCGACATAGTCTCCTAACAAGTCTATACATTTAGTCCATCTCTTTTCTAAACCTAGAATTCCCTTAGAAAAAAACTCTTGATCTTGACCCTCAAAAAATTCCTCAACGGCGGCCATCACGTCGCTATCGTCGTCAAATTTCTTGCCCCGGATGTGTTCCTTGAGCCGAGGAAAGAGAAAGAAGTCACTAGGGGCTAGGTCCGGCGAATAGGTGGGGGTGTTCCTCCAATTCAAAGCCCGCTTCTTGAATAGCAGCCATGGCAACTGAAGCTTTGTGAGCCGGCGCGTTGTCTTGGTGAAACAGCACTCCAGCCCATAGTTTGCCGCGCCTTTTCTCTTTAATAGCATCCCGCAATCTTCTTATTTGTTTTGCATAGTAGGAGCCCGTAATAGTGGCTCTCTTTTCCAAATTGTCCACCATAATAATTCGTTTAGCGTCCCAAAAAACGGACGCCATAACCATCCCTGCTGAGCTTGACACTTTGAATTTCTTCGGCGTCGGTTCGTCGGCCTATTTCCATGTCATTGATTGTTGTTTGGTTTCGGGATCAAAGTGGTGGATCCAGGTCTCGTCCATGGTCACAAAACGTGTCAAAAAATTCTCCTTGTCCGCTTGGAACTTTACGAGATTTGCTTTCGAAGTGTCGACTCATTTCTGCTTTTGTTCGTCGGTTAACATTCTCGGCACCCAACGCGCGGAGACTGTTCTCATATGCAATTCGTTCGCAATGATTCGTTGAATATTTCCATATGAGAATCCTGTGACCTCAGCTACATGCCTGATAGTCAGTGTTCTATCGGCCAATCGAATTTCTTCAACTTTTTTCACGTTTTCTTCAGTGAGGGACGTGGATGGCCGTCCTTCCCGATGTTCGTCTTCTGTCGATGTTCTTCCCAGCTTAAACTCCTTGACCCAGCGTGCAACTGTGGAATATGGAGGGAAAGAGTCCCCTAATGTTTCTACTAAGTCGCTGTGTATGTCTTTGGTAGACATTTTTTTCAGGCAGAGGTATTTAATGACAGCTCTGATTTAATTTTTTTCCATTTTGAAGTTCACTCCCCAGAATTTCGTATTCAAATGAATATAACTCTCGGGAATCATGACCTATTTAAATGATTTTTTTGTACCTGACCTAATGGATACATAAGTGATTAGAGGACAATTAATTATTATTATTCTGTGCACTGGAAATAACCGATTATCATTACTTTTGGATCACCCCTCGTACAATTTTAGTGTAAATACTTTTAGATTTAATTTTAGATATAAGTTATTATCATTATTATCTTTTTTGCTGTTTATATTCATATTTATTTTTAATATAACTTGTTACATTCTAAACTTTTGTACTTATAAATTTTTATACATACATACCAAATTAATAATTTATTTTAAATCATTATAATTTTTATTTCAATAAATACGTTGTTTTATCTATTTTTCTTTCATTTTTATCACAATCTCACATAATGACAAAACTAAATACACTATCCATAACGCTTATCCACAACAATAATGCGCGTCACTATGCCCGCCCATAAGGCCCGTGAGTGGGAGAGAGAGCAAAACACTCGCTTCACCGCTCCGACGTTTTATGACGCAAACTGCACGGAGAAAAAAATTATACAATAGGGGCCTATATTAACGCAATAGCAACCAAAACAATAGTTGTTACAATTTGTCTCCGTTTGTCTGTGCGTTTGTTCACGCTAATCTCAAAAACGGCTTATCCGATTTCGTTACGGTTTTCGCTAATATCTTGCAGTAAGCGTCACTTAATATTTAAAGTTCATTTCATTGCAATCCGTTCATAAATAAAAATGTTATAAATTAACATATTTCTAATTCATAGAACGAGAAAACCCCCGTTCCAAAACAATGCAGGTAGTATTACTAAGCATTAGGCGTAGTTCTTCTAAATCGAAGCAAGAGCTGTTTGGTAGTTAATAATAAAACTGCAGCGGGCTCAAATCTGTACATAGAATATTTTTTTGATAATTTTAATATCCGTACACTTTCTTGTCGATACAGAGGTCAAAATATATTTTATTAAGATTTTTGTCTGCTGTACGGTAATATCGGGTAATGAGAGCCAGTGGGAAATGGCAGTCATCGAAATATCTTCAAAACCACTATAAAATACGGTAAAATAAACGGTAAGTGTCACATTTATTAATATATTTACTTATAAGATCTATGGACATTTATTCGGTCATTATAAAGTACGATTTGAAACCTAAATCATTTAAATAACTAATATGTATTATTTTTTTCTCACTATATTGTAGTCATTGGTAATGGGAGTCGATTGACCACCATTGTTCGCAAGTGTTCACAATTACCCACAATGGAAATATGCCTCTAGATTTAAATACCTAAATAATTTATGCTGTTTTTATTTCTAGATGCCAAAAGCATAGGGAAGGACTGCCAAAAAGTCTTCCTGGTCTTATACCACATTAAAAAAAGCAATGAAGCTTTTTGAATACCTAATTTACAAAAGTGGTTTGCTAAATAAATCAACTCGGGACCACATCTTGATCGACACACTGTCTTCAGTTCTATAAACAAATTTGAATTGGCCAGCTTGGTGAAAAATATGGCCAATTTTTTCTATGGATGTACAGCGAATCAGATTAGAAAAATAGCATTTGAATATGCTAAAAACATGAATTTTAATAAGTTTTCAAATATGGCTGGCCAGTCATGGTTGCAAGGTTACAAGGATTTATGACGAGATATGATACATGTGTCAGAAAACCAGAAGCAAATAGCATAAATCGAATTACAGCACATAATAAGACTGATGTGCAGCTGTTTTATAGCTTACTGGGAGAACTAATAGCTAAACATAAGTTTGTCCCAAAAGCATTTATAATTGTGACGCAACTGGGATTCCTGCAGCACAGCCCCCAGAAAAATCCTAGCCATAAAAGGGCAGAGACGAGTGGGTTCAATTACAAGTTGGGAGTGAAGGAAAACATTACTTTGGTGTGTGCTATGAACGGTGCCGGTGGATTCATCCCATCATTGTTCATTTTTCCTCGGAAAAGATTGACTCCGCTTCTTGAAAAACATGGGCCAGTAGGAGAAGCTGTTATAAACGTTCAGATAATGGTTGGATCAACAAGCTTCTCTTTCTTGAATGGCTCTCGCACTTCAAGCACCATGCTAAGCTATCTGAAGATGAACCAGTTTTGCTGATACTGGACAATCATGCTAGCCATATTTCGCTTCCTGTCTAATAATTTTGCAAGCTCAACCACATCCATATGCTTTCTTTACCCCCACACACCCACACACGTCTCATAAAATCCAGCCCTTTGACATTTCCTTCTTTGAACCACTTATAGCAGCGTATAAAAAAGAATGTGACCTATTTATAAAAAGCTACCTCGCAGAAAAGATTACTCCTTGCGAAGTAGCACCCTTGTTGAGGAAACCCTTTAATAATGTTGCGTGTAAGGGAGAATAATGTTGCATGTATAGAAGTATATACCATCATACATTGTGTTTGCGGATTGTTGCAAAGTAAATTAATACTAATTTAATAACAATGAATTTCGGCAAAGTAACGCCTGATACTATCAACTATAGAATTTGTCTGTTTGGAAGGTGAGGAAGACGACAAACGTAAACTGTAAACACGTACCTCGGCACAATAAAAATAATTAAATCCAATTTCATCTTTCATTTTACAAATTAAATTGAAAAGCCGAATCAACTCCAACAAATAGATGTACCTCACTGCAACAAATAGATGGTTATATCTGCGATTATTGCCTTTGAGTCTATGACCCTCATTGCCCGCAGGGTAGCCACAATTACCCTCACCTCGGTACATTGGAAGTCAAATCTGTTTTTTTTTTAAACTGTTTTTCTAACCAGTCAAAAACGATGTAAAATGCTATAAGTGCAATCAATTACATCTCAATCATATCGGAACATTGATTGAATCCAGAAACAGTATAATCATATTCTTACCATACTTATTGGTACTAAAAGGCTAAGAAGACGAATGCATCTCGGTAACGCATTGATACCCGATAATATATTTTTTTTTCACTAAATACATATAACGAATATTATATACTACTTGTTAATTGAACAGGAATAATTTAATTGTCTTATTTAATGTCAGTAACTTGTTTGACAAAAGTATAACATAGTTTGTTTATGGTTTGTTATACTTTATGACTATTATAAGAGATAACACTGATTATTTGGTAACAAAACAATGAAAAAAATTGTTTACATCTGTTAATTTACATTGATGTACCTACACACATTAAAATGTAAGAATTTAATATTCTGTGATTTAATAGTATTGTAGTTTGTGACATCTATGTTAAAACTATCTTAAATTGGTACTACCTTACCCATTCACTGGTCTAAATTTACTGAATAGTCTTTAAACAGTATCTGCATACATTTTGGTCTTCATCTTCAAGTAGCGATACTCAGAATGGTACATGTTTTGTATAAAGCCCCAACAATGTTGGAGAGGCTTTGGTACATATCCACGGTGGGTCTTGCTATAGTGATTCAGGTAAATAGCTAACATTACTAGCATACCAGACCAGGCATATCTGGAAATAAATTACCATTATATAACAGTAAAGAATTAAAGTGTTAATAATAAATATTCTTAACTATATAGCATATTCAGATTCCCAAATTACTGAATTACTCTCCACTATTTTTAACACACAATATTATTATAACACAATTTTTCCAACATTCCTAATAAAATTGTAGTTACAAGTTTAAGTCACTGGGCATTGAGCAGTTTAAAATTATATTCAGTAATGTCTTTAAGATTAATAGCAGTACCTGTCTGTCGGTTATATTTGGATCAGACCAGTAATTTAGTTCTCATAGTCTTAGTGTCTGTGTGAAATAGTGCAATTCAATCTAATTTGTATACTTTCTCTTGGTACTTAACTTTATAAATAATCTAATAACAATATAAAAGTTAATTGAAAACCTTTTTTTTCTTTAAGATAAAGCTAAAGTTTATACAGCATTACATATATTGTATTGTTTTCAATATTAATCCAAATGGTTATCAATACAAAAAAAGGTTTGAAAATTAAATACTCTACATACTTCTACACTCAGATATCACTGTTAAGGCAAATGGGTATGTCTCTTAACAGCCTAAATTCTTCTCTTGAACAATTAAGTTCTCCTTTGGATCTTGACTTTCACTTGTGGAAGACTAGTTTATAAATAACCTAGTCAAATTCTGAGATAGAGGGCGATAAGGAAGGCCATAAGTAGACTTTATAGTATGCAATTGGTAAGCATATACTCACTGGAAGACAAATGGTTTACTGAAGAGCAAGAAGGAGACCGCTATGGAGAGTGCCTTGCGCATGGTGGTGACGGTCACAGCGACCGCAGCACCACACAGTCGCACCAGCGTTAGTACTGCCTGGAGCCCCAAATAACCACTAGCACTGAGCAATAGGATGTTTGTGTACATACTTTGGTAATTCTGCAAATAAAAAAGGCTGAAAATGTAAGCAACTACATTCATTTTTGTGTCCTTGCCAACAAAAACATAGCTTTATAAGCATTTAACCTTAATGTATAAGAAGCATGAAGAAACTAAGGTTCCTACTGACAGTCCAGAATCAGGAAGATAATGTCTTTTGACGATGATGATAATAGAGAAAAAATAACAAAATAACCTTTGCACAATATGCAGCGCCATCGAATAACACACCGCTTGCACCGGTGATAGCCAGCAGGTACCCGCTGGCGATCGCGTACGAATAGAACACCACCTCGTTGTTGGTCGCCTGATGCTGTCGCATCGCCTTCTCCTGCACGTTGCCGATGATGGCGTCACAGAGCAGCGCCAACGATATCACCAATACGCCCAATGTGTCAAAGTTAGGTGAGGTTTTGGCATCAGCTGGAAAATTAGAATTAAAGATCATTTGCTACCTAGCAATAAGACAACCTTTTTTTATTACAAGACCTTTTGCATGACTTGCGCATCTTACAAGGCCTTTCGCATGGCTTGCTAATCTTACAAGCCCTAGATCTATGAGCAATTCAACAGTATTCATAGCTTAATAATATACATAGTCTACATCTATTACAATTGAAGCTTAAACTTGACAGTGTAATTTTTGAGGAAAACATACCCAAGGTAAACATAGTGAGACCAATACACATCACTACAGCTGCAATATAGTCCAGGAAGCTGTATCTCTTGCCCAATATTATAATGCTCCCAATCATTACTGGAATCAGTTTGCAACTTTTGAATATCAGTTGCGTTGGGTAGTTCAAGTAACTGAGAGCCAAGTTTGATAATGACATGGTGCCCAGAGTAAGTGCTGCTAGGATTGCATAGGTCTTTATTGGTACTCTGTAAGATACATAAATAGTGAGTAATAAAAAATAATATTTAGGGTCAAGGGATTTGAGTCTGCAAAAAATGTAATAAAGACGTTTTAAATATTTCATAAATTTACAATGTTACGGAAAAGAAATAAGGAGTCAATTAAAACTGATTTTACAGTGGATCACTCTCATACATCAATCAAATTGTATGAAAGGTTCTATTTCTTTTATAAATTGTATTATATTTTATGTATTTACAAAATTTATTCGTTAAAATCATGTCTTTTGTAAGCAGTCAGCATTACACTTTCCAATGTAACTGCTGAGAAACAGCAATGTATTTATATGTCATCATATACAAGCCATTTATATTTAACTGAAAGTTTTATCTAATGGACTGAAATACATACAGAAAAATTCTGAAATTTGATATTTAACTTATTTATTGAATTAACTGCAAAAGTATTTCATTAACATAAAAACATTAAGTATTCATACTCACTTCCGTTTAATAGGATTCCGGATCAGAGACTCTACGTAACTTAGAACAGTGGTGATCACAAATTGAATAAATGTTATATACAGACTCACTGGTTTAACCTCAGGCACTGAGAATATTAACTCTAAGAAATATCCATATGCCAGGTAACATATAAATACAAATACAGAACAACAAAAGAACTGCACCATAGGACTATATGGAGTTATGTCAAAACATAATATATTTATTTCATTTTTCGAACCATCCCTAGTATGGGAATCATCTATTTTTATAATTGTTTCTTTAGAAGAATTCATGTTTCAATGGTTATATATCACAGATCTTATTTGGGCCAAGTTTTAATTAAAGTTTTTTTATAATACATTTCTTGATGTTCGGTTTATGCTTATAATCTGGAAAAGAAAAGTATAACAAAGTAATTTACAATAATTTTGCATACCTGACTAGTATTTGTATTTCATAATACTATAATTTAAGGTGTTAGGGATTTCCGCAATTCTTGGGTCCAAGTCAAATTAACCTGATTACTTTTTTAACATAAAATAAGTTAATGCTTGACAACCATCACACCTAATAGTAAATGGTGATGAAGTTTAAGATGTTTCATTGCACTAACTTATAAGTCTATTCACTCTCCTCTTGAAGAACCCATCATCATAAGTAAGCGGGAACACTAAATCCAGCAAGCAATTCCAGACTGTTGCAGTGTACATAACAAATGATGGCGCAAACCACATTGTTTGTACAGGCACAACACATTGCGTGCACAACATAAGGATGAATACTCGCCATATGTTTGGTTAGCCAATGGAGAAACGGCAATGGGGGAATTATTTCATACACTGCTTACACACACTTTCCAAAATGGAGCCTTATATGTGGTGCATCCTGCTGGGCAAGTCAAAGCAATGATGTTGAGCACCTTCTTTCAGAAGTCACAGGTTCTTATTTCAACTATCTTATTTTAGATACAACATTCATGCATCCTAGTAGTGATTTTTACCTGCTTAATTAGTTAACACACTCCTAAAAATTTGTCATGAAATTTTTAATATTTTTCACTTGCAGTACTCAAGAGCCAATTAAGAAGCAGATTTATTTACTGTTTCCTTCTTACCTAACAGTACCTCTGTGATGCCAATGGTGTTACAGATCTAACTAGGTAGCAGTGACCACTTACTATCATGTGGTCCATCTATTTGTTAGAAAAATAATAGAGTCAAGTATTCATCATTAACCTGATTAGATCATTATTTTGAAATGGTGTGTAAAAAGAGATGGACCAAGGACAAGTCCATCCAACATTTTAAGGGAAATTGGAACCTTTAATTTATGCATCCTACAAGTAACGAACGATGTTGAGACATGGATTTTAAACATAAAAATTCACAACTTTACAATAACTCAAGTAAACTATGGAGAGAACTGTGTTTGGTTGGTTTCTTATTTGACAAGACTACATAGTCTTATCAGGATTAAAACTACCGACGTAGCTCTGAAAGACAGTAAACTGAACTGGTGGTAATCTGGTCACATTTATCAGTGGACTAACAATAATTGAAGTAAACGATAATTAGAGCAAAGACCATGTCTATATAAACATAACATGGACTGACTTCTTCGTAAGTGTGACGATGTGTTCAGACCGATGGAAAGTAATTTGATGTGGAGAGTTAAAAGTCGAGATCATTGGTCCACCTTGAGATTAGCCTTTGTCCAGACTAACTTTCATTGATGATAATGGTGAAATATTAAAAATATTGAAGACGTGGAAGGCAGATTACTAGTAAATCAAGATTTAAAGAAAACGAATATAAATAAATAAATTCGTTTCATAACTGGAAATTGGCATTAAACACTAAGAAATCTGCAAATAACAGATGTTTCATTACATATTATTAAAGTTATTACTAATTATCTACCCTGTCAATTTATGTTTATGGTATTTTAAGTACCACAACATTTATATATTGTAATAATTTACTCACCTCACAGATTACAATATTAAGGCTTTTTCATAAATCCCGGCCCAGACTTGATTTAAAACTTAAACGAGTAAGTATAACAATTTAGGCTTTATAATTTTTTTAAACTAATTTCGTAATCAAACAAATTGCATTGTTTTGCTGACATGGCATAATATTTAAAATTACTACAAATAGGTATAATTTATTTATTTGTCAAAAGTTTATGTACCTACTCAAAAGATATGAAGTTGGTTATTAATGGTTATTAACTTCATGTCAAAAGTTAAAATTAAAATAAAACTTGTCACTATAATAGATTACTTAAAATGTAGATAAACAAGGTGAATACTATGGAGTATTATAATAATATATACTTGAATAAAGTATCGACTTAGGACCAATTGTCTAGTAGGTCAATTTAACAAAGCCATTTGGTAGGTACGATTTTCCAAAATTTTCATTTATGTGGATTATGTGACTAAAGTAATAAATAAATCCTTTGTTTTCGTTTTTATTCAGTAACTGTTATATTAGCACTACAAATGAAGAATTTGTTGGAAGCCTAACGAGGTTCCAACGTTCAATTGTAGATTGCCTCGTAAATTTTGAATATATTGACCTCTCCCAGTACCATCGGTGTGTGTTAACGTCGACCAATGTGTTTTAAAATCTACTAATTTATCTACAAGTCTACAACACTACAGTTATTAACATATACTTAACCTAGAAAATATAACACAGTTAATTAACTTACTACAGAGATAAAGCATTTTACGAATGATGATTAGTATTACGAACGTTACTTTTTTTACATGGGCCCCCGTCACGTATTTCTAGCCTTACAGTTATGTTATTTGTTGTATGTCTTACTATTCTTTATTCGCTGTGTGTTGTCTTATTTTTTTCTAACTAATCTGTGGCAGACAGGCAGGCAAAATAGTGTCATGTCAAGTAAAGTTATATCTACTTTTCCTTGTGGCTAACAAACAATTAGTTAAAATAACTTGCATTTTGATGCAAAATCTGTTGTTGTTTTTTTGTAATACAATTATTAATGTAATGCGTTGAGGTGTGTACGTGTTGAATTTCCGATTTTCTTAATGGTACGATCGTCGCGTTTAACTGGTGTCGTTTTGCAGATCGCTTATTCACGTTGAAAATCTGGATCGGTTACAATGATGGACTCTGATTCGTCTGGCGCGGACTTCTGTAGGTTTTGTAGATCGGAGGCATCAACGGACCGGCCGCTATTCCATCCATGTATATGTACGGGCTCCATAAAATGGATCCATCAAGAGTGTCTAGTACAATGGATGCGATACTCACGAAAAGAAATATGCGAACTATGCGGCCATAGATTCTCGTTTATGCCCATTTATTCTCCCGATATGCCGCGGCGGCTGCCAATACGCGATGTGGTTGGTGGCTTGGTGACTTCGGTAGCATCGGCAGTGAAAGACTGGCTACATTATACTCTTGTAGCGCTCGCTTGGCTGGGTATAGTGCCTCTCACTGCGTGTAGAACATATAGATGTTTATTTTCGGGGTCTTTGGACCCTGTTATATCTCTCCCTTTCGATATTATCTCTGCTGAAAACCTGGCCAAGGATGTATTTTCGGGTTGTTTTGTCGTTACGTGCACATTGTTTTCATTTATTGGCCTGGTGTGGTTGAGAGAGCAAATTATGCATGGCGGTGGTCCTGATTGGATGGAAAGAGAAATCCTGCCAGCTCTTGCAGCCGAGGAGCTTCCTCTACCCGATAATAACAATGACCATGTGCATGAGGGGCCTGGAGATGATGGAGGTGCAAGAGAAGAAGGGAATGGTGAAGCCAATGAGGATCCATTGCTCGGAGATGAAGTGAACTGGAATCCTATGGAATGGGACCGTGCAGCAGCAGAAGAACTGACATGGGCCCGTTTATTGGGTTTAGATGGATCTATGGTTTTCCTGGAACATGTTTTCTGGGTTGTATCATTAAATACACTTTTTATTGTTGTGTTTGCATTTTGTCCATATCATATTGGCAAGCTGGGGGCTGCTATGGCTGGACTCACTGCTGAAGGCCCATTTGCCGGACCCTTGACTGCAGTAGCTGGATATATGCTGGTTGGAACAATCCTGGCTATTCTTCATGGAGCAGCATCATTACTGAGACTTAGAAGTGCCAAGAAAGCTCTAGGCTTTTGTTATGTAGTTGTGAAAGTTGCTCTCCTCTCTGTTGTTGAGGTAAGTGTTACTTTAGAGGGAGGTACAAAATTATTGTAAAAATAAAGAAGTGGCTAATGCAATCATTTGTACTTTCAATGGATTATTATACTTTAAAATAGTATTTTATTAAATATGACATTATAAAGTCATTTGGACTAATTTGTAACTATAATATTATTGCTCTTGACTTGTGTACCTTATAAGCACAAAGTTCCTATTTAAATATTGTATTCCAAAATAATTTTATACCTATATTTCCATTTATGTGGTAAAATTACCACCAGAATAATGTTCTCAATTAAAGTTTTTACATTAAATGTTGAATTTTATCTTGAGCTTGGCTTTCAGATTGAAATTAATACTAGATATATATTTTCATATATGTGTGTCAGAATTAATTATGTTTTATATATTAATGGGATAAATGGGTACAATTGATGCATGCACCACAATTTTTTAAATACATGTTAAGTGCATGTTATTAATTATCAGTTGCTTCTTCCACAATTTTGTGAAACCAGTACACATTTTGCCATGAGTGGAGTTTGCCAGCTAACAATCAAACTTTATACAGTTAACAGTTATATTATATATTTCTTGGTGGGATACACCATCATGGGCAATTTGTTTCAACAAAGTCCTGATGATTAATAGTGAGCATCCAGGAAACAAAATATATGTGTGCCAATAAAAACATAATTTAAAAAATATATCATCGATAGCAATTATTTCAATGTTAATCAAATAACCCGTAATGTTTAGGGACCCAAAATTGATTTAATAAAATTATACTGTACTAGTCTATAATGGTTCAGACCCTTGGTTGTCTAAACATGGACTGTGCTCCGCCAATTGTTAAATTCTGGAATAGAATAACTTTAAAAAGACAATAATCTCCAACACCTTAATTTTAATTGTTTATATCTCTTCTTTATTTATTACAGATTGGAGTAATCCCATTGGTGTGTGGCTGGTGGTTGGACCTCTGCTCCCTTGCCATGTTTGATGCAACACTCAAGGACCGGGAAGCAAGCCTTGTAGCTGCTCCTTGGACTCTCATGTTTATACATTGGCTTGTGGGAATGGTGTATGTCTACTACTTTGCATCATTCATTCTTCTCCTGCGTGAGGTGTTGAGACCTGGAGTGCTGTGGTTCTTAAAGAACCTCAATGATCCTGATTTTAGTCCTGTGCAGGTAAGTTATTTAAAAGAAAAGAGAAGTA
Organism: Megathymus violae; assembly: GCA_003671415.1. NCBI lineage: Eukaryota > Metazoa > Arthropoda > Insecta > Lepidoptera > Hesperiidae > Megathymus > Megathymus violae. The sequence continues at coordinate 1,219,340 of PDGT01000056.1, forward strand.
ATTCTTACAATGAAACATCTTTTGTAATGCTGGTGCTATAACTGTTCTCTTATGCTAGGATATGCCATTTATATAATACATATGCCCTTACAAAAAAAAAAGTGTTATACTGTGTATATGTGTGTATTATTGAGGTATTATTTAAGTGTAGGGAATGTTTTTGAATTAATTATATATTTTGCAAAAGTATGTTAATTAAACAAAAACAAATAAATGAAATTTACAATATTTTTGTTCAGAGGATACATGAAAGACATTATAGAAATTATTTGTAGTTATATTTAGTACATAACCTTATAGATTTCCATATAGAATATAGAATTCCATATAGATTTGAACATCACAATGTTTTTGTCATTAACTCACTATTTCATATTGTAGTGGTATTAGGGAAAGTTGAAAGTTAAGATATTTAAATGTTGCAATATTAGTAATAAAATTGATCTGTTCTTTTGTGGTATTTGTATTGCACAATTACTACTTCATTTGTTAATGGAACAAAGAGGTACCTTCACTTGTATTTATTACTGTCCTTGTGTGTATATAGAGTCACACAGGTGTGTTGTAATATGTGATATAAATTATGATGTTAAAACAACATATTAAATTATCTTGTGGTATCCATAATACTTTGTAGATATGGATTGTGTACAAATATTGTAGATAAAGCAATTTCAAGTACATTTGTGAAGATAAAAATGGTATGTTTTTGTTTGAAGATATTCATACTTTAAGGATCCAGTGTTTCTAGCTTTCACTGCTTTCAATAGTAAATGTTATTAAATATTGTGAGAAAGGCGCATAAAGAAACATGGACTCCCAAGAATGTTTAAACAATAATGCAAAAAACATAAAACTTAAGTTACATTCGTTTTATATTATTAAGTATGTTTGGAAATTTACTTCTTACTACCCTCCATAAAACATATTTTACTATTGTGACATTATGTATCACAGTAAAATTAAATCCCAATATTATGTTATGACCCCTATCTATACAAGTACCTAATAAAAACTACAGTTCATATAAGTCCAATGTTCCATAAAATATAGAATGAAAATATTTTGCCAATTTCTACAACAATGCAACACTAACAAAAATTTTTTTCCAATAAAATGAGATCAATGTGTGCACCATAGGATAAAAAAAGCGTTCTGAAGTTGTAAGACCTTCATAGGTTTTTAGTGCAATCTATGTGTGCTTGGATAATAGGGGTAACCATTCAATTGCAATATCATTTGATAACAGACTTAAAAAAAAACAACTCTTATGACATTGATCTAATCGTTTAACACATTCTAGGAAATGATTCATTTATCCGTGTGGTCGCACTTGCGTCGGCTGGTGGTCTCTGCAATGATATTCGGTACAGCAGTGCTGTTCATGTTATGGTTGCCTATCCGAGTGATAAAGAGCTCATTGCCTGGATTTCTGCCGTACGCCGTGGCAGTTCACACTGAGGCGCCGGTCAATGAGCTAAGTCTTGAACTGCTGTTATTGCAGGTGAGAACTTTGTTGTTTGTTAGCGAAGTGAATTGCTTAAGTTCTTTATGCGATACTACATCCGAGTAGCAACATGCTGATTAGTTATTTTTATTTCTTTTTATCAAAATATTACAATTTTAATTTGTAATTTTGTTATGTAAATATAAATATTCGTCACTACTAAAAGCATCTCTTATTTATTTTTCTTATGCAGGAGGATGAATAGCAGAGTGTGCCACACGGTACAAAAATTGTTTAAACTCGAGCGACGTACTTTGAATCCCTCCCCACGCTCGGGATTCTGCTCTAGAATCCTTCTCTTCGTTCTGGATTAAAATAATCGCTCTTGCCTGCAATACACTATTTTGTATCTTGTGACACAATCTACTATTACTACTACTGTACTACATTGTACGTTATTAATCGGGTCACCAAATATTAACTTTCCCTCCAGTGAATTCGTAGACAAAGACGTGAATGGAATAATTACTTATAGTTGATAAGAAAACGTTTTAATTCGTTTCAACATCCACAGGTGATCCTGCCAGCTCTGTTGGAGCAATCGCACACTCGCACCTGGCTGAAAGCAGGGCTTCGGGCGTGGTGCGCGTGCGCAGCGGGGATATTAGGACTCCGGTCGTATCTCCTGGGAGAGTCTGCGAGGGACAACGAACCCCATCCTCAACCACACCCTCCGCATCAGCTGGGGGCTGCTCATCAAGTGAGACTTCTGACACAGCAAATTGCTTGTTTTGTGCCTTTGTTGGACTCGTCTATTTCATTTGGAGTTTTTATCTAAAACATAAATAATCAGACAAGACACCAGTTTTAGTTAATGGTTACCATTTATAAATGTCCACAATACCTAGGGGAATCACCTAAGTTTCACAGGCTGCGAAGAGTGCGATGGATATACGTCTTAAATGCCTCTTCAACTTTAAACACATAAACAATATTTATGGCCTATTTTAATTGGTAATTTTTAATTAATTTTAACTACAATATGAGTTATTACATATTGATACTTTGATACTTTTATGTTTTTTCCAATTTCGTTATTGTTCATAATCAGCGGATTTATTTTCATATCAATTACGATCAAACGAGCAGATGAGCTACCTGCTGGCAAGTGTTCACCGGCGCCCATGGCCATAAAGGTGTTGCCTAAGCAGGTAGCGCGGAATCCGTTTATATTTAAACGATATTTTGTTTTGACTGTTGACTGAGACTTGTGTATTTTTTTTTTATATTTATGTTTGCACTTTTTTTATTATTTTTGTGGTTGTCGCTGTTGTGAAAATTAGATAAACATTTATTTTTTCTTTCTGTGTGCCAGTTGCGTGCGCAGGCGCTGATGTGGCGTGAAGGTCCGGCCGGCTTCGAGCCGTACGTACGTGTGGCATGGTTCCCGCTACGTATGGCCGGTTTGCTCGTACTGGTCGCGTTGTCGCTCATAATGGCCAGCGCGCTTACACTGGTTAGCACTTGTCAGAAATCATCATATCTGATCCCTAACCCAATATATTCCTTAGGATATAGTTGATAGTATCAAGCGTTAATTTGCGGAAATTCATTGTTATTAAATTAGTATTAATTTACTTTGCGGCAATCCGCACGATGGTATATACTTCTATACATACATAGAACCTCCATCTTTCCCATGAAGGAAAACATGCATTTATGATAAATAAAAGTATATAGCAACATACATACAGCCACCGAAACGTGTTTTCCTTAGGAGTTACCTGCCGCTTCTTCACTCGAAATTGCTACTTGCTACATTGCGTTAGTTTTCCATATCTGACCATGGTCCCAGTAGTATAGACAATATTATGAAATTATATTGATATGTATGATAGACGCATTGAAAGTAGTTAGCCAGCTTGGTAGACCTTGTTGGTTGGTTGGCCTTAACTCATTGTGAGATACCCAAATCCAGCAATTTCACAATATCATAATAATTCATTTAATTGACAAAAAAGTTTTACAAAATTTATAAGTGGCTCCAGGCACCGGACTAAAATTCCCCGTGTTATGGGGTCTGTGTTCTGGGGTAGTCTCTTCCATGAGGTACAATTATTTATCGGTTGAAGTAATGATAGACATAACGAAGAGCGAACGACAAGACAACGTTATATTTTATAATCATGCGTCTAATATTACAGGTAATTCCAGTGGCTATTGGCAGGAAAGCGATGGCACTATGGTTGCCGAAGGCCTCCGATGGTGTACACGAGTTATATACGGCCGCATGTGGTGAGCGACCGCTTTTGATTCATCATTTTGGTATTTTTATTTGACAGGTGGTAATAATCTTGGTGTTAGATTTTAAGTGCCTCTACGTCTAATACGTCTGTGCCATTAATGAGCTCAGGTATTCCCAGAATTAGAAGGGTTAAGGACTAAATGATCATTAATTTGTAATTGGTACATAATTTACATGAACTGAGAAGACAGTTTGGATCCATCGGTATTGCTTAAATATAAGTAGATTAATTGAGATCAACTTTCCTTTTAACTACGCATTTTTACTACTACATCTGCGTGCTAAAGTCTTCAAGACTTCATAGTCTACAGGAGGTGGATAATAACGACATCCAGTGGTTTAAAACGGAAAATCTCCATGTAATATATATATATATATATATTAAAAAAAAACAGTTCAATGTGAACTTCTCACCAAAGTTCAGGGCCGCTGTGATCTATGCACAGGCCTAATTACGTATCAGCTGAGCGTGCGAGTTCGTGACGTTTTACATGCGCGAATATAGTTTTGAGACGTAGCTCTGAGGGACGAAAAATTAGCGAGCTGCACTAGTGTATACTAGCGAGTATACACAGGTGTTTGATAATAATTATGTTTGAATATCCTATTATACACAATTTTATGCTTTCATTAACAGTTATAGCGATATTCGTTATGAACGATTCAATTATTGAAATTGTTATTTTTCTAATTTGTGTTAGCTAAAATTAACAGCGAGTGATGTTTCAATATACAGTATCAAATCACTCAATTCTCACTCAGTTTTTGAAACTAATGCCTAGTTGATAAGTCAATGGTGTATCTGTTCAATGGTGTAACTTCGGATGGTCGTGTTAAGGTATGTACGTGTGTTGGGCGGCGGGCCGAGGGGGTGCGCTTGCAGCGGGCTGGGCTCGCGGCGGGCGAGCGGCGCTGGCGGCTCGGGCTGTGCTGTGGACGCGTCGGGCGGCGCGGGCGGCGCTAGCGGCGCTCGCGCTATTGGGCCTCGTACCTCTCATGTTCGGACTGCTGCTTGAGTTGGTAAGTTGCTAGGAAGTAGATACAGGATATTGTGTGTATAAAATATATAAATATTGTCCAACCACATACTAATTGGAGCGCAAAACATAATCGGGATCACAATGTGTCGCAGAGCAGGACAAAGAGCGATATACGCGTATACTACTGATTGCAAAATGATACTTAAATTAGTGGCTTATTGAGGTAAGATATAATCTCATACCATTAACAGTCTACTTTGAAGTATAGTCCTCTCCTTGTGAATGAGACTTAGATATTTTAATACGCTCCTTTTATTTCAATGTTGGGAATTGTGAAGGCATCTTTGCTTATTCTTAATTAGAAAAGATCAGAACTTTATGCATGAAAGCAGTTGAATATCCTCCGTGAGTCATGGCAAGCGTGAGTGAATCCAGCAGCTTTATACAGCAACCACCTATCAATTCGTTAATTTGACACATTTTGTGAATCCCTTGGCCAAAACGACCGTGACGCGATTCCGACTATGCGTTCCGTCCAGGAGATTTATTTTATTACTACAAAAAAAAAATATTATCTAGCCTAACCTAACTTCAAGCATAAAAACTCTTAACTGCGTATACCGCATATACCAACCTACCCTCGTATGTTCAATTGTTCAGCGTACACAAAGAGAGGGGGATCTAATGTTCCTATCTTCATTGTCTTGTCTGTACTTTTACTAACTAGATATCATAGATACATAGAATATATATTTACGTTATGTAACCGCTGCAGCATGTGGAACCACACAATATTCTTATCGCTTGATTGAATCCCCACAGGTGCTGGTCATCCCGCTCAGAGTTCCGCTGGAGCAGTCGCCCGTGTTGTTCGTGTGGCAGGACTGGGCGTTGGGCGTGTTGTACACTAAGATAATGTGCGCGCTCACTATGATGGGCCCCGACTGGAGTATGCGGCGTGCCATCGAGAAGGCGTACCGGGACGGCATTCGGGAGATGGATCTCAAGTGAGTGGACCAACGATTTAACAGGCAAAGTATTAATTTATATCACATCTGTTGGTAAGTGGCGACGAAGTAGTAGATAGTGACGCGCACTAACTTGAAAAATATATATTCACTCTTGACTTGGAAGTAATTCACACTGTAATCAGTATTTATAACAGTTTATTTTTAAAGTGCTCGACAATAATTTAAATTTAATGAAATACTTTTTATCTTTTCATATATGTCTTCAATAAAAACTGCAATGGAACTTTGCTATTAATATAGAGAGAGAGAGAGGAGAGATGTATATATATTTTTTTATTTCTCTGTCTATCTGTACGCGTATAACATTAAAATAACCGAAGAGATTCAGATGATTCTTGACATGTTTGGAACTTATAATTATGGGTAAAAATAATTATGGATTTATTTATCCTGTGGAATCTAAAGCGAGACGAGAACGGATTATTAGTGTGTGATAAATCTAAGTGTTTATTATTTATGGTCAGATTCATTCTTCGCGAGGTGGCAGCGCCGCTGGTGCGCTGGCTGGGGCTGGCGTTGGCTGTGCCGTACGCGTTCGCACACAGCGTGGCGCCGCTGGCTGTCGCGTCGCCTGCGCAGCGCAACCTGTTGGCGCGACGGGTATACCCGGCCCTGCTATTGGTGGCCGTTGTCGCCGCGCTTGCAGTATTCCAGGTGACTGAGAATGTTTTAAGATTTTTATATTTTATATCGATATATGTGATTTGAGATCGTTTGGGTCGTGAAGGGCTTCATCAATTTTTGAGTCGAACGACGGACACTGTTGTATGAGCGTTTATGGTGCAACGGATTCCAAAGATTCTTGCGTTAAGTGACTTAAACTTATGTATGAGTGTTCGAGTTCTAAACGGCCTCGTCCGTCCTTGAGTTATGTGACGGAGATTAACTATAGAGCCAATAACGAAAACGCCTCACCAGTTCTCGGTCGGCAATGTGTCGGTGACGATCTCGATGTTAGAAATACGTGAGCGGCCACCACTTTCCATGAAAGGGTGCATTCGCGCACTTGACGAGCAATTTACATCATGGGGAACTAAATCAGTAAATCGAGTAACCCCGTCCACATCCGTTCCCAGATCCGTCAGTTCCGCAAGCTGTACGAGCACATAAAGAACGACAAGTACCTAGTCGGCCAGCGGCTGGTCAACTACGACCACCGTCGGCACAAGCAGGCGGCGGTGGCGGCCAACTGAGAGCGCGACGTCACGCTACGTGTGTGGTGGCTACTGATCGACGTCGCACTCATGTTGCTGATCAACGACTGGGTACGTAGGGCCGCGTGGCGACGCGTCGGGGATCCGGGCCTTTAAGGGATCGGTACTGCAGGGGTTCTTTTGTCAATTTTTTAAAGATCATTTTCCATTGGCAATAATTATGAGTCCAATTTGAGTATCATTTTAGATCGGCAGTTTGTCTCAAAACACTTCTTTAACATACAATAGAAAATCGCTTTCTCTTTTAAAACTAGTATAGAACTAACGCAACCGGTTACATTTCTTTGCGAATTGGTTTTCTTTATAAAGTAAGTTCGTTAACAAAGTACATCATTATAAAGCTATAAAGTTTTAAACTAAAGCTGTTTGAAAGGTATGTTTTTACGGCGTCAGCAACTTGATCGTCTTTCATACTTTCTTCTGTAAAGTAAATCCTAAGAGAAGCAATTGAAGCTACGAATTTACTTAGTACTGTTCAACAAACTAAAGCAAATTATCACTTAACTGCACACGAAATTACGTATTTAATTTTTTTTATGCAATGCAAGTAATATTGTTATTTTCTAATGTCCGTTATCCAACATGTGGAATTCAAAAAAAATATGTAAGTAGGTATTTAAAAAATAATCAATCTGTCTAAAAACGGCCGTTTTCAATAATTCGTCGATCTACGGTTTTTGTTACTTTAAATCAAAATTTCTATACGAGTATTGCCTCTTGCGTCTCTATAATCTATCGATAATCTATATCCAATATTATTATCGAATCTATCGACTACAGGGTGTATCGGTGATTAACGATAGATCGCAGGAGGAAAATTTTTGCATTTCAATATTCATGGTTAGCTATCTAAACATGTCTCGATGACATTTGTAATGTTAATTTGAATTTGAGCAATAATTGATTACAGTAGTATGTAATATTTATAAAAATGTTACGAATAAGCCATGCAAATAAATAAGACATACACTATTTCAACGAGCATAATAATTTAATACATAACGTTAATGCACGATATATTAATATGTCGTGAAACATAATTTAGTGCACCCACACCACATAAAGAATGCGTGTTGTTTTTAGTATGTTTAAAGTAAACAAACGGTGAATAAATCACGTTGATTTTTATTATGATTGTAAAAATTAACATTTTAACAATTATTGATACTGTTTTTTTTTTCGACTTGTAACATTATTTTATAGTTCAGTGTTACAAATGCAGTATCCAAACGTT
>PDGT01000056.1:1235798-1297959 GCA_003671415.1 Megathymus violae
TGAAGTCGACGTGGACTAGGTTGGTTTAATTATGTTATGCGTCCTGCGACAGTTGTTGTGGTCACTTTACGACAATATTGCGCGTCGTATGAGACACACGATCTGAATTAATATCGTCCACAGCTAAATAACAGCCGTCTTGCCCATATACACACTTATCAGGCCCCGCACGTCGCTTATACTCGTAAATAGATAGAAGAGGATCGTTGGTTTTGCAATAAATTCCATACGTAGAGTTCTTGTTTTATTAAATTTTTCCTCTCGGTTCTGGTATGATCGTGTTGTGATTATTGATTCGGTGCTGTAGGTTAAATGTTTGGTGGGAGGTCATTTTATTAATTAATCTGTATTATAAATTGTAAAATAAGTCGTGTATAAATAAACTTTGAAGGACAAAAAACTTATGAGACAGCATTTAATGATTTGAGTGGGTAGTTAATAATTTATTAAATGTTTGTTCGTATATTATTGTTAAATTTTATAACATTTGTCAATTATACATTTTGTATTGGGGCAGTCTGGAATACTGACCCACAATTGCGTGCTAGCAGAACAGGGTGTCGTAAGAGGCAACAGAAGCCGGCCTGCTTGGTGGTAGGGCTTCGCGTAAGGATTATATTATCAATATTACTATATTATCAAGTCATTATTACTGTTTTTTTTAAACATTTATTCACAAAAATACAAACTTAAAAGTATAACAGACATCCCGCCAAACTATCAAATAGTTTGTAGGCGGCAAGTATACACTCTTATTTTACTTTAAACATTTATAAGTATGTATTTTGTTCCAAAGTGTTATACTAAATATTATCAATATATAGTAAAACAAAATAATTATACTATATTACTAAATAACCTTACAAGATTAAAATAACGTGATATTTTTTTTATATCCTAAATAATACATATAACTAAAATAAATAATAACATATACACACGACCAGAATAAATTTAAATTTCAGATACCTTATCTAAGTAATAGCTTCTAAGAAATATTGCTTAAGTTTTTTTTTTAATACATTAATGGATGAAACTTCTGTGGCCCAAAAAGGAAGACTGTTACAGGTAGCTGGTACTATGTACTTCATGGAGCGTTTGCCATAGTAATTATTAATTCTAATTGGCCTGCTAAACCAATATCTTTGGGTACGAGTTGGGCCGTTGCCGGTTATTGATTTAAACAATTCTATCCTATTGATATTTTACTTTATTGAATGTAGTTTAAACTTACTGTCTATTGGTAGTAATTTATTTCTTTTATATAATTTTTGGCGATCTGATTTACATGTAGTAACATATTTTTTACTCGATATTTGTTTTATGATTCAAATATGCAATCATTTTAATTTTTCTACGTGCGTTTTAAAAGCGCCGCCGCAACAACTCAACCCGTACCCAAGTATAGAATCTACCATCGCGTAGTATAAACAGCGCATAGTGTTTCTGCTTACCATATTCATTAAATAATAAAATTGAGTTAACATTGATCTCAACTTTGTACATAGTTCTGCAATGTGGAGCTTCCATGACATATTACAGTCAACAATCATCCCTAGGTACCTGTAGGAGGAGACACATTCAAGTGGTGTACATTGACAAAGCAAAAAATGTTATTATTATCCATCCGTGAATCCTGACTGGCTAGCTACCACCATTCTGCCTGAGTCAGCCGCCAAACGCCTCGACGTGCTCTGGCTGGGGGCTTGAGAGCCAGAGATTTCTTTCTTCATTTTTCTTAGCCAACAACGCATTAGTTATGCCTTTAGTGTTACTGATGTCCATGGGTGACGTTGACTACCTACCGTCTACGTTTATTAACATAATAAAAAAAGTGTGGTTTTTAGGCCCGAGGAGGGGGGTTATTATGAATTTTGCGAAATAAATTTAAGTTTTGCCTTATTATTAATAAGGCCTTATTATTAATAAGGCAAAACACTAATAAAGCGAAACTTGAAAAGTTTGTGAACGCACTCAGAACTGTTATCACGCTGCTTTAGTGTGTCGGTGGAAGGATTACAGGGCAATGTCTTAAAGTTTTACGCTCCCCAAAGCCTCCGAAAGCTTAAATATGAATTGCTTTTAAAGTTAATGTACCTAAATATATTAAAGATTGAATTTTAATATGTTCGTAATTCAACCTTCTTTGATTTATTGATTTGTTTAAAAAAGAGGAAAATAAGCCAAATATTTTCAGCATAAGTCCACTCCTGTGCAGTCTGTTCCGAATACGAATCGGTTTAGTTATTTTAGTAGCAATCAAAACGAGTTGATTGAGTCTGGCGTAACGGGATACGCAAGACTCATTATTTCATTATGGCTTAATAAAAATTGAATGTTTCATAAGAGTTTATTGCCTGAAAACTCTTTTATGGTAACTTTACGAGTTAGATGTTCGGCTTGCGATTGTGAGAGGCGTATGCGATTCACATAAATAGTGTGAATCGATATTGCGATGAAAGAGGAACAAGCGATCAGGATTTGCATTTAGTAATAACTGCGATTCAAGCAGGAAATGAGGTCATTGAACCGACCTGACACAATCTTGACACATTCAACTGCAATTTATAAGTCGCTACTGACTGCTAATTCGAACCCATATAATGACTCTGAATCATGTATGTAATACAGGCAATAAAATTAATATAGGCAAATATTTGATTGTGATTGCTAAAAGAAACCGTCTAAGTACTAATGCTTCGATGTTTGTTTCTCTAACCCAAACGTAAGCGGTTAAATTAAGAAAATTAAAAACCCTATAACAAGTCTTTAAAACATCCCTCCAAAATCCTATCCCATAACAACTTCAGTTGGTTAGGGTTAACCCGATCGAAAGAATTATCATTATACTGGCTAAGTCGATCGAAGGTTAACCCAAACGAACGAGTAACGCTCGAACGGCTTAACCCCTTCCAAAGGCTTAATCAAATGAACGAGTTTGTTGGGCCTTAATCTCAAAGCACTTCGTGATCGTTAATTATGTCAGTTGATGCACGCTTTAGATGGACTCAAAAAGGTCGATGATGAATAAACGGTCGCCTACTCACACCCCCTCCAGAGAATCAAAGTTCTGTGTTGCAGCTTGGATGGACATACCTAAAAAGGACATATAAAACAAAGAAAGTTCGAACACAAACCAGTGTCCCGTAAATGTCTGTCCCGGCCGGTAATTTAACGGGGGACCTTCGGATGCTGGCTAGGGTCAACTGAAACACAGGATTGTAATATTGTCCAAGCCTCGTATTGCTCATTAGAAAAAAATGTGTAAATCATATTACTGAAACATTAATGTTTTTTGTAGAACTAGGGATGCTCGTGTACATAATTATTATGATAGTAGTTTCATTAAAAAATACAGCTAGTGAGCTACAGCTAGTACATGAAACTGGAACCGTCGACCTATTTTATACAAAACTTGCTAAAAAGCTCCTGATGTAGAAACGGCGGGTGGTAGACCAGCATGCGGCTATTACTACGGTGACCAACTGAAATAATATAAACGGGATAAATAAAGATTTCTAGAAATTTAATGAAGATCAGCATCTTTACATAGCAAATTAAATCGTTTATTTATATTATTCAAACAAAACGTCTACGCATTTAACGATAATGAAGTATTTCATTTTACACAACAAGTCGTTTAAAATTTTATTTTCATTATGAAAACATTCGAATGTAATATATTACTAGCGACTTCACCAGCTTCGAGTGGGTGCAATTTCTAATATTGAAGCTGGGAAGTTTTACCATGCCTCTATCTCCAGTCAGTACACCGATAAGGAATATTATATATAATTGTCAAATTGAACGACATAATTTTTAATAAGATATTGATACATAATTTTCACCCAAATTTCTGACTTTTCTCAATAGATTTTTCAATTATATATATACATAAGTAGGTGTATTTTTAAAGTAACTTATAATAGACAGATGATAAAAGAACATTGGTCATATAAGGGTTATATAATGTCATGTTATCCTTTCGGGAGTGATTCTTTAAGCATTGGTGACATCCACGCCAAACTCGACTGCCTAGTTTGAAATAAATAATTACACATGCAGATAGAGAGAAATGCAATGAATACAGATTATACTATAATACATTGCATTGTATTTATAGACGATGATGACTTAATGACCCAATAAAATTAAAATACCGTCATTATAATTTCGAAACAGTTTCTACACTGGAGCAGTGGCCAGTACTTTTTGAGTCAGTGTAAAATTTACGTATAATGGCATTAGAAACACAGGATTTGTTATAGACATGAAATAGCTATGGTGCCACTAATTCTGAGGCTGCTCGGCGCCACATCGAGTGTGGGCATTTGTTAAGTACATACATAATGTCACGTATCTGGGTTATGTCATTATGTGGATAAGTACCCAGCTGCTGATAGTCGGGGGTTCATGAGAGTCAGATTGTTTAATTTATAAAAATTTTTTGCTGAAGAACAGTGGTAGGAGTTGCGCGAGATGAAATATCCATTTGTGTGTTTGAATATGTGTGTATGTAGGACTAATTGATAGGAATCATTCCTATATGTTTATATATATGAAACTTTTTAACAAGAATCATAATTTAATAAAAGAGAAGCACGCATAAAGCTTATTAAGTGCTACAGTCGAAAGTTGTATTTTCAACTTTGCGTTAAATTCCTTGTAAATAATGTGACAAACAGTTTTTGTATATCTATTTGAATGTGATAATCTGCTGCTCATATACTGCTGCTTGTATTTTCTCGCGGAGTTTACAGATAGATAGCAAAGTTTAAATGCTATATAGAGACGAGTAGCAATTGGTTAGGGTGCAGTTATTATTTGTGAACTTTATTTAGTTTCATATTTGATATTTAGAAGTAACCCAGTTTCAAAGCTTAAAACTGAGAGCTGTTTAACATCTTCTGGGACGAACTAAGGTCGGGTTTACGTGATTAAAATTGAGGTTGCACGGTAAATTTGCGCATTAACATTACATTAAAGCAATATATTGGGGTAGAAATGTTTATTTACTTTATAATGGTGTAGCTACACCTTTTTATGGGTTTTTTTTTAATTAAAACGTTCACACAACCTCCACACTGGGTTTCCCTTTGTTGCACATGATGTCATATGTACATAAATATGACATTCTTTACTTTACTTATATACCTTTCCTGTCCTTCCTCTCGTGTATATTATATTTTTTTAAAGTATATATTTTAAAGTTTCTATGTTATAATAAGCATTTACATTTACTGTGACGGTTCCGGCTTTTTATCGGATCTACGCGTCACTAAAAATGGATTATATTTGAACTACATGTTAAGCGTATCAGGCGACAATCGAGTGCGTACGTGTTTTAAACCCATTTTCATTATGACGAACCCTCTCCTGCGGGAATGGTTTAAAAATTTAAACCATGTGAACTACATTTATGTATACCGTTTCGTGGTTTGCCGCTCGTGAATTTAAATTACTTTTCATTTAAAGAGACAGTAAGAAATGTCGTATGTTCAGTGTAAAATTGTTCTGCTTTATTAAATTCGTAACATACATATTTTATTTAGTAAAATTTTTATTAATACAAAAACTCAGTATTCAGACAATTAAGTTCCTCATTCTTCTTTGCATATTGCAGATTTGTTTTATCTTGTATATGACAAAATCGCCACTTGAGTTATTAATTCAATTGATTTTTTTTTATTTATAAAAGTGGAACCCCTGAAAATAACTGCCAGTCTTCTTGTTTATTATTACTAATACTATTTTAATTATAGTCGCAAATAAAATTTATTTATTATACCAATTAAAACATACCTAAAACGTTTCTATTTCTGGTTATTTTGAAGGATTCACCTTAAAAATATACATACACGCATTAAACACAAGGGGAGCCAATTTGAAACTCTTTACGATTAAATAGTTATGATCCATTACCATCGTGCAGCGGATCTATCTTCATAACTAAGACATGCAGAATACCCGAGTGTCTGATGTCGTATAGCTGTTAAAGACCTTCGATAAGTCGACACGATTACTGTGAAACAATTACTGCACACTTAATATGGCTACTTTCTTCTTTCTTACCCTCTTCTCATTTCCTGGCCGACAACGCATCAGATACCTTTGGGATTGCTCATGTCCATGGACTCGTGACTCGTTGTTTGTTATGAAGAAACCAGTAAACCCATTTTTAACTGACTTTCCAGTACTAAAACAGGCTTACGTTGAAAAACATTTCATGGTTGATTTTAGAAAAGCTGAGCAAGCTGGTAAAGGCTTCAAATTCCAAAGGCCAAAAAAAGGCAAACGAAAGGAGCTGGCACGCTATGCACATTTTTTTAGAAAACTGAATTGGCCCATAGCATTTTGAAAATTTGTACAAGTATTTTTATATAGCGGTTCTGTTTTCTGAATATATTTATTCATTTGTTATTGTTGTAACAAGAGTCTTACTAGTTGAATTATACTACTCTTCATATTACTATAGATATTGTTATAATATAGAAAAAAAAACAGTAAGTTAGCGTGGATTTTTATAAAAAAATCCTCCATATATGTGGATGTAATTTTGAAAAACTATTTGTACAGTAGAAATAGTAGTAGAAAATAAGAAAACCATTGTGTCCGTAATAGAGACAGAACCAATTATTAATTTATATACTACAATTAAAGGCTGGTGCGATGGACGTTGTACACGTTTATTTATATAGGTACTTCGACAACCCATAGCTCAGTTGGTAATAGCCCTGCTTCGATACTCGGTCGGAGCAGACACTTGTGTGACAGATATAATGTTTGTTCTCAGGTCATGAGTGTTTGTAAAGTCACATTTGTGTACGTTCCGTAACACATAGAATCCTGCGTCAACGTATAAGAGTATATACTAAGAACGTGTATGATATAATGCATATACTTGGTGCGCTGTCCATAAATAGCCATTCTGTCACTGGCTATATAGCTCTAAAATATAAATGTCGCTTAGAAATTAAAATATCTGTGTAAATGTTACAAATGCCTCGTGTTCCTTTTGATAGACACGGGTCTGCTTAACTTATACGTCCAAAATTATTAACCAAAGTCCATATTTCGCAGTCATAAAACGTTGGATGGTGCTCCACGTATCGACGTACATGTTTATGATTCTACTCGTAAAACTATCATAAAATAGAATTAAATACTTAATGGCGTTTAGAGCAAAATATCCTTTCAAAGCACTCTATATTATCTATCTCGAGAATGTGGGAATTACAACCTTAGAAGAATTGCTTCTACTGCTTTACTCATATTTAAGGACACTGGGAATATACAACTTTGTGATTTATGGGATTTGCAAAAGAGAATGCAATCTGCTCTCGCGATCTAACTTTGCGGTCTCTAATCTCTGCCATTACATAGATCGTCTACACCGAAGAAAACCACAGTGTATCATACACATGGAGAATAAGAACACACAAAAACACAAGGTGAAAATGAAATAGGGTGTTCTCTTGATCTCTCCTCATTGGTTCGACAAGGACGCGGCGCTGCCTCCAAAAGGGCACTTTTCGAACATGTTGTCAATATCGGTCACCTTCACGAGTTGGCATCGTGTCGTTGCCTCGTGTTCAAGCTGATAGATATTCATCGAATTAGCCGTTCATCCACTACCTGTGTCAGCATGTATGTGCCCTCCCGTCAATAGAGCCAGGCTTCGGTGTTTGCCAAAATTTACTACACGTTAACGTAACGAATTTGATCGCTGACAATTGAAACTAATGTCGGCTCTTAATGAGCCCTTATGAACATTTAGCTTTTAGCTCAGACAATATAAAATGACGCTAAATGCCTTTGGTTCCATTCATGTTCGAGCAAATACTTATATAACAGAAGAATGATGTTTCTGAGATCTTGTTCATTGTATTTATGTATGACTATGTCGTCCGTAACACAGAGAATCCGAATGGGCATGTGCGTATTTGAGTCGTTATATATTTCATATGTCGGAGATGGTCATTAGTATTGACGTGAAACGAAACACAGTACGATATCCGAGTGATGGCAGCACCGCCGTGATGATGTCGATACTCGGCTAATATCGTGCTACAACAGAGCCTAGCTAATGGAGTGGCGCCGGATGGAGCCACAGTTTACATTCTGCGGTCGATGAGATCGGTTCCTCCGCACTGGGAACTGTTACTTGTTTCGTTTGCCCGGTGTGAAGTGTTTGTTAACAATTAACTAAAAGTGTTAAACGATTATACGCCCACGCTATGTTCGACAATGCTGCTAAAGCTATCGCCATTGCCGACATATATAATAATCACAACCCAACACTGTCCCACTGCTGGGCTCATAACTTCTCTAATAATGTAAACGGAAACGGCACGCAGTACAGCATATTAAAGTTGTAATTAAATTTAATTGATAATCAATTTTATAGGCACAAAAGAGAAAAATTGACTCTGTCTGTCTGTCTGAACGCTGTAATTTAAAAAACTACTGCATAATCGTCAGTTTAGTAGTAGTGGCCATCAGTATGGAGACGCGAAAAATTTACAAAGCGCCTGATGGTTTTTATCAGTAACAATTGTTTTGCGTCCAGTTATTGTTTGTCAACGTTAAATTAATTTTGTACGCAACGAAGCTTGGCGGGTTACTAAGAACTGTATCTGTATCCACACCTATATTTCTTCAGCCTTAGAATTTGTGTCTGCGTGTTTAGAGAGAGAGAGACAGGTTATGTTTAGAGTACACACAAACTTAGTAGATGTGAATGTGGTAGGTAATCAGGATCTGGTAGCGCAATCTGGTATCTGTATAGTAGATATTTCGTTCAATTCTGTTGATAAAAATGTTTATAAATTACCTTTCTGTGACGATTTTTAGTATCGTACCAATTTCGCGTGATATCCCAATCATCAATAAGATATATAATAAGACATTCTCGGATTGTTCCTGACTTACGCCACGAGGTTTTCAAGATTGACGTCACAAAAAAGGCCGTGAGGCCTGTTATCTCTTGGGAATAATTCTATTATCCCCCATCGAGGCATTTTTGAAGAGGCACGCCTGAGCGGAATAACTTAGATTATAGTATAATTTCTTATTGTTTTTTTGCGAAGATGTCATGCAAATGAGTATCGAGGAGTAGAAATACAGCTGTGAACCTCATTAAATGTAGTTGTAATTGTACTATTACTAGGTTGGGATTGTATTTTTTTGTAAATAATCGATTATCGAGTAAACGCGCCTCTCTTAACGCCAAAGATGTCACCGATATGTTAGCAGCAAAGATTGAAGTGGAGGACCCGCTCATTAATGGTTCTCTGATACTGCAGCCGAAACATGTGAAGACATTTCACAGTGGACTTAAACGTCTAGCTACCACTTTCTAGATTTTTATTTTCTAGATGATCTAAGTAGATTAAAATTTGTAAACTAAGGGTATGGGGTAAAAAGCTATCGACCTTTAAGAGAATTTGAAATTTGTCCTCATTATGTAATTGTGGGCACCTTCGTCCCACATTCATACGTATTTATAATATATATTATATATACACACTCATTTACACTTATTTATTATATTATGTTTATATTTCATACTCATTACATATGACACACGTATACATACAAGCACACACACGGACTCGAACCTGGCGCGTCTTGGAGTCGACGCATCACTTAACTCGCCGATTTTTGCCAACACCGGCTGGGCAGCCGCGCGGCGGTTTCACTGCTCTCCGCGCCTCTCATACCCCGCTAACGGGATCGGCCGGCGCGCGCGCTGCTCAGTCCGTGCCCGCCATCCGATAGTTGGCTTTCTTTCGTCCCGCGCAATACCCGTGTCGCTTGATCGCCCAACTACGTTACGCTTACTAGCGCTTTCCCTGTGCCTAACTATCGTTTGCTTGTGTATTAATGTTAAGACTGTTTCCTGTACTTATATCACTCTCTCTCCTTCTGTCTTTTATGGTAATTTTCTTTTGTGTTGTGTTTCGTGTAGTATAAACTGTTATTGTGCTTGTGAAATAAACTGTTTATTTTTGTGTATCGGACTCTTGTAATTTCTTTGCGTCGCATTACCAACACCACGACTAAACGCGTGACCTAGATCACTTAGGCCACTACCAGCACACATCCTTCCTCCTTACCATAACTGGTAACACCCTCATTACCATATAGTCTTTGCATTTTGCTACGGAACTGCTGAGTTGTGAATTTTTTTGAAATAAAATGAAAATATAGTTTTCTATTTATCGAGGTCACCTCGATAGCGCCACGATTCGGTGAATATTTTATTTAAAACAAAAGTTTCGCCTCAATCCAAAAGTTAATCCCATTTATCCTGACTCTTTGTCTGACATCTAAAGGAAACTTCTAAACAGAGAGCATTATTAAATGTACTTTTCAATTTAAATTTGATATGTAAGCAAGAGTAGTTCACGCATTGTAAAAGAAATTAAATGTCCTTAAAATAATTTTACACAAATTCTGAGTTATTAGTTCATGTAACAATCAGTGGAATAGTCCCCCAATCATTATAGTCGGGTAATTAACCAGCCTCGCCTTTAACACGTGCTCAGAATAGAAATGTCGATCTACCGCACTGAATTTACTGATGAGTCATCCAGATTTTTAAAAACGAAAGTCTTCAGTTGAAAAACGAGCATTGAAACAAAATTACAGCATTTGCAAAACTGTCACGAGTGACACTTGCTAAGTGTGTAAGACTCCTTTGTCTGGTTTCAAGCCAATCTACGCTACTCGTAGTGCAGGCTGTTGAACTTTTTAATAAGATTGATACTGTCTGTGGTTATGATAGTGGACTTCATACTGACCAATGTAATCCAGACATTCTGCAGGATGCAATGCTTCTTTACCTGCGGAGCTTGCTTTCATTATTCTATAAATCAGTCGTTACAAAGGGCCATAAGCAGAAGTAAGCACTTGACTTTAAATAACCCATCTGTACAGTAGTCGGCTGTTACAGTTATAAAACTTAACGGTAAGATTCAAAGAAAACAATGGCCTAACATCAAATAACAACTTTAAAAGTTGCGCAATTAGGTCTCTTCCAACAATTGGGACAATACCTTGATTAATTTTTTACCAAGTCTCTCAAGGCAATTATGTAGGTTGTTCTTAGAATTCCCAATGTTCACAGGTCAATATCGTCAATGTCTTTTCCGGATAAAATGAGTTACGTGAGTGCTTTTTGCCGATCTTCCCTTGAGTATTGATCTCTCACTCGTCTTCAACAAATCCTTTAGTGATAGAGACATTTAACTTTTATCTTACACAGACTCTGATTCAATCGAGTTATAAATATAATATGTATAGTTCAATAATCGTAAAAATATCAATAGCCATTGTTTTTTTTTTGTCTTTATGGATTAAATTATTTTAAGATGTTACAATCATAATATATTTCTGGAACTTTTTTTTTCATTATCATATCACATAGATATGATTTTAAAATAAGTTTTTAATTTGCTCCATAGAATCTGTAGATATAAAGTTATATATATTGACGACCCCGTAGCCCAGTTGGTAGTGACCCTGCCTGCCGAGCGTGGGGTCCCGGGTTCGATTCCCGGCCGGGGCAGATATTTATGTGACAGATAAATGTTTGTTCTCGGTTCATGGGTGTTTGTGATGTGATAATTGTGTATCTCCATGCCACCCGCAACACAGGGAATCCTAGTGCGGGGGTGTGAGTGTGTAAACGTTTATTATTATTATTTATTATAATATTTGTATTATAAATACGAAAACTTTGTTTAAAATTGGCTATTTTAGCAAGCCTATGGCTTACTGCATCATACTGTACCTAGATGCCGATGCAGCCAAAGACTTAGGAGCATTATTATTAATAAATTAATCTATATTTTTACTAGTAAAATAAGTCGAGTCAATTAAATAATTCTGATTAGCTTATTTGCCTGCATGGCTAACTTTTACTCTTCTGAAATGTGTATTACATAATAATATTAAATAAATGATTTGCCAATAATGATGATTGATTGATTTGCTTTCTAGATATATTACGTCCGTTTCACTCCTCGCGGATAAATTTTATTCAAATAATCTTAAATCATGTTAAGGAAAGAGAACTTTATAACATATGTGTAC
This sequence comes from Megathymus violae, assembly GCA_003671415.1. NCBI lineage: Eukaryota > Metazoa > Arthropoda > Insecta > Lepidoptera > Hesperiidae > Megathymus > Megathymus violae. The sequence goes on from PDGT01000056.1 coordinate 1,247,898, forward strand.
ATATGTTGCTACGCACACAATTTTTTGTTTCAAATGTGAGTATTATACGTAAATTTGAGAACTATGACTACTAAACTGTACATATTTAAACAACCATCCCGCAGAGTACGATGTGAAGTTTTGTAGAAAATGTAATTAATCTTGTTTCGCAATAAATTCTCAAGGATTATGTCCAAAGTTCAGAAGCAAAGGAGATTATGACTCGGTAATTCTCTCATAATTCTTTCATAAATGGCCCTAATTTATAGCCTACCGATATTAAGCTGAAGCTGTGCCAAGCGCAACAGTTACTATCTGTTGCTTTACGATAGTGTTTTATTATGGTTACTTAAAGAGTGAGATTGATACCGGTTTTTGATCAACGTACTAACTACGTATTAGTAAAATTCAAATGGTAGATCAACTCAGCCGATCACTTCGGCCGTAACTATGGGTGCTTGCGACTTGGTTAATTTAATTAAACACTTGTGATCAGATAGAGCGATTTCAAGTGCGGTCTATCGACTCGAGCCCGGCGAAGTATTGAGAAATAAATTCATTAAAATGCATTTTAATACGTAAACTGAGGCTAAGGAACGCATTGTGGTAAAAGTACCGCTTACAATTTTTATGAATAATGTTCATAACGAATGTGTAAAATTTAGGAAGTTGTCTGTGGGCGGAGTGGTATTGATTCGGTATCATCTTTATTGTCAACGTCTATCGGGAGGGCACTATCGTTATTACTTATATTTGCATGACATTTTATTAATAGATTTTCGGAAGTAATAACGGAAAAAAAAATTATAAAAATCGGTAAAGTCCGTATATTTTTATAGTATAACAATCATTTTGAAACGGCAGTAATAGCAAAAAATTACGTGCCCAAGTGTATTTAAATTTATACTTAAATTTTTAATTTAAATTTGAAAGGAATTCGATATACATTTTCCTGTAAACTATAGCTGATCCTTTATGTCTATTTTAATCTATAAAATTTCAATGGAATCTGAGTGCATTTACTCTCATTTTTTTAAGTGCGTATTTAAATAATAATAGAAATATATTTGCGCCCTCAATAGTCTTTAAATTTGATATGTTAGATGATACAATTAATAAAAGACTAATTTTACGATTATCTTTGGGGTGTATCTAAAACAAAATCAGAATTAATTTATTTTCAGCATATGCCCAACCTTGGGTCTTCTTATTTCATATGTTGTACTATGTTTTAAGTTGTCCCATTTTATATAGAGTGATACCATAAATTTCATCGAACCCTAAAAACTACTACCTGATCAAAAAACAATAAGGAATTAATTCAATGAAAATAAAGGCAGTAAAATAAAATTAAATACGTAAAGTGTCCAATCGTGATAACTTTCTCCAAACGTCTGTTGTAACTTCGTTACGACCCGAGCGCTTGTCAGTATGTGTTCGTAGCTCGTCGTAGACGCCCGCGTAGCGCCCGCGTAGAACCGCGTAGCTACGCGTGCTTTGTTGAAAGCTTAGCTTTCCGCTTTGACCGAGTGCAGTGAATAAAGTTGAAAATTTCTTTTAACCCAGTGCAGTGGAAACGTGCTAAGAATGAAATGAACATCCGTTTAACGTTTTTTACTACGTAAAAAGTTGTCACGTCAAGTGACACTTTAGGGAATACTTGCATGATTTAAGGTTATGTAATGTGTACTTGTTTATTAGTCAAGAATTTTTTAATATACAAAAGTAGGTTGGATGGTAAGAACAAGTTAGCTTGGGTTTAAAGAAATCGCCTGTTTAATTAAGTTTATTAATGAAAAATGATTAAAATATTATTACAACGCCGCAAGTGATGATAATAGAACTACCTTTATTTTAATAAATGAGTTATGTTTAAACACATGAAATAACATAAAACACGAAGCCCAATTTAGTATTTTATTAATAATAATTAAAATTGAAATTTACCGTTAGGTGATTGTTTTTTACATAAAATGTAAAAAAATCAAATTCGCTGCCACAATATCTTCTAACAATCATCAGGAAAAATTAGGAAATGTACTGTGATATCAAAGGCATCAATGATGCAAAGGACAACATGGAAACGGTATTGTGAATAATGTGTACATGTATTACACTAATAATTGTCGCTTTACGAAATAAGTCATTTGTTTATTGAATTATCCAGGTTTTCTATATTAGTTTATGACTCTCATAAATACCGGATTTTTGAGTGGTGGAAAAACTACGAGAGCTTCCTCTCTGGTATAGAATCCATATACCATCCACGGTACATTTCTAGGGTGGTTTTATTGTAATTGACATAGGTGTCAAAAGAGTGCAGGAGCTATTTGACGGTAAAGTAAGTTATTTGATGGTGTACTATTTAAAGATCACCGCCGCCCGTACATTTTAGTGAAACCGAGACACCATGGACACGTGTTTGGCTAAAACGAAGTGTTTAAAGGTCTTCGATTTTGTTATTGAAATATGCAAATAATATTTCACGGTTGATTTTAGGAGGGTGGTATACCACCCACCACTTGGTTAGAATCAGACACGTAATAATGTATCGTATATATGTACATAATAAGAAGGATTGCAAAAAACGAACAGATTTAGTTTAGAAGTTTATAAATACCAATATATATGCCGGCGACTTGTAAGCACCTATTTTATTTATAAAATTTGAAATTGTGCCATGTCTAAAAACATGTTAATAAGTATGAATTTAAAAACAAAACCTTTATACCTTACTCGTAGGTATGTCTGTCTGAATCTGTTGGAGTGTCAAGCAAACGGATCATTACACGTATAAAATGAAAAGCCGCGTTATATCAAGATAGAGAGAAATATATGTCTGTTCTTTATATTTTTAAAATGCGTCATTTATTACATATTAAAAAGAAATGCTTGTAAATTTAAGGTAAATATTTAAAATAATCTAAAGATATGAAAGACCCGGCATAAAACGTACAATATCCATGGATGCGTTCTCTAAGTACAATTACAACTTTTAATCTTGTAATAACACCGGAATTATGATATTTTTATAACTTAGGTTGTCTTCTTAATGAATACCCATGAACCGAAAATAAAAATTCAAACACAGTTTTGTCACCGCCAACATTGTAATAACTAAATTAAAAGCGCTCCACTTAAAAAGAAAATACTCGACTACAGCTTTTCCATTGGACATGTTCGTGACAGTGGATCGTTTGTGAGGAAATTATTGGATTTTACGTATACAATACGAGTACGTGATATATATATATATATATATATATCGGACTATATTGACGGAAATGATAATAATTCTTTTACTGAAATGGAACTGACGATTGCGTACAGTCCATCTGTGATAAGTGGGGATTGTAACAATGGACACCATTGATCTACGCCAACAAGACAGTCGTGGCAGGCTAGTGATTTTATCACTAACTTTTTTTGTTTAATATCTCGGGGAAGTTTCACCTCTCGTTGGGAGAGTTCTCCACAATGTTCTTAAAGATGTTCTTGGCCAGCATGAATTAAGGCTTCAACCCATTGTGAGAGCATACTCGAGCACAGCAGTAGAACAGTATGGGTTGTAATTATTATGATGAAATAGGATACCAATTAACTATCAATGCCCTATTTTTACTGTGCAATATTTTTAAAGTTACAAGTTTGGACATGTAGTTCAAATAGCAAGTTCCTAGTTATTACAATTAACGAGTCGTGCATTAGTGGTGTTAAAAATTCACTTTTATGAATTTTCATGGCCAGCAGTGACCATTTACGATTAAGTGGCCCATCTGCAAGTTTATCGGGTATTGAATTGAGTGAAAGATGAGTCGCTACTTTTGACAATTAAGAAAATTTTAGTTTAACTATCCAGCATATTATAATGCTGTTCAGTGTAGTTTTACAATACAGCTCTATAAATCCTATAAGCAATATAAGCTAGGTTCTTTCATATCGGTAATTTAAATAAATTAAATTTATATGTTATGTCCAACTTTATGTAGTAATATGCTTCAGGGTTGATCTAAATTTTTAATAAGAAAAAGTTCTATGACGAGTAAAGAAGTTTTAGGCAAATAAATAACGTAAACGCAATCTCATTTCACCATCAGAATTGGCAATCTGAGCGGTAAAGGAAACCTAAGAGTACAATAGGTTAAGTATTGTTTTGGCCGTATTGGGGCGGCCTAGAACATTACCCACAATCCCATGTTGTCAGAACAGGGTGTAGTAAGAGGCGACAGAAGCCAGCCTTTGGTGGTGGGCTTCGCATAGGGATTATATTATCAGTATTATTATTAAGTTATTAATATTGTCATCGGTATTATTATCTTTCTGTGAATCCTGCCTAGCTAACTACCACCCTCCTACTTGAGGCAGCCACCAAACGACTCATCGTATTTCGGCTTGAGGGTCAGTACTTTCTTTCTTACTTTCTTCTCATTTCCTGGCCGACAACGCATCCGTGATACCTTTGATTTTGCTGATGTCCATGGGCGACGGTGACCACTTACCATCGGGCTAACATAAAAAAGTGTGTAAAGGCAAACATTACACACATAAAAAGGACGACTCTATAGGAAGCGAGTTTCCTTAACGTATTTTTTTTGACCAAAGCAAGAGATAATTAATTGAAGACGTACAATACTGAATCCATCGCAAAGCTGATTTTGGTAAGTCGTGGGGATATACGAGTTGGGTTTCATCTTCTTTTTATTTTTGAGGATCTGAATCTTTTTCTGTAGAGTGGTGGTAGCAAATAAAATTGATCTGATTTTATCTGATTTATCCCACTTATTTCCCAGTCTCGGCAGTATATCAATCTCCCCGTTTTCCAGCTTCACATCTATTCCATTTAATGTTGATATAACGAGGGTATTCAATTCATCATAGTTTTCTTCTTCCGATTCCGGGAGACCGTGAAGTATTACATTATTTCTTTTGCTATTTGCTTCAAAACTGTATCTTTTTGCTTAGTTTTTCGACTTCAGCTTTTAGATTTTCGTTTTCATCTATTATTAGTTGGATCTTTTCCTCCACTTTTTGTAAAATAGCAGCAGAAACATATTCGGTTGTGGTTTTTGTTTGAAGGTTTAACTGTTCCGTCATTCTTTACAACAATAGCGACATTTCAGGTAACAGCTGGGTAGTCATGTTATTTACCGAGAAACGGAACGCAGAATTTAAGTTTCTGAACGTAGCTTTTGATTTATTTTGTTAGTAGCACTGCGTACTGGAAACTCGTTTAAGTCTCGCAATGATAGATAACCTTCAAAATATCGCCGGTCGTATTGTTCAATCGGGAATATTTCCCTTTTTGTAGTAAATAGTAAAGTTTCTCTAGTAGATTTCGATTCACAAATTCACAAGAAAGATCCGGCATAACACTTTTACAAGGAGTATTTGTTATTTTTCAGTGGTTTTATTTGTTTCTCGTGAGCGGTTTAGCAAAGCACTTCACATAAACGACACCGGAACCGGAAATCCAACAAAGGAAGAAAAAAACGCATGAAAACGATAACGAAAAAAGGAAAAGATCTAAAACCCCAAGTCCAGAAGGACAGAAAAAGACCCAAAACCATAACAACCATAACATGCGAGAAAGATCATACACATTATCAGACAAGAACACTTACAAAAACTAACACATCATTACCAAAAATCGGATATTCAAAACAACCCTTCAAACCGCAACAACCAAAATTTGTCCCAGCACGGCTAGTCCCCGCAAAAATATGCAAGGTATATAACATATGTAGCATTAAACACGAAAACGAAAGCTTATTGGAACTAGAAAATGCCCTAGTAAATGTTAAGTTTGACGTTTTGAGTATAAGGGAAATACTCCGACAAGGTGATAAAATAGAGGAACGCACAGGAAACATTTAACACCAAATAGGAACAACAGTGGGTCAGTATGGAGTGGGTTTCCTAATTAAATAACATCTGAAACAATATATTCAAAAAATAATAGGGATTTCCGAGAAACTAATAATACTCAATATTATACTACCACATTACAAAAAGCCATGGCCAATACAAGTCTATGCATCTACCGAACAAGCAGAACAATATTTCCTTGATTCATTTTATGGACACCTGACACTAGCGATAAGCAAACATGCCGAAAATCACATTATACTAATGCGAAACCTCAACGCCCAAGCAGGAAAAAGACTAAACAACGACGAATATGCACTTGGGATGTTTGGACACGGAAAAAGGAGTCGCAATGGACAGAGACTGGTTGAATTCCTTATGGAACACAACTTAACAGTACTTAACTCTATATTCAAGAAAAACCCCAAAAATAAATAGACTTGGGTGTCTCCTGATGAACACACAAGAACGAGATAGACTGTGTGATAACCCACCATCCATAAGCTTTTTCAGATACAACTGTTATAACAAACCTGAACTTTAATACAAACCATCGCATGGTATGTAGTTCCTTCAAAAAGTCTCCAGTAAAACCGTCACGGAAACATTTTATAAAATTCCATGAACTCAGCCACTCCAGGTTCCCCTACAAACGAGATAAAAATAGTTACAGAGAAATCGAAAGACAAATAAATAAAATGACAGACGTGATACGGAAATATAAAAACCTACAAAAACATTTAACAAATAATTGTACCGCAAACAGAAACCAGAAAACACATAAATACCATTTAAGTGATAAAACTCTAAAACTTATTAATACAAGAAAAGAGTATATAACACAATAAGGGAAAAAATGAAAACGCAAAGAGAATAGCAAATATAAGTAAAAAAATCAGAGAAAGTATCAGAAAAGATCGCAAACTCAACCGGCTAAAAATAATAGAATGCCATATTCTAAGAATCGGAGGTGCAATAAAGGCTTTTAGGGAACTACGGGAAGCAAGAAAGCATTGGATCCCTAAGCTAACGCAAAAAGACAAGCCAATTACAAAACTGAATAATATTCGAGGTTCAAGGACAGGGTTCAAGCGCCAAGACAAAATTCGAAATGTTGATCTTAGGGCAAAAACAAAAGTAACCGACATCCTCATACGAATTGATCGGCAAAAGTGGAAATGGACCGGCCATATGATGCGCAACAACCAAAGTAAATGGAGCAGGGCCGTTACATAGTGGTATCCCCGAGATGGGAAAAGAGGACGCGGAAGACAGGGCCTAAGATGGGAGGAAGATATCAAAAAGACCGCTGGCCCAAGACGGAGACATGTTGGGCTATGGGGCGTCATACGGGTTTTATAATTTGGTCGTTTAATAATAATATTATAGTACCTAAGCCATAATTGTTTTAAGGCTGAGATTGTTTACCTTTGAGAATATTAGGTCGAAGTTCACTAAAGTAAATTTTAATTATGTTAAAATTACATCAGATGAGCTCATGTAGGTTACTTAGGTGAAAAGCCATAATGTATTTAAACAATCTTATATTATAAAATATGTAATTAATTCTTTATCTTTGTTACAATTTCCATCTACCATAATTATAAAAACATTGCATTGTATGACTCATACAAGATACTGCCCTAAGTATAGTGATAAAAATTTACGTTAATTACTAAAATAATTAATATCTCATTTATTGAAATTGGTCTCATTTTCAATTGTGTCCTGAATATGTACCATATTCGTTCAAATTCAACAATGAATTGTAGGCACTAACCGGATTTCAAATGAATATTTTAAATTATGTTAATTTATTCGCCCCCTACGTGTCACATTCAAAGTTATTCAACTGCTATGGATCAATAGGTAATGATAACATTTGGGAATTGTTAATGTTTAGTATTGGAATTCTTCCAACTGTGAAATACTTGGATATATATTGAAAGGCGCGTGAATAAAACCTTAACCCGTTCGCTGAGAAACTTATAATAACTATTCTACTCGTATTACATCGGTCTCAGTTGAGCTTTTTACATTTCGTGAGGGGAAAAGAAAATATATTTTACGTGTGTTTCTTTATATTCTGTTTTTATTTCCCTATTTAAGATTGTTTGATAACGTGTTGTTGTACAAGTTGTGAATAAATGTATTTTCTTGTTCTTCTTTTTCTTCTATATTGTGTTCAAAATATGTTGCGTATTAAACTAACTAAAATAACTTGTAAATTAAATACTTCTATAGAAATTGGGTCTTACTCCCGAAATAAATTGGAACATGATTGGATTTTCTATTCAATTTTGCTTTTGATTATGAAATCTTAATTTTTTAAATAATAAATACTTAATTTATTGATATACAGATTATGTATGTTGTTTAAAAATTGAAACAAATATGTCATAAAGATTACATACTATATTTTTTTGCACTCATAGCGATACTAATGCGTTAAAACTTTAAGAAATTACAGAAGTCATGAATTTTAAAAATATTATTTTATACGTTGACAAAAATAAACGAATATATTTTTTTTATGTGAATAACCGAGAAACGAGCAGCCGGTCCACCTGATGGTAAGTAGTCACTGTCGCCCAAGGACGTTACTAACACTAAAGGTATCACTGATGCGTTGTCGGCCAAGAAATTAAAAGAAGGAAAGTACTGGCTCTCAAGCCCTAAGCCGGGACGTTAGAGTCGTTTGGCGACTGACTCAACCAGGAGTGTGGTATATAGCCAGGCAAGTTGCACGGAAAGATAATAGTACAAGTTATATTATTAATAACTTAATAATAATATATTATAATACAATCTCTACGCGAAGCCGTGCCACCAAGCAGGCTGGTTTCTGTTGCCTCTTACGATACGCTATTCTGTAACTATGGGACTGGGGGTAGTATTCTAGGCCGCCGCGATACGGGCAGTATTAAAAAACCATATGAATGAATGAAAAAGTCTGAAAAAACAAAGTCGAATGAATCACGGAAATTGTCGAGTGTACGATATTAAAATAAAACTATTGTACTCTGTGCGTGTACAGATATGTTTAATATTGAATAAATTGAATATTTTAATTCTCATGTTATCAATATTTCTTTTGATATTGAGTGTATCATCTGAGGATACGTTTGCATACAATGTTCTAACCTAAGGCTAACCAACCTGAAATTCGAATATCGAAGAAAGAAGTTCATAATATAATCAAGGCTAATGGTTACTCAACCGTGAAGCACGTTACCCTTTCTTTTCTGCGAAGTCAGGTAAATAAATTGATCCACTCGGTTGGCAAGCTCGAAACCAAATTGAAGTGTAGAAAACACTTTTTATGACAGTTTTTATTTAATTTATTGGTTGTTATTAATAATGTAGGTAATTACTGCACACACATCGAGACTTCTCAAAAATATGCAAATTTAATAGATATTTATACATAAATATATACTTAAAGTATTATATGTATTTGAGTAATAAGTGCAACGCAACTATGTATTCAAAATCCATACCTAAAGGTTTCCAAACACACACACACAACAGCAAGGCTATTAATACAATCAAACTGCGCCTACAAGTTGCGAAATAAGATTTAATTTGTCAGCAAGAGGGCATACGTGACCTATAACCCACTCTTTTCTGAACGTTGGCATCAGGCGTTGGGCTCTCAGCAGGTATGGATTTTGAACAGATAGTTTCGTTGCAATTACTACTCAAATACATATAATACCATGCCATAATAACATCTTTGTAATTTGTTTAGCCATAATTCTCACTCAGTTTCATCCAGCATTACTTTTCTATACCTATCGGAAGAAAAAATTCGGGTCAGAAGATGGTCGAATATAATAAAATGTAATTTTAAATATATATATATATATAACAATGCAATATTATCACTGCATATAAATACAGTTTGATACAAAAAAACCCAATTAAATTTGTACAATGTTATTTTCCGGCGATAATTTGTAAATACGAAACTCCAATAGCGGTATAATGAAAATACAATGATAATAAGTAACCGTGTACCAATCCATTTAATACTACGAAAACGCATTGAATATGGTCGTGGATTTGATTGATACAAAAGTTAATTCTAAAAAATGTTAATAACAGCATCAATCAAGAAGCTGGCTGCACGTATTGCAGCAACTAAACAGTAGTTAGATGAACATTGCCCAAGCCGTGAAATAAGGTCATAAGCCTACAAATTGGCTACCACGTTTCACCCGATACAAACACTGGTTTCATACGGAGTAAACGGCAAGTGTCGAGTTTATGTATCCCAATACAACACTATACAGGATTTCGAGGACGCTGTTTACTATATTTAAATAAAATTCACCACACGTTCCTCTTTAAATCCATTAGATACGTTCTGAATCTTTCTGAAAGCTGGATGTCATATTGAACAGTAATGGAAACGTTAGTTTTATCTAGATAGCAGACTGTTTACTAATTGTATGAAAAAATATTTTATAAAATTTTACCAACTTCCGTTGTTCACAACTTTTTTTTTCGAGTCATTGAAATCGTCGAAAGTCGTTTACATAAAACTGAGTCGATTTAAAAATTTAAATTTAAATTGTCTATTCTTTTCATTGACCTAAGAACAAAAAAATTATTATTCCAAAAATTTATTTAAATTTTTTTTTTCAAATTGGACCCCCTGCAGCTACATTTTTATCATATTCCCAAAACTCGGCAAAATTTTACAAGTAACAGTCGCTGAGCTTCTTAAAATATTATCTGCCTACATTAATTGGTGAAGTCAAGCCAACATTTTAGTAGGTACTTCACTATCGAAAGCAAATAAATTTTTGTTCCTCCGCTTACGAATTGTGAACCTCCATTTTTTTGGTCACGCCAACGTAGACCCCCGTCGAGTCTTCCGTGGACCCCTGGGGGTCCACTTGGATCACTTTGGAAACTAAGGTGTTAAAGAAACACATATTAGTACATTTCTACCACCATTGTTGGCAGATCTTCAATTCTGCCGTGACTCAAGTTTGACTTTCTCATTCAAGTTTCATAGTGTCCGAAGTCCTCTAGCGTGGCTTAACGATTGTTATATTACAACAGCAATAGGCTGCGACAGCTTAATCTACCCTCCGTAGCACGGAAAAACTCATGAAATGCACTCGTTGTTACTCATCCAGACAGCAAGAGCTGGGTTTAAAATGAAGTAAGACGCAAACTCCTCAGTCTAAGAGCACTTTAATTCCGAAATTTTAATTATGGCCTTAAAGTAAAATTACTAGAAAGGGTCTTAAAACATTAACGATTATGTACATTATTATGCATACCAATGACTGGGCACCGTTATCTTTATAATATTTATGTTTTAGTCTTATTTTCTATGTCTTGAAATTTAAAATATATTAAAAGGACTTCCTTTTTATCTTCTTTCTCTTCGTTATTTTCTATGTGCTCCAAAGAAATATTAATTTCATACTGCATTAAAAATCTAGATTTTCATATCGATTAGAATTTTACAAAGCTACAAACTCTGATCTGTTACAATTTTTTTATAAATTTATATTCCTAAACTGAGAATATTACTTACTTACCTGCCTGCCTACTTTATGTTTACCTACCTTATGTTTAAACGTTGCATTAATTACCATGTGTTGTTTTAAAAGATGTCCCGAGGAGTTATTTTCGCCGTTTCTTCTCCTCAATGTTAAAGCAGCTTTTCGAAACGGTAGTAGAAGAAAAAAATGACGTGAATTTGTAATTTGAATTTGACAAATTTGAATATGAATTTGGCAATGTCAACTTAAATTACATAAGTTTTTATTCTTCGAGAATTTGAAAAATATGATTTGATTTAATTTTACTATATAATTTTTAATCAGTGATTTTGTTTTTTTTTTTTTCTGTGTTTACAACCGTCAAAAATGATTTCGAATTCATACACGTTTAAATTAAAAAGTTATACTACTGTGGAATCTGGCAACCGAGGAATCTTTTCTACGCTCTATTTCTTTCTGCCCAAAATTTTCGGTCCTTTCGCCAATAACAAGATGCCCTACTACGGTGATAATCTGTACGAAAAAAAAAATGATTAAACTTTATGAGTTTTATATGTACTAATGCCATATGCGACCTACTTGCTTTCTCTTGTAAATAAAAGAAAAGTAAGATGAAGTTTGTAAGTAAAAAAAATAAAATCTGTATATGAATATGAATATGCCAGCGTATAGCGAATTTTTCCTTAAGAAGGAATAGATTTCCCAGTTGTATACGAAGGACTGTGACCTTTTTCAGGGATTGGAGGACACGGTCTGACGAACTCCGCAACTAAATAGTTATTATATGAAGTTTCAAATATCTGTACCTACGTTACCTATTGTAACTGGTAAGCAGTGCATAATGATCTATACATATTATAAAATTCTAACTGATCGCTTTCTGTACAAGATGGATATTATGAGAAAAACTTTAGGGGTTTTTAATTACACAATAGAATCCAAAAAAACCGTCGGTAGAATTTTTATCTGTATGTCTGTACCTTTGTGGGCACTAATCCCAGAAACGGCTAAACCGATTTCGTTATAGTTTTCAGTAATGTATTGCAGTAAGTATCACTTAATATTAATAGTTCTTTTCATTTCAGTCCGCCCATATTTAAAAAAGTCGTAAATTAATCTAAAAAAATGTAGCTGCCTATTTCTAAACGTAATGAATGAATGAATAAAACGTAAATTTTGGATTTACCAAACTGGAAAAATTAAATCTTAATCTAAGGGAATCAACATGTCACATTTACATTTTAGGAGAAAAAGTAAAAGTTGTTAGTAGAAGATAAAGCTTTTAATATTTCGAGATCTAATAAGTTCACCGCGGAGTTATCAGTGGACTGGATTCCTTTGAAACCTGCTCCAGAGACAGGGTATCTTTTAATGTCTATTGGGGAGGCTTCCCACCATAAAAAAGGACTCGAGCGTTCGTTACTAGCATAATTTGATGACTGTTTCCATAGTCCAATGGGCACATAGACATACTCGTATTCCGGTAATTATTATCATACAAGACCTGTGTCCTATCGGATGCAATAATAGCATAAAAAAACTTCAGACTAGGGTTACTAGTCATCTATTCATCTTTACTGACGTGGTAGAATACTCTTCGGGCTCTCTGAATATTGGGGAGAGGTGCTTATTTGTAACCATCGGTTAGGTGTAAATATACTTGGTGACATTAATCTATGAGCTTCTTCTTCTTTGTCATGTTCTCCATTATTGAATGTCATTCTTGTTCTGGTAAGTCTTGGTGGCGGAGCTGACGAGCCGCTTCCATGTCACCCTGTGTTAGAGCATAACGGAAACCGGAATGCCTATAACCTCTTTTACTGTTACCGGCCTTGGGGTAGGTGATCGGCCTCTAGGTCTTCTTCCGTCTGCTTTGCACACCATAACTATTTTATCGAGATTGTCTGGCTGAGAGCTGATCAAAAAATAAACAAAATAAAGGTAACAGTGGGTAGTTTATACAAAATTGATAAATATATTAATTTTGTTAAATACCAATTATGATTTATTAGAAATTTGAATGTAGGTAGACTTTGTTCTAGATAAGACGCCTAAACATATTTTTTGGAAATTTTTGTTACTGTGTCAACAGGGATAAACAAACCCACTGTACATATTAACATGATTCTTGATATATTTAGAACTCATATTATCAGAATATAGGATATTTTTAAATCCAGCAAATGGAACTTTACAAAGCAAATTTACGTTACATTACATTATATTACTGCAGAAATTTACAAAGCTAAGTGAGTGTCGCTTTCTAGTATTCAATATTTACATTGCAATAGATCATATAATGAATGCTTTGAAGTATTCATTACTCCTAGCAATCTTATTGAATTAATAAATACCGAAGTCTAACATGTTAAATCCATAAAATAATTATAAAAAAGATCCTTCTTTAATCTTTTTATTTCTTTAATCTGAGGAAGATTCGTCTGAAGTTTGAACCTTGTAATTTTAGACACGTGTACAACACACAAAAAAGTGATTCCTACTTTTCCAATATCTCCAGTGAAGCTCGTGCTGGCTTAATCCCAATATTTTATCACATATTGCTGACTCGCCGTGAACTAGGGTTGTATTTATTGCATTTCTTATACACCTTCTAGTTCATTCTGTCAACCAATGAAAATGACTGCTGATTCCAATGTATGTATTTTAAATAAAGTCTCAAAGTTTATATTCAAATTCAAATTCAAAATCATTTAATCATATAGGTATTCAGTAAATACACTTATGAATGTCATTTTTTTGCTTCTACCACAGTTTCGAAAAGGTGCTTTAACATGAGGAGAAGAAACGGCGAAAGAAACTCCTCAGCACATCTTTTAAACAACACATGGTAATACGTGATTTACTTATTGGAATTTTCGAGTAACATGATAATCCACAGCTTATAGATAAAAAATATTATAGTACAGCTAACTGTATCAATGACAATCGCACCTGGATATAAGTATGCTGCAAACACAATTAGAATTTTACCCTATAATTCGATTTAAAGATGTGCTCGATAGGTTCTTTCACCGTTTCACCTTCTCAATGGTAAAGTACGTATTGGAACGATAAAAGAAGACATTTGGACCATAAGTGTAATGTAATTTTTGATTTAAATTTCAAACCATATTAATTAATTTTAATATAATTGATCATAATTCCTAACTAATTTATTTATGTATTATTTATTGGTAATCCATTATATCCAGTTGATATAGAATCATGGAATTTGCCTAAAACGTTGAATGCTACCAAGCTTTACATATATTTTTTATTAATCGCGTCGCCTCAATCTTGTTGTAGTAAAAAAAATATATTTACATTATATACACCCGGAATAATGTATCTTTTAAATGGTAAAAGAATTTTTAGATAAGTGCCCTGGTTCCGAAGATTACTTTCCGCATATACACAAACACACAAAATTTGCACTCTCTCTTTATGATATTAGTATATATACATAAAGATAACTTTAATATTCTGTTTCAGAATAAGATAAGGCTTGTAGATGATGACGCATTAGAAACTCGTGGGAGGTTGTAATTCATACCAAATTAGCATTTAGTACTTTCTACGGCAGTAGATCTGCTGGTTTGTAGCTCTGAAATTTATATTACGATAATAATTTGTACCTAAAGATGAACTTTGCAAATAAATATTTATAAGTGTAACTTGTTAACTATATGTAACTCAATAGTAATCTAAAATTTTCCAAAACCTTATGGATGTTGTTAAAACATAAAAAACATAACTCACTGTACAATGAACTACTCCTATGTTTTAACAAAGAAATCCACTAGATGGCGTTGATATGTAGTTTCAGGGGCATTAAAAACGAACATCTACTCATATTCCGTTCAGAAAATAAACTGGGACGTTATAAGCACATTAAAATAATTCATACAGACGTTCATCGCCTTTGATGTTGGAAGAATAGACGATACCAAATCATCTAAACATTTCGTTACTTCATCAGTGTTATCATATGTCAAACAATTTAATATGCTTAAAGTCAACGCTGTTCCCCAAATGCTTTTAAAAATTGATGTGTCCGTTTGCGGACTGCATAAAAGTGTGGTTTTAATTGATGTTGGTCTCAGTGACCATTGGTTGCAGTGATCAATTAAAGCCAGGTACTGGTCACCTATTTCACCTGATTCAGTATAAGAAACAAACAAAGGTTACAAATATTTTGCAACCGCACCAGTTTTAAAATTTTAATGAATCATTATGAATACTTCCAATGTGAGTGCAGTCATGAAAAATTCAAATCGGCTTTAAGGATTAAAATGAGCACACATCGTAGCGTGCTAAACGGAAAGTTCGCGTGACGTCAAAGATGTGATGTCCCGTCACATAAATCATGTCACGGAATACGTGCCATGGGCATGAACGTTTATTTTATTATAATATTAGAATCCTAGTTTCGCGAAATAATAACGTTGTGTTTAAGGTTTGTTTATTGGAATTTGGTGTCTTTCTGTACCTTAGTTAATTAATTTTTACATGCTTTAAAGCTTGACCTGTATGTATCTATCTATGTATGTATGTATGAATGTAACGGAATCTTTGAATTACCGATAACAATACAATAATGTTATACATAAAGTATGATTTTGTCATTAATCCATCACAAAAAAAATTGTCGTCATCAGTTAAAGGTTATATGAGGGCTGAAAGTGACACATTGTAAACATTGTCGGGTATTCTCTAGTAATAACTTCTGTGAAGAACATAGTTTTTACACGTTTTATATTAGCTTGACTTATATATATATATATATATATAAATCAATATTTGAACTGTAATTTATTTTTTACAAACAAAGAGCGAGAGAAAAACGAACCAATAAAGAAAAAAATACATTATGAAACACAAACAAATGTTTTAATGAAGTAAATCACATTATACTATACAAAGACTTGAATAAAGACACTATAATTTATTATTAAATTTTCTTATAAAACAAAAAAGGATGAGCTAAACACGAAGAGCAACAAAAACAGAGTAAAGAAAAACAAACAATGTGGGAGTCGCCGTTTTACAATGTCTTCAAGAGGAAACTGAATAGGCTTTTATAGATTAGTGCGTTCAATATCTTAGACCACTTACCATCAGGTGGGATTGGTGTCAAGCATTAACTTATTCTATGTAAAAAAACATTAATAAAATGAAAGGTTGGGAGCTTCATGGGGTATCACTTGTAGAAAACATTTTCTGAGCGCTTCCGTGTTTCCGAGAACACTTTAAGTTGACTCAAGAGTCGCGTGATATAGAACGCTTTGCGTCTCCTTATTCAGAAGCTCTGTATGGCTCTTTTCTTGTTATTGTCCATGTTGCTATAGGCATAGAAAGTAATAATAGCACGTAATTATAGTACAACATAGAGTGTGTTATTATTATTTCGACGTAACATGATATCAAAGATCCTAAATTCGAATAACATTTGAGCGAATCAAAAAAAAAATAGATAGAGTATTTACGAAGAACGAATTCAGAATACGTGGCAGAATGTTCTGTATATCAAACGAAGTCAATGATGTGCATAAGGCGAGATACTGTTAATTTCAGTAACTCAACTCAAAATTTCAGTTGTGAGAGAATACCCTTATCCGGTATAAGGATCCGATATAAAGATCCTGATCGAATTTTTTTAAAACATACTCAAATTAATATGAAAAGTGCATGCATTGTCGTGTACAGTTTAAAACCAAAGGAAGTGGACAACGAAATTGATATTGACGTACAAAAACGTGCTTCTCCGCTCAACAGGCTTAATTCCCACCGATACAGAGCAATTTTTTGATCTCAATCTCTACAACAGAACCGTAATTTTTGACTGTCTATTTTATATTTCTCCTTTGTTGTTAAAAACATATATGTCAATGTTAAATGGAACCCAAATACGATGAATGTTATCCTCTCTATTCTATGAATAATATCCGCACTATATCTGTCAAGTACTAGTCATATTTTTCAAATTCATTTGGGTGTTCAATTATTCTACTGAGTTTCAGTAGAATTTGGGGGTCCTATTTTCGTACTAGAGTATTCGAGTATTGTCGCACAATATTAATCTTACTTAATTGTTTTCACTGACAAGCCTTTGTAGATATTGGATTTTTCAAATCCTTGGCCTCGTTTCTGTTAAAGTGTTAACCAGTAATAAGTAAAACCCTTGCGTCCATTTTCACTAACAATGCTTCCGTCATGTCTTTAGTGTCATTAAGTCAACTAGTACTATTATCATACGATGGGCCCTTAGCTCGTACAAATAGCCATTTATATAAAAAAGCTTGAGAAAGATATCTAGGGAATGATTACGTGTACAGAAATACCTCTACACAGGCATTTCATCGTTCAATGGGTCTTTGGGTCTTTTTACACAATTTATATAGATTAGTTATTCATCATTACAAGACAGACTGCCTATCCTAAACGTTACAACTTCTGACAATATTTAATTATGCATCAATGTATAAATGAGTAATCAAATTATTCTAAAGACGTAACAGAAATGACATAGCTTAGGCAGTTTGCACTTAATATTTATATTTATAAAGTAGTGTTTAATATGAGGTCAAAATTAATTGTTTCGTTACATAAAATAAGTTAATGCCTGACATCAATCTCAACTTATGGTAAATAGCGATAAAGTCTAAGGTGTTGAATGTATTAACAAATATAAGCATACTCATTCTTCTCTTGAAGATTCCCACGATAAGAATATTGAGCGTATGGCGTTTCTCCCTTCCATGAATCTAAGTAAACCTTCTCTGCTCACGTTGTATCCCGCTGACTAACAATAACTAATGCTTGCTAATTTTTATTATAAAAAGTTAAGGTATCGATCACTCAAAAAGGGTTTTGATGCCATTTAACCATGACATGTTAGGTCCAGTAATAAAGTAAGGGCCAATTATGTAAAAAAAAGTAAAATTCGACGTTACACTAACAATAGAGAATATTAGAAGACCGAGAATAGGACCATGGTGCAACCGAGCAGAAACTCAATTATTTACGAGATGAAACCATTCGCAAGTTAGCAATTCTAGGAATAATTGTAATTATTGTTTGCAACAACAAATAATGTTCCTGTTATCCACGGATTTTCACTTTAAAGGCCTGAATATGTTCTGAAAATTTTGAGTTGAAAATACATTTCGGCGTTCACAAATCCAATTTTGCTTACAAAAATATCGATGTAACAAGGTACATTTCAAAGTGCATATTATTAGTAAGAGGTGATATGGCCAGTAAAGTCCGACGATTGTCATTGGTTGACCCACTGTACCGTCGCCTACGACGTAACTACTAAAGGTTGTGGTAAGAAATGAATACAATTTACTAGCTAGGAAGTAAGCTCTATTAACTGATGCAGTTAGTGTTTTAATCACGCACGAAAGATTCTTCTTACTGTGGTGGTATTTAAACATATTAAAAGGTCCATCTATTCTACAAATCTCGTAAGGCGGGTAAATACAGTCAGTTTGGATCGCACGTGTTAGCAATAACAATAACTTTGTTATCGTCAATAATTTTTGAACGAGGAAGTTGCTCTAGTACTGACAGTTGTCGCTATGAGTCAAAACTCGTCCACCTGTTCTATAACAGAGCCTAGTTTGTTAGCTAGGCCTGATGCCTCTTGGCAGGCGCTATGGTAAGACGCACTATTGATTAATCGTGCTGGAGATCAGTGCCTCACTGCCAGAAACTATTATTATACGTCTTGTTTTTAATTATTATTAAAACAGTGAATTTTTGTGGGAACATTACTCTGGTCAAATTACCATGTATCCGCCCTCAAAAAATGACTTACCGTGACGCCAGCAATGCTGTTCTTTAAGTAAATAAAATTAAATCAAATGAAATAAATTATTAAATTTTGTAAATAAACTATTTTTAATTGAAGCAAGACCGTCTTTTACTTCCGATGTCTGAGCCATATGCGTGTTATAGATATGATCATACTTTTTATGTTATCAACGTTGAATTATGAACAAATCACAATCACTTGAGTATCAGATTTTTCATCTTAGTTTATGACTTCATTGATCGGTCAGTTGGTGAATTTTTTTTCATTATAATGTATTGAAACAAAATTTACATTTTTTTTTAAATATGTATTTGTTACTTGGAGACGAATTTCTAAAATTATCCGTTATTGTTACAGACATCGATTCTTTCCAGAAAATCTGTCGACGAAATTCCGATACCTCTGTGATCTACACGTACACAAACTGCACCTTTGTTCCTCAGATTCTCGAAGTATCTATTGGTTTTCTACTTCACCACAAAGATTTTACTTCACTGTCTCGAATCTTAGTCTGTTCGACATTGGAATTCTTTTCCCAAAGATATGAGAGAAGAAAACGCGACATTTTTTTTTCTTAGAATTTTTAGATTGTTTTCCTTCACTATACATTTTTTGTACCGAAATCCCTGTTTTTTTACACTCACAGGGTTGCCATCTAATATAGGAGTATCCCCGATATCTTCCTGACTTAGTTCGATGACAATTTAGTCTAATGTCACAATACGTCTGAAAATATTTCACGGCTACTTTTGGGAGTACTGACATTATATTATAGTCAAACCACTAATCGGAAGTTATCCTGTATTTCTTCGGTTTTATCGCTATTAGATCTCATTACCTTACATTTTCTATTTCTTTATTTCTCAGTTTATGTGGTTGTAACATGTAATTTTACATCTTTTTTTTTCATTTTATCTACATCGTTTTTGCATTTTATTAATAGAAACCGATAAATAAAGAACATTGGAAACATGGTAATGAGATCCAATATAGTTGTTGTAGTAAACCCAAGAAATTTCCAAATACCCTATTAGGGAGTGTAATCACGTAGATCCTTCCCATCCCAATTTTGTCAGAGCTGAATATTATGAATCTCGTGAGATCCAGGTATTTGTAAGATCCCGCAGGATACTTTAGAAGTGAAAATAAATTATAATCTATTACTAAAATATAAAAAATACTTGTAAAAATGTTAATTGAAATTTCAAAACATTAGAGTTTCATACGCTTTATTAATAAATTTGACATATTATAATACGAAATTTAAAACGACAAAAGAAATAAAGAACGTCAAGTTCTTCAATACCCTCATATTTCACCCTTGTCCTACAATACTTAAATGTAATTTGGTTTTGCTTTCATCAGTTCGCATGGACATTACTTCTCTTTAATCCCATAAGTCCCGCAGAATGGCGTGCGTGATCCTTGTTTTTCGGAATCCCGGAATTACATTCCCTGATTACTATGTCGTATCATAATATACTAGTAATTATGATGTTAGTGAAAATATCATTGGTTATGAAATTATTGTACTATCATAGGATCATGCGTGAATAAGATCCCATTTTTATACAAATATATTTGTACATAGATTCATACATACATATATACAGTTGCATGTTATTCAAAAAACCAGAGTTCTGATTACAACCACATAGGTTTGAATCGCAAACTCATAAAAGAGATCTTGCAAATAATATTTTTTTGTGTTACTTCCCATAATTTAGGGATTGAAATTCCTTTGACTTTGTGATCACTACACGGCATATTAAATATTTGCCCGAGTTAGAATTCAAGACGAATCTCTTCATTTTTCAAAATTATCGGTTAATTATCACTAGCTTTGATGATGAATACCTCGCGAAAAATCCTATATATCTGCGTTATCCATCATGTTCTCAAATTCTGCCAATGTGCACTTGGCCAGGTTGGCCAGGCTCAGCAATATCCAGTTATGGGTCATGTTGATAGTATAGCATATTATTTGCATTATCCATATATGCTCGATAGTTTTTGAAATAGTTCCACCATGAACGCTAGATTGATGAAAACCTTTTTTTCATTATATTCAAGAAACATGACCCATCCCTCCATCCAATAAAACTTAATGTTTTTAACGAAGTGAAACTTTTTTGGAGACGTAAGGGAGACATTTTCTTTAAACTGAACAGTCGTTTCTATTCCAGTTTCTTTTTCCAGATTGTCTGATATATAAATTTTATTATCTCGGCGATTGCCATAAATGATAGATCGGTTCCGCTAATACCTCCATTTTGACTGCACCATTCCTTGTAGCAACCGCAAATTATATTGATAATTAATAACTTTAGAAAACTTTTCTAGTGTGTATAAGATTTAAACCTGCCTAAAAGTTTAATTTTTTTCACACACTGCTACTTCACGGAAGCATATTATGGTTTGGTTGTAATCATTACATTATTTGAAGGTTGGGCTTTTAATTCATACAGTATCAGAAAAATACTGATGTTCCCAATGGAAGCTATAAAAAAGAATGAAGCTTAAAAGCAAATTAAGAAATTTTGGTCATGATTCACTTTAATAACTGCGTTCCTAATTTAACTCCGTCCATGTTTATTGTGTTCGTAATAAAATTCCTACATCTGCCGCCGCCTGTTCGCGAAATTGTTATTAAATTCACCGGTTTTATGAGCTGGACGCAAAATAATTCTGAGCTTACATAATATGTGCGTGACGCTATATACATTTTCGCATTCACTGATTCACCCGAGACTTTTTTTGTAATATTTTTTTTTATGATAATAGTCAACAAACGACTTGACAAGCCACCCGATGGTAAATGGACACCGTCGCCCATAGACATCAGCAAGACCAAAGGTGTCATTGATGCGTTGTCGGCCAGGAAATGAGAAGAAAGTTAGAAAGAAGGTACTGGCTCTCAAGCTCCCAGCCGGAACACGACGAGTCGTTTGGCGGCTGACTCAAGCAGGAGAGTGGTAGCTAGCCAGGCAGGCTTCATGGAAAGATAATAATACCAGTAATAATATTAAAGAATTAATAATAATACTGATAATATAATCTATACGCGAAGCCCTATCACCAAGCAGGCTGGCTTCTGTCGCCTCTTACGACACCCTGTTCTGCCAGCATGGGATTGGGGGTAGTATTCTAAGCCGCCCGAATACGGCTAAAAATAACCATATAATAATAATAACCATAGAGTCCGTATTACACCCACGTGACATAAGGCTCTGTACTGTAAATGTATCCGAAGGAATATTTTCTATTTCTTGTATAAAATTCACTTTAGATTGTCATAGGTTTTTCCGTATGCTGTTTATGTTTTAGTGCTTTCGAAAGAAAGAAGAAGGAAGGATAAAGTCAATTATCATGAACTTTTAAATATCTTTTAAGATTCTATATATTGTTAGGAAAGTTCCCGAAGGGTCGACAGAAAACAATAGGGGCCATAAAAAAATATTAGGTAATGCTAAAATGTATCTCGAGCGCATTACCTTGGGTAAAAGGGCGAGTATTACATATACGGTCGTCTTTACCCGAGCCTCTATCGTGATATCTGATTCTGGGTAATGTGTAAGAAAGTCTGAAAAGCACTTAAATCGATATAAATAGAGGGGAGGGTCGCCTGAGGATTATTCGGATCTCGATTACGAAAGCGAAAAGTTCTCTCCTTACGAAGCGAAATACCTGCCAACAACCAGCGCGACAGCGACTATTGAAGAAGCAATAAAGTCTCTGCGGAAGTAATTTGGCATTTTTACAAAACCCTGTATCCTAACACGTAACAATATTTGTAAAACTATACAATTTATTGTTTCCCTCATAACTAGCGTTTAATACACATGATAGTTTGTTTTTTTTTTTTGTTATTTAATTTACCTCCCAGTGGCTAATGGTTTGATTGTCGGTCTTCTGCACGGGTGTCGAGTTAGAATTCTACTTGAACCACTGATTTAAAAACTGTGTGCTTATTACTAATTGTGTCACATTCTTTGGTGAACAAAAACATCGTGTAGAAACCTGTGTACTTGAGAGTTCTTCATAATTTTCTTAAAGCTGTGTGAAGTCCGCACATTCCCGCCTTGATCAGTATTGTGGACCATTATATAGTATACCTTAACCTCTTTTATTGTGAAATGAGGCCCGATCCTAGCAATGGGTTATTAGCCTTGAAGTTATGAATGCGTTTACCCCACATAGAAATATAATTAATTTACTAACAGTGTACCATCGCTATTGTGTCACCTAATTTTATATAGCCAGGTAAAAACGTATTTATTTTCTGCCTGGTCGGCAATGTGTCGGTGACTCTTACGATGTTGCAGATGTGCTTTCATTAAGTTGACAATGCTGCGAGTGTTGCGCCATATATGCCTATATATCCCTATATATAAGTTAATTTATGCATATGTGTATGTAAACTCATATGACTGAGTCAATTAAAAGTACGAACAAAAATATTTTTTTTTTTCAATGAAAATATTTTGTAATTCCCTTTCAAAATCAACTAGTTTAAATACAATTAGTAACCTCTCACGTCTTCAACATTGATAACGCTAAACACGACAACCAATTACTGTTCAAACACGAAATAGAAATTTAATTCAGTAAGTGTCACGAGATCGAGAATGGATTCTGTCAACTGGTTTATTTACGAGTAATATTATCGCGTAACTCAGCTAGCTAAGTGATTTGAAACTTGAACGAGAGATTGATATTCTGAAATTACTGGGATGCTTTATAAATTATATTAATGACTTGCATCGCAAGGCAAGTAACATCGATCCCGATAAAGTGGTGAACTCTGCTGAACAGCATACTATGCACCAATTTGCTAGGTCTCTCTTGTAACACACTAGATACCTACCCAGATTCTACCAGTACCAGATACAGGTAGTACCAGGTCAATCTAAAGGTTGCGCAAGTATCATGCATGCCCGGTATTACGGCTCTTTATTCGCCTAGCTGAATAAAAATATATATTCTTGAATGAGAAATACCCACTCTCAGTTATGAAAACGAATTTTTTTTTCACACGAATCGTAATTTAATGTATGCGTCAGCAAAAACAGATAAACTGAATAAGCGTTTCTTTGGCATTAAATTTAACTGGATTTTATATATTTTCCAGATCTTAATCTTATTTGAAAAGGTGACGTCGTCAGCAAATCGGTCAGCAATGTACTTGCTAATGTAAATAAAACAAAGCAAATAAATGTCTTGCTTAAAAGCAAACCTTTGTTCTTGGCAACGCCGAAGCTCTTAGTTTGGAGGACGAAAGATCTTATTACGTCAGATTAGGTTACATGAAATGGCATATGATTGAGTAACTTTTGATTTTTAAACTTTGAAACATTGAAAATGGTTTTAATTCAGCATTTTATTTTACATATACAAAACTTTATTGGGTTTTTGACAGATTTTGAGTCATGAAAGTTTTTGAGGGGTATCGCTATGTAGTATAAAACAAAGGTCTATCTGTCTGAACGTGATATTCTGATTTTTTTTAAATAGACACGAGTAGGTAAATCGTGACCATTATTTAATAATATGGGGGGTTATTATAACACCGCCTAATCCTTATCTTATCCGTCAAATTGTAGTATGATTGGTTATAACCCACAAATAGTTTACTGTTGCGTGTTCCTGCGTTTCTTTTGAGTCCACCGTGGTGTAAAAAAAACTGTGATATATGTTCAATCATCCTGTTTAATATTCGCAGGTCATTCTTTGGCAACTTGAAGGCCTTCCACGTAGCTTAAAGACCGTCATTTTAACATATCAACAACAAACAACTCAAGCCCAGCAATTGACAACTTTAAATAACTAAGATCCGAAAACAAATATTGAACTGTCGCAACGTGTCTCCCAACCGGGAATGGAAGTCGAAACCGTTTTGTGTTGATCGCAAATATCACCACAGCACAAGTAAATACCACTTAGTGAATGCAACAATTTATTTATGTAACCTGAAAAGATGGTATTCTGTCTAAAGCCACTATGTTAACTGAAAGGTTATGGAAGTGAATCATAACTTCATAAGGCCCCCTCTTAAAAAGCACTGATGGTATCATAAGAGTTTCATTACTGCTTTAAATCTAGGATGTAATTTTTATGAAACTAAAATAAGAGACCACGCTAAATATTTATGTTCGCGGTTAACATTACGATTTTCGCTATCAAGCTAAATAGCGCGTTCCTTCTAAAAGAATATCGTAAAATGTTTTTAATTATTCACAATAGTGACGTTGTTAGCAACGTTTGTTTCCTTCCGGTGGCTCATCGGAGATGTTTTTAGTGTTACGAATGTTTATGGATGGTGGTATACGGGGATCATTTACTATCAAACCGCCCGTTTGCTCATTTGTCTTCGTTTGAGATAAAAATGAACAAAAAGCAAACGTAAACCAACGAACTTAGTAACTCAAAGCCGTACAGGTCAAACGTCAATGCATTCACTAGCGCTAATTGTTTTATTCCATAGCTCTGTTTTCCTCTGAGTGAGGCTTTGAATACACTACAAAACACTGTTGATAGTTAACCTTATTGTTTCTCCTATACAGTTGATAATCTGTTGTCAATTTCGAAACAGTCTGGTTTTATCCTCCAAAAACTATACCGTGGTGTAAATGCTCTCAGTGCTCAGAGATTGTATACCTATAGGCAGCATCGTGACTTGTTAGCTAAACCATCACTGAGAGGATCAAGGACGAAATAGGTCGGAGGATGAAAAGGATTTGTTTGGGGAAGGTTTTAGGAAATTAATAATTTATGGACATAGGACAAATGGATCATGAACAGTGGTTAGTGTGCTAAGCAGACTAAAAGGCAAAGATTATAAGTCATCTGATGGTAAGTGAAGTAAGTAAGTAATGAACATTGCTACACGAGGGGTGTTTCAACGTCTTATCCGACAAGAAGAAGCGTCCCTATAGTGAGTCTTTTCACTGGTCACGTCACATTGTGCACTTGGTAAATATTTTAAAACGGTTACTTTATTTGCAGTATCGATTTTGTTATAGAGTTTCCAAATGAAATGTATGCTATGAAATTCCTGCTTTTCCATTAAGTAAATTGGATGCAACAGGTTCACCAGTGATTCTATAAAGGTTCTCGTTTTTCATCAAATATATGAAGCCTTGAATTTCGTTTAAACTTATTAATTGGTAAGAGCAGGTCACTAGTATCCTTGTACAAAAGGAAGCATGGGGGTTAGGTACTATCTTCACTATTCGCCAGTTTTTTGTTAGAGAGAAGCCGAAACACTCCAGACTAGATATGACGTCATTTAAGCAGGGCTATCACTTGATAAAAATAACATAACAAAATCATTATTTAAAGTATGATTTTATTCAGTCTGATGAATATACTTGAGGTATTGTGGACAATCTGATTAGTCTAGCTAAGGAAATTGTGAAATAAAAAGCGGAGCGTGAAATTACGTACGACATTTAATGGCGACGGACAGCGGAGCGGAAGGTTACAAAAAATCATGAGCATAGATTAATACAATAAGGATGCGTTCATAGGTAGGCAGCATTCAACATGCATGGACTGCGTTCATATTTCAATACAGTCAATGTGTTTCCCCAAATGTGGGAAGAGTCAAGAATACGTCTCTTTTACCCACGTTGAACGTTTGACCACTAATTGGTCTCACTTTTGTAATCCTATGAGCGACAACTTCTTTCTTCCACTAACTTTTTAAATATAATAACAATGCGTAATAAAACTAATTTTTGTTGTCAACTTTCAAATTGTATAGATTTCTTGCTTAATTATCGAATAAAATAGGCATTTTTTTTTATTAAATATATAAAGTTAAATATTTCCAAAATTCAGACATAGAATGTCCAATAAAATGTGAAGTTCCGTTGTCGTGACATTATTTATAAATATTCTTGTTGTTCTAAAAACGTCTTTTATCTTTCGCGAGCATGCAACGAAAACTATTGAAATTTTGAAATCAAATTCATCTATATGAGCGAACTTTTTATTAGATAATCATATTCTATTTTATATTTATTATACCAGTTTTTAAGTTAAAATAGAACGACTGAGTTGAAGGACAAAAGGAGAGTTTCAACTCAACATTAAACGTAATTAAGTAATAAAATTTGTTTGATGGTACCCAACAGGAATTTACATGTAAGATTTGTAATCGAAAAACAGTATATTTTGTGTTTATGATTTATTTACATATACAGGAACAATAAATATAGCTTACTAAAAAAATAATTGAAGGTAAATTTAAAAGGAAGTACCTGGCGGTCCTGGCAGATGTAGATTCTCATGGACTGGAAATATAAGGGACTGATTGAAATTCAAGAGCACAGATAAGAGCATTGATAAAGAGACGTATCGACAAACTGTTGCCGACGTCTCATCGAAAATTTCTACAATAGATATCCCTTCGAAACTTTTGAAACTATACATTTCGTAAAATCTGTTTTTCAGCACAGATTGAGAGTCTTGTGTTCAGTGCGTGAGGCACACAAAATGAAAAATTATGAGAAAATGGATGATTGTATGGTGACGAAATAAATCACAAACAATGGAAAAACAAAAAATTTACCAACGAACTGTCTACATTATATGTTTTTTTTGGAGAATCTGACCGTAATAGTTTCCCAACGCGACCTTACGGTATCGTTATCATGATTAATGGCGATATTGTCAACACCACTGGAACTTCTCCAGAAAAAAAAAATAGAATACGTACAAATCTGTCTGTTTTCTAAATGGACAGAGGCTACTGGTCAAAGCGATGTCCAGGTTCACTAAATTAATTATCAATCCATTTGTTTCACAGTTGTCAGTTCTAATTCAAATCTTTGTTTCGATAAATTCTAACGATGAATTTTTGTACCTTTATACAAATTACTACATATGTATGTATATTCTTTGCACCCATTCCTCAAGAAAAGGGAATATGATGAATACTCTTAGAAAGTAGTGCACAGTTTGGACCGATGATTGGTAAAACCACAGGTGTTCCAGACGTAGACAGGCATTAGAATATTGACGTCTGGTAATCTGGCGCGTCTGGTAGTTTCTTGGACATTACCATAAAAACAGACTTCACATCACCACGTGTATGTACAATTCGTTGTTTATTGCAATTCCTGTTACATTTGTCGGCATTATTGACGCTCGTATCGGGAATTCCGGTTGGTATTTATCGGCCTGCAGAATATACAATGGAAATAAATTTTCACATTCACTACATTGATTCCAGGGATTGTGGCATGGATGCATTGTGTAGAATATAATTCGTGCATTATGCGAATAAATAAACGGCTGCCGACCTTTTGTTCCATTCACAATGATCAGTTCAGACGTTCACTTAAAATTGATTAAGAGTTGTTTAAACATTATAAATATATTTCTTATGTATTATTTGAAGTGAAATTTCTTTATGAGGCATACGAGGAAAACTTTATTGTTGTTACGTTAGTTACCTCATGGAATGTATATATATTTCACGAGTAGGGTTATTGCTACGTAAATTTGTGTGAGTAGAGCAGAGAGAAGTGGAGAAGGGAAATCGAGGAAGAGTGGAAATGGAAACGAGATATGTTATTGAAATGAAATTTCTTATCGCATGTCGTATGTTCAATATTCGGCTTTCATTTCACGTGCACAAAATTTAACAGTGAGTTTAAATTATAACGGATTTTTTTTTTGATGGGCTACTTAGGAATTCAGAGAATTAAGCTTGATCCCTTAGGAAGAAAAACTTTAAATAACCTTATAAGATTTAAGCCGGATGGATGTACACACATACAAAAAAGGCAAAGAAAATTGAGTACTTGTAGAAATGCAAGTGAAGAGGTAAAAAAATTAAAAAAAAAAACAGTTAAAACCGGTTTGTTGCACAGACAGCAAAATATTAAATTATGATAAAAATATACAGTTATTCTGTAAACACGCAGAAAAAAGGCATCGATGATTCCGAGGTGAGATTATTTCAATAATATTACGGAATGCGATTAATTGAACCATAACAAGTTCTTTAATGTAATATGAGGACACCACTTTAGTAAATACAACTCTAATAAAAGGTACGACACACATTGCATAGAACAATTTTTTG
Organism: Megathymus violae; assembly: GCA_003671415.1. Classification (NCBI taxonomy): domain Eukaryota; kingdom Metazoa; phylum Arthropoda; class Insecta; order Lepidoptera; family Hesperiidae; genus Megathymus; species Megathymus violae. The sequence goes on from PDGT01000056.1 coordinate 1,277,182, forward strand.
TTTTTTGTAAATTATATAGCTAACGGAACAAATTAATAATTGATGGTAAAAATCAGCGACGCCTAAAGACATTTTTGGCCATTGATTCTATGCCGCCGCCATCACTAAATTCATTGTCGACCAGAAAAAAATTTATGAACCCGCCATTTATTCGCAAATAGTTCTAAAAGACCACTGCAGTGTCATACTGAGAATAGTAATATGTAATAATAATAATCAAAATTAAATTTAAATAAACTTTTCATGAAGTTGCTGTAACACCACCACCCTTGACTACATCACCATGTCCCATCAGTTGGAATTGTAACGAAGATAGTAACTTTGTAATGTTAACATTTCAATTTTGATCCGCTTACGATGCTGACTCTACTTGAGCTGGTTTAAAATAAAACAAAGGCGCGTCCATTCTCATAATCGGTTTTCGATAAACTCGTTCTGTTGGAACAGTGCAGTTGTTCTGTTTGTTCAAGAGCCCTCCTTTGTGTTAAGTTTGCAATCGAAAAGTTAGAGGTGACAGAACAAAGATTTCTCGTTCCAGATTTGCACTTGTTTTTATTATGTTGTTTCTAATTTTTTGTTCCAAAGCTGTTAAATGTTTCACGATTTACCCGTCCGGTCCGTAAGGTCCTCTAATTTATTGAATAATCGAACCCTTATTCCTATACTGATCCTTCAGTATCGATCTGTCTATGTCTATTACACCTTATTTTTTCTGAATGCATTGGACGGAAAAGTTTAAATTTGGAGTACTTATGGAATTTAGTTATACAGACAGGAACGAATGTCATAAATAAGCTAATTAGATCATTAGAAGATAAAAAATTCAAAGTATTATACAACTTATTAAATGAAAAGGTTTGTTGTAAATAATACATGTATTTTGCCATATTAAAATACATATCAAGTGAAATTAAATTAAAGTAAAATAATTAATCAAAATAAGTGTATATAACTAGGTCCTTATGGTGCATTACCCAAATTGTTGGCAGAATTGCCTCGTTGTAACGTAATACTTATACGCTGAGCGAGAATGATTCCAGCTCATGGGTTGCATGTGTTATCTTTGAGCTTTTTGATATTTCTTTGAAAAGATAATGAGCGTTAAGGGCCCACAGACTAAGAGTCTCCAATCCGAATGCTTTAAAAATATTCAGATCCGAGATTCCTGTACGTTTGATATTTATTATTTTCTACAGTTTCTGCTGTTCCACCAGCCTCGACGCCGCTAGCGTGAAGATGGCGGAAATGTATCAAACAAGTTGCTTCCCACATCTGTGACCGTCTCATACTCCAAGGCACAATCGATATATAAACATTCCCTCATTTCCGAAACTATTTGATTTTAGAAATGTCGCGTAAATATAATTTCGTGCTCAAAGATTACAGAAAAACTTATACGAAAATCCTTAGTTTTCAAACAAAAGGAACGGAAAAATACTTCTGGATATATTTAATTCATAACACGCGAACTCGATTCAGACTTAACCAGTTGCAATAAATAGCCGGAACAAGTAGACGAGCCGTGCACACAGCGTGATGGTATGTGCCCATCACCGTTTATGCAAATCTACAACACCTACAAAGCCAAGAAGGAAACTATAAATCAACGTCTTTTTGACTTGCTTTTCCAGCACCACAACTGAAAAACGCAACAAAAAAGTTTTTAAAATCTATAAACATTTTGCAAACACTATACTAATTTGTTTAAGCTATTGAAGATGTTTATATTCTGTACATAAGTATAGTCTAAAGTGACGTCGAGTAACATTTTCTGGTGTACAAAATAGTCGGTCTTCACATTCTCATAACCTTAGGTATCCTTCAGACAGATAAAAATATTTTGAACAGCTAAAATATACTGGATGCCCAGGGTATGATTGTAATTTGAAATTATTTTACGACCTTATTAATTTAATAGTTTTAGTGAATAATTACGTAAATCATGTAATTTTCGATCAGTATTATATCGTTTGAACACACTTAAATGTTCGACAATTCTTTATTCGCTGTTTCTGGATTCTATTATCTTAAAGAATTATCATCTCATCTTTGTGTATGATATCCAAAAAAACGTACATTATTCAATTAATATTTATTAGACTCGTAAAGCGATCTTCCTCGTACTCGGCATTTTATTATCCGAGCTATCTTTTATAAATAAAGGTAAGGTAAAAATACTTACAGGAAGATAACAATGTTGGCACTGCTTTAAGCGGGGTTTGCAAAGTATATCTATAAAGTATTATTCTATATTGAGGGTGATGATCACTATGGGAACCTATTACTCAGCTGAAGTCACCCGGAATTGCGTCGTTTATTGGATTTGATAGAATCGATCCTTTTGCTACTTGAGTTATAGAAATATTTCAAACTATGTAAGTTACCGAAAAACAACCAACCTTAACAATTTGAAATTAATTTGGTTTACATTCAATCATGTTTTTAATTAGTTGTTGCTTGTCAATTTTAATTTTTAGTTTCAAGGGCGTGAAGTTTATTATTTAAATATTTTCAGTAAAGTTAAACTTTATACTAATAATAAAATAAGGAGGCCAAATCACTGATTGAATATTGTAAGGGAATTTCTACGTATGTAGACTTCGACAAAACATTCTGCAAAATAAACATACTTTTGTGGATTTTTATCCACAGTCTGTCAGTGGATGTATAACGTAAATATTAAATTGATAATAAGGATTTTATGACATATTACGGGTCAATAATATCCAGGATACATGTGATCCCGGAAAATCATTCTACAGAATAAGAAATAAAATTTAAAACACTGTGTTACGCGAGGAGTAAAGATAATTTTGTCTGCATATCTGCAACTGTTGCTATAAATCAATATGATTTCATTTGTAGAACTTTGAACAGGGATTTCTACTATAATGAAAAAAATGCTCGGGTCGGCGTAACGTAAATGTAATCGTTAACTTGGTGTGCTTAGTTTTTCACATTTAAATTAATTTAATTTTTAATTGGTAAATGAAAAGGGTTAACGTATACGTAACGTAATACGTCAACCATTATCCCTTACAAAGACGCAGTTGGAGCTGCTTGCACTTCGTTTTTACAAGCACGAAACCTTTATGAGATGAAAATATCTTCTTACTCCATGGTTCTCCTCAAAAACAGATGTGAACTCTGAAACAATCAGGCATGCCACCGTCTTGGTTCCACGCAGACTCAGTTCTCAGCTTAACGTGCCGACTGCTTGTAAGGTTTAGTTCTGTTTTGGCGTTTGGCAATTCGTTCCACAGGCGGTTCAGTTGCGGAACTATCTACCTTGTACTGTAAGAGATTCTGTAAATATTGACAGAGTTTAAAAGAGGCGTCACAGAAATCTACTTAGTTAAAGCTTTGTAATTGGATATAAATGTATGTATAAAATCGATATGTATTTAAAATAATATTATATATATGTTAGCAGACTTCCCTCGCTTCGCTTCGGAAAAAGTACGCCTTACGCTTAGAAATAGCACCTGCATTGTTTTAGATTAATTTATAACTTTTTTATTTATAGACGTATTGCAATGAAATGAACTTTATTTATTAAGTGATGATTACTGCAATAGATAAGCTAAAATCATAATTAAATCAGTTATACCGTTTCTGAGATTAGCGCGAACAAACCCACAGACAAACATACAAAAATTCTAACAACTATTGTTTTAGGGGAAGGCCTGTAATAGTAGTTTTTCTTATATATAATTAATGTATAGAAATTGATTCGTTACAATTATATATATATATATATATATATATATGTGTTTCGTGTGTGTATCGCACGCGTGTGGAATCCGATCTACATTGGCAGAGTGACCATAGGAATTATGTCGTGGGGGCTTAATTTTTGAAGTGAAACTTCTTTAGAATCGTTGTGATTTCAAACCGGATGCAATGGAAAAAACAACAGGCAAGAGACATAAATACAACTTAGTGAGCCAGAGCGAGAGAGCAAATGTCGGTGTGTATGTATATTGCACACTGTTTAATACTAGCTTGTATTTCAGCATTTAACGTGTGTTAGTATATGTGAAAAGTACGTGAGCTAATACTACTGTACACTGTATGCGGCTGCGTATTACAGCTTTTAAATAAGAAGTCAGCGTGGTGTGTTATTATTTAAGTGTTTGTGAGTATTTTTATATCTTGTTGTGCTAAATAATAAATTTTACAAGATGCCGAAAACTAATGCCGAAATGCGTCGTCAATATCGACGCAAAAAAATGAATATAAATTGTCATATATATTCATCTCATTCCTTTGTCGATTTACTGAAGTTTCATTTCTATCGTGTGTGAATCGCACACACACCTTTTTTTTAAATCAAAATATCTCATTTATTTTCTATTTCAATTAATTTAGGCACATACGAGTATGGTTAATAAAATTTTACGATAATTTATTTGTAAAAAGATCTAATCTTACACGTCTCTAGAACTGCTTGTCACGTATACCTACATCAATTGTGTTTGTACGCAACTGTAAACATGATGGAATTATCGTGTCCTTGAACAACGGTTACCGACTAACAACAGTCACATAAAGCAAGTTTTATAATTAAAGTCACAGAATGAATGCATTATAGAATTTTTTGCCACAAGCAATAATCCATGCGACATTCGACCACGTTCGATGGTGCTAAATTATGACGATCACATAGGATCGTCTCGAGCCGTTACGTTGTATCTGATTGCCTACAAAACTTTACTATATCGCAGTAAAGTAAAGTTATGACACATATGTATATAGACGCCCGTGAAGTAGTTGCCTATAACAAAGCTAACATTTTCAAAATTACTGTAAGTTTGGGATAGCAATTGAAAAATTGAAATTGTAAAATTTTATTTAGTGTTCTGAAATATTAAGATAATTTTATTTGGTCACAAGGTCTAACAAATGTTTTTCATTCGTACTACTTGGAAGTTCTTTACAATCATTTCAAACATGTGTAAAACCTGGCAACGCGCAATTGATAACTTGATGTGCTAGGGCCTTAATTTCAATTACCTTGAGAAGCAGTGATGGTGCAATGGCTATGGGTTACGATGATGATCATAAAATGTGATAAGTGAGTCTATACGCTCCTTGTGTCGATCGTAAATGATCGGTCATGTAAAGCAATTATAGGCGTGATTCGTGTTCAAACAATTTGGGTATAATTTCTTAAGCCCTTCTTGTGTCATCGGCTAAATTAAGTGATCTATTGTTGCAATCGTTAAAGCATGTCGGAGTTCATCACAGCGGCATAAGTTCTTTAGACATTAGGGTTGATCATTAAACCGTCCATAATACTTGAATACATGATGAAGTTTACTCCAGGTCTTCTCAATAACGAATAGACACTCGTGATACGCAACGGGCCGCCCATAAGTTGAATCAAGATGGTTAATTTAAATTATGATCCTCTAAAATTTTCCAAGGTCATTGAAATACACTTACAAATATTTCCCAATGATTTATGCCAATGACAATAAAGTAAAATGTTTTTTATAGCTTGCAATTAATATATATAAAAATTTTACATTCTACAATTTTATACATACACAAATGGCAGCTTTGTTGCTTATGAAGCACTGAAGCTCGGAACAATAAAGTTATATGTACATAGATACTTGCTGGAACAGCTCAGTATGCTAATCATGGCTCAGGCCGCTTAACCGGCAACAGTTCGTAAGTATCAAGCATAACTGGCTACTCGTCCGTATCTATTACCGTCCTCATTAATATTCTTCACGTTCCCTTAGAATTCAATTCTATTTTCTATCATACACTTGCTTTGTTCGTTATCTTAGTATTTTATTATATTCACCAAAAGGTTATCTAGATGATATTGCTCTTTGGTGAGGTTAAATTGTACTGTCTGTCTATTATGCTGATGTTAAAGTATTTCCTAGCCGCTGCGTTCTTCTACCTTGTATGTACAAATTTCGCCATGATCATAATTCATGTAATTGGGTTTAACCATTGCTATAAAATACAAATTAAGCTATAATTTGTGAGTACCTGTTTCAGTTAAAATGATACCATAGATCTAAAATTAAAATATTTTTTTTACAAAAAGAATGTTCTGTTCTATCAACTCACTCACTCAACGAATTGCATATCAATGCATGCATCTATCTGCGTACTTATTTTTTTAACTCTTCAATTTGATACATCGTCAACATAATTTGACGATGATTCGATGAAATACAGTTTTATATTAAGCCAAAAGTCAAGTACAACCAATAATTTCACATGTACTATGTCCCAGTGAGGGATGCAATATGGATCTGCTACCTTGACAATTATAGGTCAACTGAGTTAAAAATGCCACTGTTTAATTGACACTAATGTCATGACACAGCTAAGTTTTTATGCATCTGTAAAAAGTAATTAAAATCAAACTAATTTTTAGTAGAATGTGCAAGTATTCCCTGGTTAGAAACATGTAATTTGGATAGCAAGAACCAACGAATTCCGACCGAACAAAAGACGATGTAATTAATCTTACCACAAAATGCTAAACGGGAGTGCAGACCGCGGGGGTATATCCCTGCAGTCTTCCCCTGTGAAAGTGTCTCCGTCTCCCGTGCGAGCTTCGTCCAGTCCAGTTAGAGCTCCGTCATCGCCCTTAAAGTCCTCGTTGTCTCCAGCTGGTAGACAAAGATCTCCTCGAAGATGTCAGTTCGCCGCACCGGCGGAGGACCCGAGGGATAAGTGCGGTACTTCCTGGCTGTGCCGACGCGGAGCTGGTGCTGGGACGGATGATTCGGATGGCGGTTCACCTGGACCTAGCGTTCTTCAACCGCAGAGTTGCGAAGAGTCGGCGCCGCCTCCGAAGAACTGCTTTAGACTGGTTATGTTAGGGTGAGTTGCTTTGTTATAACAGTTTATATATGTTTTTATTTTATATAATATCAAGTAATAGAAAGCTAAAGAAAACCGAACACGCGGATGACCTAAGCCAAAGTTCGAAACTTTGATAGCGTCGCTCATAAAGAACCGTAACAGCGAAGGGCCGTTATTAGCGAAAACTGCCTTCTTTTTTTTTGTGTAAGAACAACAACATTTGTGTTTGGTTGTATGAAATGAAAACCTAAAAGTATTTTAATTGTATAGAGACTGAAGTGAAAATGAGTTAAGTTACTTTTTTTATGTTAATGGCCGACAAACGAGCAGACGAGCCACCTGATGGTAAGTGGTCATCGTCGCCCATGTACATCAACAAGATCAAAGGTATCACCGATGCGTCGTCGGCCAGGAAAAAGAAGAATGTAAGAAAGAAAGTACTTGCTCTCGAGCCCCCAGCCGGAACACGACGAGTCGTTTGGCGGTTGACTTAAGCAGGAGGGTGGCAGCTAGCCAAGCAGGCTTCACGGAAAGATAATACCAGTAATATTATTAATGTCGTAATAATAATACCGATAATATATAATCCTTACGCGAAGTTCTACCACCAAGCAGGTTCTCTTCTGTCGCCTCTTAAGACACCCTGATCTACCAGCATGGGATTGGGGGGCATATTCTAGGCTGCCGTTAATGAGAACAAAGCGATTTTTCCTTTGGACTAGTAATATTTTATTAGTAGTCTGTATGCCTTATTTACCACCTAACCACATGGTCACAATTTATGCATCAATTTACGCACCTTTCAGGACATTATAGAAAAGTTTCGTGAATACAATTTTTACTGGAGCAAGTTATAATTAGTTGATATATTGTATAGAACTTCGAACTATTAATCGAATTGTGCAGAACATTCAAATTTGGATTACAATAGAATAATACAGGATTTGAATGAAAAATGCATAAATAAATCAGTGTCAGGTGTATATATACTGACAAGGATGTAACGATTCAAATTGCTGGCTGTAAAGGTCCTAAGTACCTTTTATTATTTTTAATCGATTTATATATTATAATATTAGAACCAAAACCCCTAATCAATTAACGTATATTTCGTGTCCAAATTTCTATCTAGGGCTCAAAATTTTAAAATTAACTTCTGTCGCTGGCCTGTTATTTTGTATTCAAAATGACATTTAATTGGATAAAATGTACAGAAATACATTTACAATAAAAAATAATAATTTAATTAATTTACTTGGGTTCATTCATACTCGTATCATCCATGCGTTTACATTTTTGAATGAATGTAAGTTTGACAAGTTATCTTCTTTCTATTTTGTTTTCGTGTAACCTTTTACTTCTTTTAGTTTTCTAGTTTTATAACCATTAATTCATTAGCAGGCTACACGGAACTGGTCTCCGTTCGTATTTGAGGTGCCCCATAGCATAACCACCTCGCCATGTTTCTGGCCGGTCGACAGAAGATTATAAGAACTTCATATTTATACTAGATTTATACAGTGTGTTATATGCAGTGATAAGAAAGCCTATATTTTTTTAATATATTAAAACATTTTTATTTGTTAACAAACGAAATGTATATCTATACATATAATAAAATTCTAACATTTTGCTAATCTAATCTAAGCTTTTTGTACATGGACGATATATGAGAAAAAATATTATTAGGGGCTTATATTAACGCAATAGAACACACAACAATAGTTATTAGAATTTTTGTTTGTGTTCCTGTGCGTTTGTTCGCGCTAATCTCAGAAAATACCAATTTCGTTCTGGTTTTCACTAATATATTGCAGTAAGTATCACTTAATACTTAAAGTTAATACTAGTTTCATTGCAATCCGTCTATAAATAAAAATGTTATAAATTAATTTTAAATAATGCGGGTACTATTTCATAGCGTAAGGCGTAGTTTTCCCGTAACGAAGCGAGGGCAGTTTGCTATTAAACAAATAAAACGAAATGAAATATGGGAAACATAAAGAATTTCGCGGTTCATTTTAGAAGGGTGGAAGTCAGTCTCACTCATGAAGAACCTTAAATAAGCTGGGTAGAACAGAGCCCACTGCCGAGGGAACATTTGGTTACTTTGGTCAGCAGGAACACAATGAGAAGTTAGTTGCGATCTATAGTTAAGGGGTTCCCAAGACTGCTCACACGCTCACTCTTTTTCCAATCAAATCTTTATTTGGAGCTGTAATGTAAACTACTGTATTATACACATCTACACGTTTCTAGTCGACAATGACCGCGTAATGTGCCGCGCCGCGATATCAGCTCAAAACCGCTGTAATCTATCAATTTCGCGGTTCGTCGATCAAAGTTGTGACGCGAACTATATGGACCCATCCCTCTCACTAACTATATGTTGTATATCGTAGGATGCAAGCCCACAGCGGGCATGAATTGTAAACAACTGTATTAAGGAAAAAATAAACGGTATCTTTATTGCATTGCACGTGAACTCGTCGATTGGAGTAAGCTATACCCGGCTCCATATGTGGATTGTCTAACAGAGATTATTCTATTATAGCTTAAGTCTTTGGGCCCAAGCCACATCATCACCAGCCTGCTCTACATGTCAAGACATCCTGCTAACTGATGGATCCAAAATGATGCCAAGATCTTTTCGTCAGAAATTGCAGAGCTCTGTCGGTACGGAGTATGTATATTGATAATTAAACTGAACGATTTCAGTTAAAACTTATCAGCATATTTACCTACCAGTGTTCCTTTTTGGTCACGTTCTTTTTAAATTAACCGTAAATTGTTTAAAATATTTTAGTTGCTAGGTTTAAGAACGAGTTCCGTTTAGAAGTCCCTTTTGGGCTTGCAAGGGTCATTGATGGTTCTGATGTTACAATATCTGGAGATGGATTGCTTACCATCAGGTATTCATCTGCTCTTTTGTGCGCTACTGTACTAACCATATAGTTTGTTGACGAGCAGAAAACACTCAATCAATCAATCAATGACTCAAAGTCAATGCTGATGGAAATGTGAATTTTTAAATAAGTTAGCCAGTAAGGCTACGGCATATTATGATATGGGCACGTCCTCCAACATGCGAAGCTCATGAATACCATATCTTACATTACATTATGATTATGTAAATAATGTGTCGTTGTCAACATCTTTACGTTTAATATTTAATTAGAACACATGTATTTGAGGTATGCGAATGAGGCTCCTTAGGTTGATGTAAAAGATAAAACTGGTCGTACGTAACTTTGCATGTTGCTGCCCAAAAATGTTTGAATAATATTTTATTTTATTTCCCAGAAATATGTAATCGTTGCGTATAGGGAGTGATTTCATTGTGTTGCTAAATATTAATAAAGTTTGAAATTGTGAAATACTCACGGCTGCGATTATAAGGTTAAAAAATATAATAACAGCATTTAGGAGATACATACATACGTTGAGAACTTTTACGGAGCCCAGTGAATTGTTTTTGGATATTTTCTTTATTTGGCCGTTGGAAAATTACGCAGATATTAGAGTCAACGTTGAAATAATTTTCACTTCTTGATAGTAATTTTAAGCAAGCCTTACTCAGTTACTTTTTAAAATGATGCAGAGACATGAAAATCAACATATTTTGACAACACCATAAACTTCATGATAGTACACACACTTATATAAAGTGCAGACATTTTGAATTTCCGTAAAGAGTAAGTTTAGGTGTTTGCGATAGCAACTAATGGCTGGGTGGGTACAAAAAGTTTTGAGTAAGTTAAAGGTTCAAATGAAGTAAGATAATCTAAACGCCCCAAGAGCTTTCCTGAGCTTAAATATTTCCTGTAGAGAGATGATCGCAAAACCGCTAACAGATTCTCTAGGGTGACACAGGATTTACCAAGTTTAATTTTACATCAATACCGCAATGCAGAAGACGATAAATAATTAACAAAATAATTAATTAAGCGATTTGCGATACCTAGATTGCTTTAGAAAACGTGTTAAGGCACAGAATTTTGAATTGGACGTCCGTTTGCAAATTAATCTTCGCAGTTCCGTGTGAACTATGGATTTGCTTCAATAAAACTTGTACAACTTAAATCTTTTACAGAATACGATTAAAATCCTTTGATTTTACAATTATATATATTTGGTATAAATATATTTGGTTATATAATATATATTTGGCATAAAGATACCCAATCGTTGGTTTTGTTTTGGTGTTACCCAATTACACTCAATTATTTAAAGACTGATTGAAACCTATAAACAAACCTTAAAAATCAAACCACCAATTTGGCTCATACGCAAATTAGTTCAAGTCTTTTCGAATAAGTATTCTATCTACTAAGTTTTTTTTACAAAACTAGCTAATGGCATGCATTTCACCTAGACTTAACTGACTACTGTTGTACATTCACAACTGTATCCAGCAACAAATAGAATAATACGAGTTGATATTGTATTGACTGTAATACGAATTCATTTTAATATTCATTGTGACTCAAAAGTCACCCCGAGGACAGAGTCGAACGAGTCGTTGCCCTTCAACCTGAAACTTGATGGAACTGTTGCTAGACAGAGTTTGCAGTAACACTGGTACTATCTTACATTCTTCTACGACACAAAAATAAGGAATTATTGTTAAAATAGAGCATTTAGTTATATGCGTATTTAAGAACAATTACTGGTTAGCACGCAGGGTCACTGTTATGTATCAAGTAGGCTATAGTAAAACCGGACGTTTTCCAGCCAAATTTAACTTAACTAACGCTATATCGGTAGTCTTAAAGAAGTAGCGTTATTGTTAAAAAAACCTGGATAAGTAGTATTACACAATAAAATGTTGTTTTATTAATGAAATAAGTATTTTTGAGCTTGAAGCGGAATAACAATCGCTTTAATTGAACTGTGTTAGGGCTCGTTACTCGCGGGGTATAATAATACGAGTGTCTAGGATTTTTATCGGACACTTCGCAAGAGACCTTCTTCACTTAGTTTTGCGGTATAACCAATTATAATTAATCAATGTCTCTAGAAGACGTGACTGAAATAAACGTGAGAAATTTCCGAACCGCTCCCAACTCGAGACATTTCCTTGGTGAGGTATTTACTAACTTTTTCAGTGATATGCTTAGAAGACTATTATGGGAAAAATTTCAACGATGTCATAACAAAAAGAATATACAAGGAAATGTTTGTTTTTAGACTTATCGTTGGAACAGTATTACTGTATTAGAGGGGTCGAGTCTCTTCTCAGAAAGAAAGGTGTAAGCCATAGTCTACATTGAATAAGTGTAAAATTTCGTGTATAGGTTAGATAAGATGAGAATACGAGGTGTGTGCAGTATTTGAGGCCAAATTTAAACATTTCAATGTTTATATATTAACATACTCGTTATATAGCAGTAATCTCTGAAGTTAAGGTCTAATCCCAAGGTTTTCTGAAAACTTCATAATATTGTTGCAAGGGCAACCCATAATTGCCTTACTGCTGGCTAGAGTCTCCTCATTCACAATGAAGAGTTAAGGCCATGGCCAAGGCCTGATCAAGTGCAGGTTGGTAGGCTTCACACACCTTTGAGAAGATTATGGTGAACTCTCAGGTATACAGATTTCCTCACGATTTTTTCTTTATCAAAACATGTGATAACTAATTTGTAATACGCACATAATTTGAGAAACTTGAGATGTGTGATGGATTCGAACTCGAGTATCCCGTGGAAGAAACCAAATTAATATAGTAATTGTAAAATTAACATCCTAATTGACTAGTAAATTTATAGTATCAGGCGTTATTTTGCGGAAATTCATTGTTATTAAATTAGTATTAATTTACTTTGCAACAATCCGCAAGAACAATGTATGATGGTATATACTTCTATACATGCATGAAACCTCTCTCCCTCCCACAAAGGAAAACATGCAATTATGATAAAAGTATATACCAACACGTGTTTCGCTCCGAAACAGAGCATCATCAGGGTGAGTAGACTCTACGAGTGGTAACCGCAAAGTAACTTTTTAAGTTCTTTTTAAGTAAGCTTACTTAAAAAGTTAAGTATTGCTGGAGCGGTCAGAATTCAGTAAAATGATAATTTAAGCCAGTGCCTCCAAACCTTTTTTCGTTACCGCATCTCTGAATAAAACTTTTCATTTGTGGGTACCCCACCCCCTGATAACTCCATAGCGACTCCTAAAAATGTGTCTCGTTTCTCTTAGCACCTTAGTAAGTTATTAGTTATAAGGTTCCTTTTTTATGTTAATAGCCGACAAACAAGCAGACGAGCCACCTGATGGTAAGTGGTCACCGTCGCCCATGGACATCAGCAAGAGAAGAAGGTAAGAAAGAAAGTACTGGCTCTCAAGGGCTGGCCCCGAGCCGAAATACGATGAGACGTTTGGCGGCTGACTCAAGCAGGAGGGTGGTAGCTAGCCAGGCAGACTTCACGGGTGGACAATAATACAAGAAATAATACTAATGACCAAATATTAATAGTGATAATACAATCCTTATGCGAAGCCCTTACGAAGCTAACGACACCTTGTTCTGCCAGCATAGGATCGGGAGGAGTATTCTAGGCCACTGGTCTAGGTCTGTTTTAACTTCTCAGTGTTTCCGCCATTACCAAAATCATTTTCACGTACAGGGGTACGCGTACCACAGATTGGGAATAGATGCTTTAACCCGATGCGGTGTTTTTAAAGGAAGTATGCTGCAGCAATAACTTTAAATTCTATTCACCTATTATTTAATTTCTTTGCGGTTTAATTGCATGAAACAAATATTATTGTGTTCCTCTTTATTCCTTTTTTTAAATAAATGTAATAAAAAATACTTTTAGTACATAAAACATTAACTTTGTTCGTATCAGGCTATCTTCCTTTCCCATAGCCGTAAAGATATCGTTATAACTCAATGCGTTTTGTTTCAAACAAATACAATTTATGGATCATAAAGCCCTGTAATAATTAAATATTTACAAAATACAGCCAATGAACAGACCTCTCTGAGTTATTAAAAACTTTTGATATCATCCATGTAATAAAAAAAAATCTACTTATTGTTCAGAGATAACTGAATTTCATTGAGTAATATATGACAAAATTGCCGAATTATATAAGGTTCTTGTACCAAAAATGGACATTTTTAGATAACGCTGTAGAATAATATAATATTAGACTCCCTCTTTAACTGCACTAAATCATGAAATGTGAAAGTGCAATAGATTCTACAATATTACCAAATCAAATTTTAAGCCTTAGAAATGTAAAACAAAAATCTAAAGATATAAATAACATTTCATGGTTGACTTTAGGAGGGTGGTAACTAACTAGTAAAAATAACACCATCACGCAAGAATACTTTCGGGATTAAGTTGGATGGTCCAGAACCCATCGGTTTCCAATTGCAGGGGTATTGGTATTATACCTTGCGCAGAGTAGGTTAGCTTAAACTCATAGATGTGTTGAGCCTTTTACTCCCAACACTGAGGGTTTGATCATTGGTAGATAACTGTAGCAAACACTTTATTTACATTTTTTACTGGTTATAATTTCGTATCAAGTTAATGTAAACGTAGTTTTATATTCAAAATGTCTTTTAATTCCTCTCACCCAGAAAATTTACAAGTAAATAAGTCCATTACGTTGGGTCCAAATGTTTCAATTATTATTTCGTCAGTCAAAATCGAATTTGGAAAGAGAAATATCCAATTCTTCGAAATTATACTTTGTCAGTCGCACTGAAACATATTTTCTGAGCGAGGGATTAAGTTTTTGTTTCTTATCCGCTATGGTATACTTTTTTTTTGTTTACGATCGTTTCCTAAGATTAACGACATTCAATTTAGCTTTATTTACTTTGCTTTAGCTTAAAAGTCTTACTTTTTACTAAAATACCCCTTAGTTATGTTATTTATTATAGTTACTCAATTTGTAAAACTACGATGAGTTTTTTCCTCGTGCCTACCATAATTTCTCTATTCTTGGCCGCTCCATCCCATAGGCTCAGTGCAGTCTTATTTCGTCATGTATATTTTCGAAATTTCAAACACACAACATAATATTCAAAAGACATCTGAATTAAGGCATGTATGCGACAATCATCTTAGATTTATGTTTTTATTTTTCTTTATTAGTTTATTATTTATTAGTTTATTAGTAACTGGAATAATCTGCCCGCGTCGGTGTTCCCGGTTACATACGATGTGGGTACTCTAAAGTACAATTATATTATCATTTAATTAATTTTTTATTCCTTTGTTCAATTAGACTTGTCGATGTGTTGTATTGTATGAGCTGTAAATGAACTGTACCTTGTGATATTTTCAACAACTGTGTAGTGATAAGTCGATAGTGTATTTATCTAAATAAATAAAATAAATAAAAATATAACTTATAATATATGTTTTAATTAGAATGTGTTTTCTTTTTTGTTTTTTAAATAACTAGTAGCCCGTTCCTACTTCATTTGGGTCGAACAATTGTCTTCGTAAATATTACGTAGATATGATCCATTAAGCTTTGAATAGTAAACAACAAAGTGAAGTGAGCAGATCACCATTCTGACTTATTTATATATGTGAAATATAGTATATATCCATCCAAAATCATTATTTTCAAAGGTACATCAAATGGTTGAAGCTCTGATGTTTACCTTCCGCATATACACAAATTCACAATATTCGCACTTTCTTTATAATACTAATATAGACTTGCTCAACTTGACGATGTATATTTTAATTGCTTGACATGCAAAGTTACTAGGTATTTGTATTGTTTTATAACCTAATAAAGTGACGGAATTTTCTTAATGAAAATTTGTTTTGTTCGCTTATTTATCTGCTGTTAAAATAAATAATAAGCATTTTAGCAAAAGCACAAGTTGATAAGATACAAGTTTAGTTATCCCTAAGCCATGTCGCTGTTTCTTGGCGGTCCGAGCGGAGTGAGTTTAGGGTAGTTTAGTAATTACCTCTTTAAAAACTTTTTCATTTGAAGGAGCTGAAGTAAGATTAGAAGAATATCTTGGTAGTTTTACCGTCAGTTATAAATGCAACCACATGGCTAACGATTTCTAAGCAGCAGCAAGCAAAATAAGACCAAAGAAATATCAAAAGTCGCGTTATTCTTTTGTAAAGTAGATGTACTACAGTTGAGGTTCACAGTACCTCAAACTATTCATGACGAAAATGTGATCTACTGCGTCACGTGACCTGCATTTTCTTTGACGGAACTTATTTAATTTTTATTTTATCTGAGTCTAAATTAAACCATCTTGCTTGCTGGTCATCGAACAACATAGTGGCTTCAGGTACATTATTCAAATTCCAAATCATTTAATCATATAGGCATTCTGTAAATACACTTATGCACGTTTTTTTGCATGTACTACTGTTTCGAAAAGCTGCTTTAAAATCGAGGAGAAAAAACGACGAATGAACTCTTCAGCACATATTTTAAATATCACATGGTAATTATGAAAGTTTAAATATGTGCAGAACTGGGTTCGAGACTATTATTTCCAGGCGTCCTTGTCATTTATATATTCATTTGTACTATAATAACCTTTACCTATAAGCTGGGCTTTAACACGTCACTTAAAAGTTCCAATAGGTAACTCACGTATCAACTTTGGAACCTTATTATAGAAACGAAATTCAAGCCCCATAAAAGAGCCCTGATTCAAAGAAAAGACTTCAATCACTTAGTGTAATCTTGACTATTGAAACTATTGCGTAGTAAGATTTTTTAGCTGCGCTACTTTTTTCTTCTATACCCTCACCTGACATTACGGACAGAGTTTTTTGAGTGTCATACTAGTCTCCATTGATATTTATAACTAGCTGTGCCCGCGACTTTGTCCGCGTGGAATTTAACAAAAAAGTTATTTAGTAGAAATAAAAGGAACCTAAGTTACTCCTTATTACATCAGCTACCTGCCAGTGAAAGTCCCGTCAAAATCGGTCCAGCCGTTTCAGAGATTAGCCGTAACAAACAGACAGACAGACGAAAATTGTAAAAAATGTTCTTTTGGTATATGTACCGTATATATATTCATATGCATGTAGTAAAAAGCGGTTATTTTAATATTACAAACAGACACTCCAATTTTATTTATTAGTATAGATGTTTGGTTAGGTTCCGGGATCACTTATACGTTCATTCCGATTTTTCGTGTCGCCCGAATAAGGCATATTCCACTATAATCCACTTTTAAACTCTACAATCTAGATTGTTTTTTCTCGTAATTCTGACCTGATCGAACCAAGATTATTCGCCTCTTAATTACGACTATAGATACTGAATAAGACTTTACTTCGTTTATCAAACTCAGTGTAGATAGTCAATAGCTTTAAACTTTAAAGTTTAAAGTATGTTATTATTACATTATTTCATATATTTTCAACATACAGGTAAGGTTAAGATCAAATTAATGTGCCGGGATTATGTGTAGAAGTCGCTTTGAGGTGGTTAGGTCTTAATTGAAGTCCTAAATAAATAAGACGAAGCCAACAGACCTTTCCGCATATCTTAATATTTGTAACGGAGTTGATGTAACGGTGAAGTACGGGTGAGTTTATACTCCATATCGAAAACAGGAGTTGAATAGTGGGTGGTATTGTTAATATTTATGTTTAGCAAACTGCCTTCGCTTCGCTTCAGAAAAACTAAGTCGTCCGCTTAGAAATAGCACCTGCATTGGTTCAGGCCCGGTTTTTCTCGTTCTATGAATCAAAAATACATGTATTCATTTATAATTATATGAATTATATTTTATGAACGGCTTGCAATGAAACAAACTTTAGGTATTAATTGATGCTCACTGCAATACTCGGCGCTCGCTTTGGGTCGAAATACTGGGAATGATACGTAAGTTGTGTCTTTTACATTGTCTAATATCCGCGTTATTGTATGTTTGTTACTTGTCAGATATAAATTATATATTAGATGGTCATTTGAATTGTCCTTACTAAATCGAAATTTCCACTTTCCTACGTCCGATTTTAGGTAGCATTTGGCCATTTTTAGTAATATTTAGAATAATAATAATACGCAATTAAACTACTATCCTATCTCAACTTTCAAATCCTATTTAGTCATTGCTCAATCTGTACATATGATAAAATTCCACCTGATCGCTTTCTGTACATGGAGGATATATGAGAAAAAATATTATTAGGGGCCTTTATTAACGCAATAGAACACAAAACAATAATTTTTGTCTATTTATCTGTGCGTTTGTTCGCGCTGATCTCAGAAACGTTTTAACCGATTTCATTTTGGTTTTCACCTTATGTATTGCAGTAAGCATCACTTAATATTTAAAGTTCGTTTCATCTCAATCCGTCCATAAATAAAGTTATAAATTATTTTAAAAGAATGTAGATTTAATTATTTTAAAAGAATGTTTTTCCGAAACGAAGCGAGGGCAGTTTGCTAGTAGTCGAATAAAATCGGCAATATTATTTTTTTTAATTATTTTTAAAAGATAGTTAATGTTCCCTAAATTGAATGTAGGATGTTTGATAAATAGGAAGTGGGTTTAAAAGCTTGTTTTTTGTAGTTGTCATTGGCATATTACATACTGTGGCATAAGTAGCAATGGGGTTGACGTATTTAAAATATATACTCGTACGTCATCTCGGTATTGAGAATATATCGGTATATTAGCTGATTCGGGGACTTAGGCTTACAAGATGTTAAAAATTTACAAAGAAATATTATTTAATTTGAAAGCAACGTACGCAAGCTGTAAGTATGAAATTTAAAAAAATATACTCCAACATTGTGTTGGGAGATGACAGCCTTGGATTATTAGATGAATTATAATAAAAAAACGATACTTCTGCAAGGAAAACCTTCAAGCTCAGATTTACATTCATGTCGCAGTTTCGTTAAGACAATTTCCGAGCATACCTTACATATTGCCATTTTTTCGTGATTTCAGCTTCAACAGAAAATGCTTTCAGTGAATAACAAAATCTTTTACACGTAAAAATACGTATGTTTGTGGCAGTGAAAGAAGATATGAAAGTCTACGGTTCGAATTATATAATATCCATGTATATTATATAACTGACGCTTTGTAAATTTGTAAACATTTCCAGAGAGACGTTAATTATCACAGTTTAATGTGTGATAATAATAATATGCGACCATAAAGTATAATTCAATAGTATAATATAGTACAATAGTATAATTGGTTTTGTTTTAACAAAATAAAAAAAATATTATCCTGCTACCAAAAAAACTATAAAAAGGAAAAAGAGGTATGCATCTCTTTTTCATTTCACTCTTAGAGAAAAGTCGTTTCCAGCAGCAGGAGAATTCTGAGGTTTGATGAAATATTGGTAGAAAAATAACAAAAAATCGTTCAGTATATCGAAAAAAAGTGTGACTCGCGCTCTCTTTTTGACCGACAACACGTTGGTGATTACTTTATTGTTACAGATATTCATGGGTGGCGGTGACCACTTATCACCATGTGAGCCGTCTCGTTTGTTGAATACTGACATTAAAAAAATGGTTTTCTTTCACCTGTTAATGTTGTTGTTCTCAGGTCGGCGCGCGTCGGAAAAACATCGTTGGTGGCGCGGTTTCTCGGCACCAAGTTCGAAGACAGCTATACTCCGACCATTGAAGACTTTCACCGCAAGTTGTACAGGATTCGCGGCGAGGTCTACCAGTTGGACTTGCTCGACACCTCGGGCAACCACCCATTCCCAGCGATGAGGAGGCTCTCCTTTCTTACAGGTGATATACATATTAATTTGTTATCGCCACGTGTTTTTCTTAGGAGTTTTTGTGTCGCATGAGGCATAAAACCAAAATAAGGTATGTCATGGAAATTCGTTACCGTAAACGATTCTTTTGATTGTACAAAACATTAAATTGGCATAACCGTACTTTTTGGGTTTTGGCCCTCCAAAACCGAGATCGATAAAGGGAAGCACCGCGATGGCTGAAAAGATTACGTTTTAGGTTAGTTTTGAGCTCAACAAACACATTGACGAAACAATGGTCGAATTCCAATTGAAAAACAAATTTGTTTGCGCTCAGATATAAAAGTTAAATTCAAATTCAAAATCATTTAATCATATAGGTATTCAGTAAATACACTTATGAATACATTAAATATTAAATTAAAGTATTCATATTATTAAATTAAAGTATTCGTATTAAAGTATTCATATCGTTATGTAGAACAATCTCAGGTTTTGATTGATTTGTTACTAATATATGTTGACATTAAATACGGATGTGAATAGATTTTAGATTACTGATTAAAAGGACCTTATTTAGTTATTTTTTATTCATCTATTAACTAGTTATTTATATCCAAAAGCACATCTTGATTAAAAACTAAATCAAATTCCGATCGAAAGTAAAATTGAATCAACAGCAAATTAAGTTACAGTCGATATAAGAATAAATTCCCAACTACTTATCATTCGGCAATCGATATGTAACATTCTAGATACTATGTTAACTTTATAAGAAACCAAAATAAATGATTATTCAAAGTGGCTCAAATCTATCTAAATTTCGATTGCAAATGGCTCAGAGCAAATCTAAAAGCGCGAATAAAATCAAAACACTCTAGATTATTCAAAAACGGAGCGAATGTTAAATATACGTTAATAAATCAATTAATGTGTAATCAGCAATCTATACGATCCGATCGTACATCCGATTTATATAAGATTTAATAATATGAGTAGATGAATAAACTAACGACTGCTGACTTTATAGGATTATTAATCAATGTTATATAATTTTAGCAATTATTTAATTATAGTATAATATAAGTATATATATATAATAGTATAATATAATATATTATTATTTCATTTCATTTCATATTTCATATTATTAACAATGAAGATCTAAATTAACACAAACTGAAACAAAGTTGACGAATATCATCATGATTGTAGCTAATTTTTATAT